>JACGTP010000013.1:2380278-2526063 GCA_023678845.1 Mischocyttarus mexicanus | reverse complement strand
CCTCATTCTCCTCCTCATCCTCCTTCTGTGGGTCAACCGAGCGCGTAATAGCTATATCAAATAACTCGGGTTCCCTCTCATCGGAAGCGACCACCACCACTACCATCGACTACCACGATCACCAAAGCTATCTGCAAGGACACAAGGCCGTCATCGTCACCCTAGCGATTCAGTTCTATCGCAAGCAGCTTACATTTACACCGTCGTGGCTGGCCCCAGGCTGTTTCGGCCTTCGTGACAGAATCAGCGCGGTCAGCCGGTAACAGCTTTTCCTCTTCGGCCTATAGCCGAGCTACAACATTTCATCTTTCTCCATCTCTGTTAGTTACCTTGTTTTACTTGTCAGTTTTTCTCTTATAAAATATGATTATATATTTAATTAACTTTTACTCTATTTTCTACGATATGTATTATATCTAATGTAAGCCATATATTTTTTGTTTCGAGATATTTAATGAATTCGAACACTAAATAATAATTGCATTTGAACATTAAATGAATTACATATAATGTTGACATTATAACCACTATCTGATGCTTCATTTTTTGACAATATCATAAAGATTACATTGAATTAATCTAGTTTAAAATAATGTGCTGTGAAATAACTGATAAATTCATTTTTTTCTTTTTTAATGTTGACTTTAAACCACTTTCATAATTACGGGCTCGTATAGAAATTTGCATGATTAATGTGAACGTTTAGTTTGTATTAATGTCAAAAGTATCGTGAACAAAAATATCGTCATTTTATTATGTTAACAATGATTAGTAAAATCGTTTGTTAGAAAAAGTAATTGTTCTTTTAACAGTTGGTCTCTTCGATAATAATTCTGCTGCTTTCGTATTCACGCAAACGTTATATAGGCGCAAAGCAAAGCGAATAGACACGTTTGCATTAGTGACTACGTGTGCCCAACGCAAAGTGAGGCATCGGAGGATGGCACTTACCGATTCTGTCCGGCATGCGATATTACCAACCAGCCAGGTAACCGTTGGTTACCGTTGACCCCACGGCCTTTGCAGCTTTGTCTCACCGCATCAGATATTACGAGTATAATGCATCCATTGGACCCAATCCTGATCCGCGTACGAACATACATACATACATACATACATACACACCTACGTGCATACGCACACAAGATACATGTTGCTCGTACGTTCGTTCATCTTAATCCACCATCCTAAACGATTATCTCTCTCTCTCTCTCTCTCCCTCACTCTTGTTCCCTTTTCACGTTCAAAGCTTTGTCATCTACAACATATGCAGTAACTACATAGGTATATAAACGCGATGGCCAATGGGCATCCACCTTTCGATGCCTTTGAGATAGGAAACATCTTCTTTCTTCAATTTTCCTTTGTACGTACCCTTCCTACCTATCCTATCTATGTTGGAAAAAAATCTAGTTAATTCATAGAACATGAGTGACGTTAACGAATGTGATTAAAAAAAAAAGAATCGATTTTGTCAGATATTCTTTCCAACAGGAGATCCAATCCCTCCTATTTAAAAGGATGTAGATATGTTCCTGGTGAAAAATGTACATCACCTGTCCACCAACAGAGCAACAGTTTCAACATATCCAGATTGAATAAACTATCCGTTTGGAAGCACGACTTGCTTACCTTCCTCGCTTTTCGTGCTAATGGCACGTGTATACGGTCATTATTTCTTTCACTTTGCTCTCTTTCTCTCTCATACACACACACACATAAACACACATTTTCTTTCTCTCGTTTTATCGCATACGTTTTGTTGCTAACGACGCTCAGGAATGATTTTTAATTACTCCGACGTTTAATTACTCATTCATTAGCCATACGTGTCTCTCGTATACTTCACGTATATTCCGGACTATTTTCTATCTCCGTAAATTTAAGCTCGAGAGTTTTGAAAGCTACGAGGAAATAAAAGTGATAAAAGAAAAGAGGAAAATAGCTCGTAAAAAAAGCATGGCCATATGTATGCGTTTCTCCATATTTCTCTTTCTTTTATTTAAAAAAGAAAAACAAAAAGAAAAGGACAAAAAAGAAAAAGAAAGAAAAGAAAGGAAGGGGAGGAGGGAAAAGAGAAACAAAGAATGGCAACGCAACGAGAGAAGCTTAAGATCCACGTTGAGGATTTAGCCAAAATGAAGTGAAGTAGCGCGTATCCAACCAATTACCGGGGATAACTGCAAAGGGCGTAAGTTAAAGGGAAGCATCGAAGCGCTACCACCACTGGATAATCCTAGTTTCACCCTCGAGCTAATGTTTCTGAAAGCGTGCGCTTCTATTCGGTGCGATTGGCAGGAATACGCCCATTTGCTTATGAGCTTTCCGTTAACCAAATTCACAATAATATCGAACCATTATCGCTTGATTATCCCGCTTATTTCAGTTATATTCAATAATTAATTATTTTAAGGGATATGTATGTGTATATATATATGAGAAACATTAACGAATTCCCTCAAAATAATTTCGCTTTAACTTCTATAATTATACATTTTTTCCATATTAAAAATTTTGTATTTTCTACGGAATTTATGAAACTTGAATAACGCGTCAAATACCGATTGCGTAAAGGAAAAAATGAAAAATCATGCTCGTGGAATCCGGACTATCGACTGAAAGTTTTCTACGTTGGTTAATTTTATTCAATTGTTAGGATTATTAATTATTGAAATAATAAAATGAAAGGAGATATATTAAACGTTGTATTAAAGGTTGCGATGTTGAATGATACGAAAATGCTAATTCCAAATGAAATTTAACTTTAATGCATTTTATCATTCATCCTTTAATAACAAACGCGTGTCACAATAACTATCGATCGACGTATTTCATACGTACATACATACAGATGCATAACACACGCGGAACCAACTAATGCTAGAACCTTCAATATTCTCGTTCGACTGTCGATTGATTGATCTCATACACACACATCCACGCAGAATTATTTTTATACTCTTCAATACTCGGCATTCTTCTACATGTATAAAGAAAGTTCTTGTCTGATCGATATTTCCCCGTATCTCTCTTATTGGTTAAACAAAAACCGAACACGATCCCCCTTTTCGAAACCGTTCACTTTTCGTTTGTCTTGAAAATTTTCGTTACATTCCCAAAAGAATTATCTCTTCAAAAAGAAACAAAACAAAAATGAAATATTCAATATTGAAGAAATTTGAACGATGCGTGTGTCTGTATGATATAAATATTTGGATATATATACACCTTTTGAAGTCTGGTAGAACAAATAAGCTTTTCTGTTTTAATGAATTTCACGTTGGTCGAGTAGAAAGTTAAATCCCGTATATTGTTATACGCATGTATAATATAATCCATTTTTATATAACTTTTAATTCCTTCCTTTAAGCTAATCATCCTATTTGTAATGTTAACTCGTGTATTTTAATCCTCTCTAACGTAATGTAACTTTTAAATCACACGCTCATATATATTTATATGTTGTTTGCAACATATCGTTCTATTCGCTTCAAAAATCTTAACGTTACACCATTTTTTTCCATAATCAATTTATTTATTCATAGCTTCTATAATATTTTTCGAAATATAGAATACATATCGTCTCGATTTGTTTCGAAATATTAAATGTGAATTATCCTTTCTTCATTATTTCAATAAATTAGAAAACGACTATGTGCAATAATTAAAAATATTTTATATGTTATAATTTCGTTAATATTTATTCCTATTTTTATGTATATTATTTCAACGTCGTGGCAATTTAAACATTTTTTTTATATTGTTTATGAATAAGTAATTTAAATTAAAATAAAGGCAGAGAGAGAAAAAATTTCAATTATAATTAAGTAACAAAAAATATAAAGAAGGAAATGATGAAATAGAGAGAGAGGGAGGGAGATAGAGAGAGAGAGCAAGAAAATAAAAAAGAAAGAAAATAAATTAATATTGATAAAACGAAACTCATTCCCCTCCCAACTACTAATACTAATTACGCGATATTACATTCCATATACAAAGTGTTATTAAAGAACGGTCGTTTTATAGGAAGTTGCGTGTTTCATATTACGTTAATAACAAGTTTACCTTGATTCGCGAGTAGCATCGATGCACAACGTGATCACCAGTCACGTTACATAAAGCTCCAATGTATGTATTATATATTACATAGGTATATAATATACATATATGTATTGTTTATCTAACGACGCTCATCGTTAACTGTTTCGTCGTTACAAATTCGACGATTGAACAAACGCGGCCAGTCCTGCCAATGGACAGTTTCGTTCACCATTTCTCTTCTCGTTCATAAGTTTCCTAGTTAAGCACCACGGGTTTTACGTGAATCGGCCAACCATTTCGCTTGAAAATTATGCATGGATACGCGTTCGCCAGAGTACAGTGCATCGATTACGATATGATTTGTCGATTAATCAAATTCGTTTGAAACCTTCTTTCGAAATAGAATTTTGTGATTCTTGAAATATCCTCTCATTTAACAGATTATTTCAATAATTTGAGTCAAAAAGTAATGCTCTATTTTTATTTTAAGAATTTTTATCTTCCTTAAATACTGCTGATATAAAAATGGAAATTTGACATTCATATTTATCGATCTTCGAATTGAAATAAAAGTAAATTTGAAAAAATACAAGTAAATTCTCGTAAACGTGATTTGGAAGGAAACGATGAAGAAGAAGAAAAAAAGTTTAATAACCATCTTGTAACTTGAAATATTGCGAAACTATTTTACAAGTTTATCTATCCGTCTTTGCTTGTCATTTATTTGCCCAAGCAGTACAATTTCCTTTCCGGGACATTCCGAGCTGTCTCATAGGCACGAACCTCTTCGAATTTATGGATAGCATTCAGGATTAATGACGAGGGATGTTGAAAGGGCAAACTCGATATAAATTCTCAAGATAGGAAGGACAAGGACGTAGATTGCATGACTCATATAGGACGATACGAAACTAAAGGGTATGGTGGTACCTGTAGATTCGACTTTGAAGACCGACCACCTAATTGGAATGGTATGTGAAGAGGAGATTTATTTGAATCTTCTCGCTTGTCTTTTGATTCAATTACCTCTCCTTTCCTTTCCTCTTTTGTTGCATTCTTTATACGTGGTGGCAATACACCAATGGGCACGATGATAATTGCTGGATACGAATATTTTCTTATAAACTATCACGAGTATTGCTAACAAAAAAAAAGTAACATTTTTAAAAGCTACCTTTCTTAACTTTCTTTTTCCTAAATTTTACTTAGCCATAAGACACTTGAAATGTTCTTTCTGGTACTTGAAATCAAGAGAAATGGGAGAGTGAGTGGGTGAGAGTGGATAGAGGAAGGTAAGAAAAGAGATCTCTCGAAAGTCAGGGACGAAAATTTAATTCAACGTCGGTAATAGGGTCGTTCGATGTTGGAAACATCTGGACAACGTTGGTATACGAAGACAAGAACGCCCCTTCCGACACCCTCCTCCCTTACCCTCTTGTGTGCTGCTCCTTCCCTCTTTCTTTCTCTTTGAAAAGTAGTGGCACGAGCAAAAACTTGTTAGCACCCGCAGTCGAAACTCGTGTTTTATTAGAAAAGTTTGAAAATTAGCTGAAAAAAACGAGCGAGACGACGACGACGACGACGACAGGGTCGTGCAACGATAGCTAAAAGATAAAAAAAAAAAGGAAAAAAAGAGTATTGAGACGCAGAAGAATTAATAGAAAAAAAAGAAGAAAGAATATAGGTGAACAAGAATAAGAAGAGGGTAAAAGAGATGAAAAAAAAGAAAGAAAGGGAGAAAAAATGGACGCGAAAAAAAGGACGAGAGTATCCAGTGACGTTCGTTCGAGCCTGAAAAGAGGGTCATTACGCGAGCCTTCCAAGAGAAAATTTGATGAAGAACGAGAGTTACTTTCTACCTACCCTTATATATATATATATATATACACACATATATATATGTATATATGTACGTATGTATATAAGATGACGAGACGTAGCCTTAATAAGCACCTTAACCTGCCACCTATAAATTTGAAGTGATGTAAAATTAGAAAGAGAGAGATTACTTTACTCTTAGGGATGATAGCTTCAAGCTTCGTGTTTTTCCAATCTTTCTCGTCTCTCGACGTTTCTTGAATGGAATAACAGGTTTCCAACGTTAGTCCAGGATCGTTTAACAAGAGAAAGAGAGAAGGTAGTTTCCTTATATTCATCATTCGAGTTCAAGTTGATCTACAAACTTGCCAGATTCTCTCTCTCTCTCTCTCTCTCTCTCTCTCTCTCTCTCTTTCTCTCTTTCTTTCTCCCTCTCTCTAAATTCTCTTGAAGCTACTCCTTCGGTCTGTCGAAGTCGTTATTAACCGGGATTCCGTCCAGAGTCAGAAGGTAATTTCACTTCCGAACACGCGACTGAAATTGGATCTTACTTTCCGTCTCTTGGTGTGTTTGTGTGCCGGTATCATTGATACGTTTGTATGTTTGTAAATGAAGTTTGTTAGCTCTTTGTTGTTTTATTGTAATAATAGAAAGTATTTCAAAAAAAATATATAAAGGAAGAGAAAATGAGAAAGATACGTAACATGTGTGTACTGGAAAGATGCAACATTAACATTAAACCTACCACAAAGCCGCGGTCAAATATTAAAAAGGTTAAAAATTGTGGTCAGCTTACGTTTTAATGTACTTTGTCCTTATATCCAATGCTGCATAATCCATAACTGTACTGTATCCATATATGCACTACACACACGCTTACATATGCATATCACTTGCATAGAAAGAATACACGCACACGCGACGCGAAATAAATTACACACTTGTCTAATATCGCTGTTATTCCTTCGGAAGGTCGAAGAAGACTATCGATTATTGTGAAAAGTAGTTACGAATACATTCGACATGTACCGAACATACACGAAGGTCAATAACAAATCTAACGGCGAAATTCGTATTAGAATAGAAATGAAAACATTCGGTTGTCAATGTTGACACCGGCCGAGGAGTGAGGGAGAGAGGTCAGAGAGAGGTGTTTTCTATTTCTATTGATAGATTTTGATTAATTTTTTAATATTTAAATAATTAATAAGTAAATTTATATATATATATCGATTATATTCGATTCGAGAATAGCCTTAAAAATAGTGCTTCACACTTCGTTCAACGTAATATAAACAACTGATACTGACACACGCACGCCCAAGCCCTTCGGAAAACTCTCTTAATGATCTCTCACTTAAAGAACTCTCTCACTTACTGAACTTAAAAAAAAGCCTTACGCCGCTTATTTATACATCGCCTCCCTTCCACGTTCCTACTTCTTTTCTAGCAACTTCTCGATCATTCTCGATTATCCAACCTTCGATTCTTTCTTCTTCCATCCGGTTTGGGAATGCTTTCGAAGCTTCGACGCAACTCGCGATAAGCCAGCGTAATCCGATACATCAAACAAAACTTATGCATATATACGATTGCCTAATCTTTTATATTATTTCCGCTGTGTTTCTTACTGTTTACTCACGCGGCCCTTTGTTCTTTATCTTTCCCACATATATTTTACTCATAAGATAACGAGTGAAAAAGAAATATGTCTTATCTAAAAAAAAAAAAAGATACTACTCGATTATGTAAAGTTATCAACGTCAGTGGTGGAAGAAACATCTCAATCCTCTAGGTATGAAGAGGAATAAAAAGAACAGAGAAAACTATCGCGGAAATTGTTTTACTTTGAAGTAAACTCGTCGACAATCCGATTTACCTTATAACAAAAAAGAACTTTGTCTTAAACTACGTCTCAGTCATTATGGTAGAAAGAGGAAGAAGAGGAAAAGGAAAAAGAGAATAAATTTTCTCTGAATTTGAAAAATACAAAAATTCTCTTTTCCCACCGTCGCATTTCTTTCTATTAGCATTTACTAGCAAAGTATAAAACTTCATATTTTCTTGTCTTTTTTTTTCTTCTTTTATCTTTCGACGAGATGGGACTTTTTATCGATATTAATGACATCGTAAAAAAAAAAGAACGAGATATTACCGACTACCAACTTGCCTTTCCATCTTTTCTAGAAAATCGTAAATACGTTTCAATCCTTTTATATCTTTTAGTATATCTTTCTCCTATATATACATTCGGACAAAGTATCATTTTGCTATAAGACTCCAAAGCGAGGAGATAGAATTTCTTTTTATTTCTCTCTTTCTCTTTTTCTCTTCTTGCTCTCTAAAGTTCTTGTTTATGTTTCCGATTAGATTTGGGAAAGATGACGACAGTTCCGCTATCGGCGATATCGATCGACGACGATATTGCTTCCATTGAGAAATTAAATATTGATGATATCGTCCTTTACGAGTTTCGAATTTCGATTTCGTTTCATCTCGAAAATGATATACGCTTCGCCGTAGAAAATCGTTCTTGCTCTATTCGACTACGTACATTTATTTCTACGTTGGGGTACCGAGACTCTTCACAAAGTTACAACGAAAAAGGAGATTGCACGATATATATATAAATATATATATGTATGTATATATACACGTACTTTCATTCATTACATCCAAGTGTATATATTTCGTCCGATATCGTTCGTAAAATAAACTTTGTAAGTAGTACAAAACTCTGAAATCGATTACTCGAATCGAAACTCGTACCTTCTTCTTCTCCTTTTTTGTTTTTATTATTTTTTTTTTTTCGGTAAATAGAATGAAAAAAGACACGTCGTATATTTGATTCTAAGATAATTAACGTCCAGGTAACATTTAGTTTGAAATAAACCTTTGATTATTTAAAGACGAAATTAACATTGAAATTTAAAATCATTTGATTGTGTAGTAACATATTTCAATAATTGTTAAATAACTTATACGAACGACAGTATATAAGTACTAACCCCAGGGGTAAATTCATCGAATGGTAAACAAGATTTTTCAATTAGTATGACAAAATGAGACTCCATTCGGAGAAATCTTTCGAATCGTAAAAGATCTTGTTCCAATAAACGATAAAAATCTTTCAGAACTTGAATACGAGTCTCATTCTCTCGAAGATTCTAAAGAGTCAGAAATAAAGACAGAGAGAGAGAGGGAGAGTAAAAGAAAGAAAGAGGGATTGTTGGAGAGAAAAAGAATCGGAACGTTTTGGTCGTGGCTTCATAACCACGAAAATCGGCGGGCCATCATTTCCCGTCGTGATTCGAGAGGCAATCGCTTCGGAGCGACCGAATGAAATTGAATCTGGACCGATTGAGAGACAGAGAAAGAGACAAATAGAGAGTGAGAGAGATGGAAAGAGACAAAAATAGAGAACGAACCGAATGCCTTGCTGTCGAGAGTCACTTGAACTTCATACCACCACCGTCCTCTTTTTTTTTTCCCACCCTCTTTCTCTTTTGCTCGCGTGTTTCCGGCATGCAGTTCTGGCAAACGCGCGGTGTAATCGCGTGACTGATTTAATACGAAAGTACTCTCGTGTGAGTGAATAAGTGAGTGGGTCGCTTGGAGTAAAAGCCATAGAAAAATAAGAAGAATGAAGAATGAAGAATGAAAAATAAGAAAAAGAATCGTGAAATTTAAAGAAATAAAAGGAGCGAAAGGAGTGATAGTCTAACGAAACAGAAAAAAAAAAGATTAAATCTTTGTATGTTCCCCAAGAAGGAGGGTATGTGTGGATGATGATGCGTCGATGTATGTGTGTGTATGTTTATCTATGTGAGAAAGGGGTTTGGAACGCGGACGATTTACTTTGCAAACGACGGAGAAGTCGGTAAACTCCGAAGGCGCCCGCGATACGACGTTGGCTGTCTGAAAACTTGGCCAATAAGCGACGAAAACAAGAAAGAGGCAAGCCTTATTTCTTTACTTTCTTTTTCTATCTTTCTCTTTCGCGTAGACGAGATTGCATAAACGTAAGCAGATAGAAAGAGAGAGAGAAAGATAGAGAAAGAGAAACGTTAACTGCTTCAAAACAGGCGAATATATTTTCAAAATCGATGACAGCCATTTCCATCCTCTTTTCTTCTCTCTCTCTCTCTTTATCTATCTTATTCTTTCTCATCTCGTTCAGATACTCTCAAGTTCCACTATTCTCGACACGTCCACCTCAGGCAAGAACATCGATGTTCTAGAAAATGAGAGAGAGAGATAGTGGTCGAAGACAAAATGCTTTGTGACGTTTCAAATGATCGAAGTAGAAGAAGAAGAAACTAAAGAATGAGAAAGAAAGAATGAAATAAAGGAAGAGAGAAAGCAATCTCGAGAGAATGGTTACCGAAGCGAATATCGACGGAAGTGCTTCTTGCCGGAAAAGACGCAACACCAGTAAAGAAAGAAAAGAAAAAGAGACCAGAAGAAGAAAGAGGGGATGGTGGTAGAAAAGAGGAGGGAGGAGAATGGAAGAAGAAGGGACAGGGGAAAAAAAAGAGAAGAATGCTAGGGGTGAGGTGGTAAAGTGATATAACGTGAGAGTTATCGCGGCGAACTTTTTTCGATGGAAGTTACGTTAGTCTATAGAGGTATAAAGTCAGTCCCCTAAGTTACTTAACTAGATTTACGATGCAAATAGAATCAGTGTTTCTGCTGCTCGTTCCGGCGTACTTTCGACCGCTTAACGTTTCCACTTACGCGTTTTCTTTACTGCGGTTGCCCTCTTGAATTCGTCAACCAAACACTCGTGTTCTCTCGTGCTAGTTGAAGAAGTGTATTTGACGAAGCAATTAATTGACTTAACGTTTAGTTCTCTGTCACGATATAACGCTGATTGTGTATGTACCCGTTGTATACTTTTTTCTTTTTTTTTCTTTTACTTTTACTTTTTTCTCTCTTCTCTCTTTCACAGTTTATATTAAATTATTATTATTATTATATCAACGTTGATAAATTCTGTCAAAGTTATAACATTTTGTTGTTGTTTGTTCTCAACTAATAGACATTTTCTCCTCATTCCTATAAACGAGTTTTAATAAATCTACCCTCGATTAACAAATTATCATCTTGATGGCCGATCCACATTTCATCGTTTGGAAGAAGAGCGGAACGTGACGAGGAATTTATATTATCTCCTGCGAACAGCTATAGCAGCGTCATTCTTGCAGAGTCACTCTATGCATCAGCTAACTCTCTTTCTCTTTCTCTTTCTCTCTCACGTGAATGCATTCTGGATGAGAAAAGACGAATAATACCCTATAGGTTTTGTACTCGACAGGAGCTCCATAAAAGTTTTCCCGATCGAATAGTCGGAAAACTCTCCTATCGAAATTAACCGCAATTTCTATCGACTTAACGCCGAAATAAAGCTGGATTATAACAATGGACTTTGAATAATAATAAGTTCCCCTAACAACATTTCAGTGAGTTCCATAATAATTAAACTTTCATAATATCTTGACGAGAAAGTCACGGAAGTTCGATATCTGTGGCTAAAACGCAACCGAATCCGAAGAGTTTATTTAACACTTCGCTAACTGCTTGGATTATACTGATTAACTTTCAACAACTTCATATCCCATACACTCTTATATTTATCTTTATTATTTTTATTTTTTTTTATTATATATACCTCTTATATTATTTTTTAATCATAAACTGACGAATACTTTATAGAATCTTTGACCAGGTTTTTATACTTTCTCTTCATAAATGATAAAATTAATGAAGAAAATAATAGATAGCTTCTTGTTACCTTTGTATAATAATTATATTTCTTTTTAGAATATTAATATAATCATTTCATTATCATTTTCATATACACTAATAGCTTTGTCACTTTCATATTACGTCAAACCATAACGATAACATATTATTAATAATTTTAATAATGTTAATGTTTCCTCACCTTATTAGTACCCTCTAGTGATCTTATATACACATATATATAAAATTAGGTTAAAAGAAGATTAAAAAGATTACAGAAATTCATATGATATTCATTTTACTAACGAATGATCGATAATGTGTTAACGTAACCTGAATCCACATAACACAACGATGGGAAAAATTCTAAATGTTATATATTTTGTCTCTCATTTCATAACATTAAGTGACATTTTATTTTTGAAAACGTAATAGATGTAGTATTATACTTATCGTCTGTTTCATTCAACATTATCTCAATTCCAATAGTCGTTCAATACAGAACCACGTAACAGCTATTTAAACCGTGAATAAAGAAACTGACATGGACAGGTATACAAACATTGCAGCTTGTACCTGACAAAGCCAGGATCCTCTCTCTCTTTCTCTCTCTCTGTCTTTTTGTTACGTAAATAATTACATCAGAGACAATGAAAAAGACATTGACTAGACATTCATGATCAATTTTAAAAAGGGACACAAACAACGCAGTCTTCTTATTGTTCGTTTCGTCTTTTTCGAATTTCAAAATCGTCCTAGAAAAGAACAGAAAAGAGTTGAATAAAGAACAAGAAGAATAAAAAAAAAACAAATTGAAATAGAGATAAAGAGAGGGAAAATAGAGAAAAAGAAAAAGAGGAAACAAGTATTCAAACAAACATAGACCGACGAGCATGATCGTAAAAGCGGATCTTCTTCTGACCGTACGTGAATAATATATAACGTTTGCGTGACTCCGGTCTTTATGACGCGACGTAATGTATCGCGTTCCGCGAGCAAGCGGACATGTGAGTTTACACGCGAACGAGAAGGCATAGTACTCATGATGTTACCCCTTCCCACTTTCCTCTCACCATCCTCTCGCCTTCAGCCCAACCCCTCCACTACCCCTATGAACACATAGCTACAGGCTGTCCCACGTAAATGTCTACACAAAGTACTCTTGTCTAAACAATTGAACAAAATTTCTACCTGCTTCTACAAAAAAAAAAAGTGGAGATGGAGTGTGCTTTTCTTTATGCCAACCCCCTTAAGGCACGTAGTTTCTATGGGAATTCGAATATATGGTAATATATTACTGTTCATTGTTGTTCCATTTTAACATCTAACATATTCAACAAGTTAGTTAATCTTTCATTGAAGTATTAAACAAAATGTAACGATGATGCAATTGTTTTCTCTACTGTTTTCAGTTATTATATTTAAAGAGAAATTAATACGTATTTGATATGCTTTTTTATTTTAATTAAATCCTAAAAGAATATAATATTACAAAATTATGCATAAGAAGGTTTATTATGAGATCGTGAAAATGGAGTTTTCCTTTTTTTTATACCATTAAATAATTAGTCTTTTGGATGGGGTAAGAAAAACAAAATTAAATTCTAATGAGAACAGGTTGCACAGTGTAGTTTTACGTGAATCATACTATACATATATTTACGTAACATATATGTATGTATGTATGTATATACATATATGTGTAGCTATTTGTCTACGCGAATCTATGTAAGTATATACATGTTTTGTACGTGAATGGAAAGTTAAGAATTCGAAAGCGATCTGCTGAAATTGTATCGAATGTGAAACAAAAGTA
The DNA here is from genome assembly GCA_023678845.1 of Mischocyttarus mexicanus. Taxonomy (NCBI): domain Eukaryota; kingdom Metazoa; phylum Arthropoda; class Insecta; order Hymenoptera; family Vespidae; genus Mischocyttarus; species Mischocyttarus mexicanus. The sequence continues at coordinate 2,512,643 of JACGTP010000013.1, read as the reverse complement.
TCGAGTCGTTTCGCTGTTCTCGTTGATAGCAAGAAGTGGAAAGGAGTGTGAGTTGAGAGTTGGTGGGAAACGGGGTGGGTTTGGGGTTGCACGCGTCCCACTTCTCTCGCGAAGGAGAAAATAACGACGTCGTTTCGTGGAACTTGTCGGAACAATAAAATTAATCGTGCTCTCGACTTCAAGAAGGTCTTACGCGGAATTGAGATTCGGTATAATCGGATTTAGAGAGTTGGATGAAATTGAGTACATTCGCGAATCAATTTTCCAAGAATTTCCTGCTACGACATTAAAACACTAACGAACAAATGACCAGGGAGTACTTTTCTTTCTTCCACTTCTACTTTTTACGATTTTCCGAAAACTATAAAGTTAATACTTAAATTTATGCGTAATCGTGTCAATGTGAGCTGTCCTGTATGAAACGCATTTCCATTGATATGATGAATAACCGTGAAATATAAAATGAAATATATAAATTTATCTAACGTCATTTTATAATTTACTTTTTATAATTAATTGTTTAAATAATTATTGATACAAAATAACAAGAACACGAGGGAAAAGTTTGCTCATTTAAGAAAGATTTTTTATTACAAATCTCTGCTATTTGTAGTAACTTCAAAAATTATTTCTATTTAAATAAAATGATTTTAAGTACTTCGACACGCTAACCTATATAATTTCGTTTTAAAAATACTGGCACACAGGTGAACTGTATGAATTGTTTGAAAAAGAAAAAAGGTAAAAATTCATTGATCTTTACAAATTCGTTTGAATAGCATGCTTGACTTATACGAAATATATGTTGACGCTGGTATAAATAGAATATTTGTTTTTTCTCATTTTACTATACCCGCAAGCGTATTACACAGAAGGTACAAATTATTAATGGCAATATTTCGAAATCGATATTATCTTCGTAACGAAAAGCCATAGAGATTTGAAATAAAGACCATTTTAAAGGTAAAAATGTACACTTTTTATCTATCCGTTCCAATATCGTTGATATAATGAAACCACCAGTATCGTAGTCGTTCATATAAAACACGTTTGATTTTTATTCTTTGAAAATGTGGTTTTTCTATGTTACACTATAAGTTTCGTTTTAAATAAACGATGATACGAAGAAGAAAAATGCAGCGCATCGCATAGATCGGCGTTATTCTTGGCCCCAACGCTCGAGGGATTTTTCAAATCTAGCATCGTAAACTTGAAATAACTCGAAACATTTTACGAGACCTCCGTGAAACGAAAGTTTCACGCTGGCTCTTGATATATCTTTGACAGTCCTCTGAAACTTTCCGAAAGTCTCAAAGAATCTTCAATTTACGAATATCTGGTCTCTCTCTCTTTTTCTCTTTCTTTTTTTGTTAGGGCTTACGTGTATGGAATTACAATCATAATTTCAAAGGACAAACCGTATAGTAAACTATGTCGAAGCAACGATGCACGCAGTAAACGTGGTATACGTCTCGATTGTTCAAAGATAAAACTTTTTTAGTGAATATTAACAAGGGGGAAGGAAAAGAGGAAAGTGGATTGAACTTCAATATTTCATTCATTGTCATCTTCGATCGAGAAATTTCAATAACTCGACTACTTTCACAAATTTCCATTAACGCCTCCCTATTAAAATGATATCAACGAAAAAGTGTACATTTTTCGTTATATAACTGTCACAACAATGTTTTTACCGGTTAAGTTAGTTAGAATATTATAGAACCATTAGAATCGGATTACTGTAAAATGTTCGAAAACGAGGAAAGACAAAATTGTTCCTTGTTAGTCTTGTCGTATGCAGAGAAATTCGAGCTTTGGATAAAACTTAGATTTACGGTGTTGTATTTCGTAGGAAGTTGCATAAAATAGGTAACAAGAAAGGATTGTAGTAAGAAGGAAAGGAAGGTGGTTGTTGCTTTTGCGTAAGGAGATTGTCCTAATCGCAAGATAAAAGTTTCCTAAAGGGGGAGAAAAAGGAATAAAAAAAGAAATAACGTATCTCCCGTAAAACGTCCGAATCGATTGATCCGACAGGAACAACGAGAGAGTGACAGCAGCTCGAGAACTACAACTAGACATGAGATAAATAGTACTAGACAAAACGTAGAACGAGAGAGAAAAAAAGAAAGAAAAAAGAAAAAGGAAAAGGAAAAAGGAAAAGACAAAGGGTCCTATTGCGAGCAATACATATAAATCACAGGAACGACTACGACTACGACAACGTATTAGTGTTTGTACAAGAATTGGTACTCTTTGTTACACTTTTTATACACTACATACGTGTCTTGTATCTACCTTGATATATCGACATCCTATCAATGTGTAGATAAGCGCGAACTATTCGGTTAACTTAAATCTTTCCAAGGGTACATTCGAAATATTGAATAATTCTGAATAATTCTGAACAATTCATCGAACATTATTCCATTCTATTACAATCCTCGTATAAAATGTGTTTTCAAGATTTCTACAATATAAGTGTATACTAGTGTATATATTGTTTATTAAACGTGATCATTATTTAACTTTTAAAATAAATTTTTGTAAATTTCGAATAAGATTAAGAATAATACTGTTCAAATATACATCAGGTATGTGTTTATAGAGTTGTAAAAATATATTAATTATAATGAAAAGTCTATTAAATATGATAATTATTTAGAAGACAATAAGAAAATTGAACTATTGTCTGAACAAAATGATAACTTTTGTTCTTTCTAACACATAAATTAAATATTATGTTCATATGTAAATGTGGACATGGAAAGAAGCATTAACTCTTATCTATTCAGCGAAATAGGACAGGAACTATAATCATAAGTGCAGTCACAAATCACTGAAATTGATCTTCAAACGAAGGTAGTTTCCAAGTTAACATTGCATGTATTTTCCTAGTTGCCATTCGAAATAATTTATCGACTAGTGAGATAGTAAAGCCAAAGATCACCGACAAAGTTTCAGAACGTTTCGGACAAGACTGTCGAACATGATTTATCGGGTGTTGATTTAAGGAAAGTTTGATCTTTAGGATATATATATAGAAGCACTGTAATGCATCCCTTGAAACTGGATGCATGGAGGAAACATTAAACTAGAAATATAAGGAGAAGGAGAAAGAGAAAGAGAAAGAGAGAGAGAGGGAGAAAGTGGGAGAGAGGAAAGCTTACATTAGAGGCTAAGTAATCGAAACATAACTCATTATTAAGGAAAATTACAGTAAATACGTTCATAGAACCTATATTATCTTGTTATGTAGCAGTTTAATTGACTTATTGTTATCAAGAATGCTAATTGAAGCCAAACGTTTATCTGATAAAGAGAAAGAGAGAGAGAGAAACAGACAGAGGAAGATAAAGAAAAAGAAAAATAGTATGTAATCAATTATCGAACAGAATTATGAAAGATAAAACCAATACATTGTTACTTAATGAACATAACAGACTTAAAAAATAATTTGTCAGATTAAATTATTGTTTCGTATGACTGAAATACACGTGATCGGGGATGATTGTAACAAATATAATTATTGCGGTCGAATTGTCCTTTCTCTCTCTCTCTCTTTCTTTTTTATTTTCCTTTTTTTGTCTATTTTTTTTTTTTTTACGATGCGATGACATAAATTCAACGACGTCGTTTTTGTTGACGCGCACGTGACACGACTTCGATCGTCACACGAAAGAATTTTACCGACAGGATTGCGTTTCGGTATGAAACGTGTAACTGACAGCTTTAACGAATGGTCTGATTAACTGACCCCTTCTGGTTTAAGCCTTTCCCACCCCAATTCGTTCTTCTTCTCTCTTCGTTCAACAACGAAGATCGATTTGGTAATACTTTTGCTTTTTTCTTTTTTTTCCCCCAAAGATAAAACCGCTGGAAAGCACTTAAATCTCCTCTCTTCTGTTATCTTTCAGTCGCAGACATGTTTCGAATTATCGAGTAATTAAATTAAAACAATGAAACTCCTGTGGTCTTTCCGTGTCATTTAATTTCACGTCGTTTAACTTCGTGTCTGTATCCATATTTCTCTATTTTATTACTATGTATACACAGGAGGGGGTGTGGGATGTATGTATGTGTGTGTGTGTGTTGTGTTGTGCTGTGCATGAAATTTAAAATATTCCATCGAAACATCTGTCAGTTCTATCAAACAAATTTACTATTACACACGACAGATTTCTATGGTAGAATGGTCAATAATTTTGTTATCGTTGTTAATTAAATTATATAATTTTAAACAATTGATATTATTGTTTCAGATATTTATCTATCGTATGATTATTATTTATATAGAATATCTAAAATATAAATGATAATATTAGACAAACATTTAGAAATAATATATGATATCTATAAATTTAATACATATATCCTACATCAATAAATATATTTAATTATTTTCCATCTTACGATAAAGTTTTCCTAATCAAACACCTCTCTCTCTCTCTCTACGAGATTAAAATATATCTTTTATGAATGTATGTTTACAGATATATATAACGGTACGCGAGGACACACATTTGGTAGGACAGCTCGTGCGAGTTTTACGCCCGATTTTACCGCGATCATTCCTTCGATCGAGTTCAAAGTTTCGACAAGCTTTTTCCACGGGAACATTGCCAAGTGCTATGCGAAGCGCGAGGGTTAGGGCCGAGTTTGGTGAAAAACGCGAACGTCGTTTCCCTCTTACTAGTCTCTCTCTCTCTCTCTGTCTTTCTCTTTTTCTCTATTGCTCTTTTTCTCACGAGTAGAGGGACGGGACCACAGCCATATTCGTCGAGGACCATCGTTTCTTATCGACGAGAGCTTCTTTTTCCAGGCCAATTGCCTTCTAACGGAATCCCAATTTAGCGGAATTCAAGGAGCAATAATTCCGCTGGAAGTCTTACGGACTTTTTTATTAAGCCTTTCCATCTCATAACCACTACCAACCAACACCAATCCTCCCAGGTTATTCTCCTTTCCTTTCAAACCTTACTACTTTTTTTCTTTATTTTTTTTCTCCCCTTTCTTTTCATAATATCAAAGTTCAATAATAAGATGCCACGTGAAAATGTATGTCAATTTTGATGGAATACATTAAGATTAATAAATAAGATATCAAAATAAGTATTATCAATATTATTATGGTAAACACGGTGAAAATTCATTTTAATATATTTTTGTAAACGCAATGTTCATTTATTTATTCTATTATATAATATATTTCTTTTTCAAGAATATAGTAGCAACTTTTCAAAGTTGTAATAAAATTTAATTCGTTGAAATATTATTGAAGTTCATGTAGATGTTTATGTAACGGTAAGCAATTGCATGAATGATGACGTATAGATGAATTCATCATGAGCAAGTGGAATATGTGGATGCATAAATATTATAAAACTCAGGTTATTTTGCATATTGCAGTACTGAATGCATATAACCATATTTGGACATAAAGATAGCAAAAGAACACTACTTAGGTAATATGAAGAATTTATAGATAAAAGATAAACCATATAGCATAATCTTCAGATTATGTTTATCCTGGAAAATGTTTAAAAGGAAAAAGCATTGCTTTTAAAATTTATAATAAATGTTATTTCAAAGCAAGAAATAATAAACAAAATAACGTTCTCGGTACTTTGTTACGATATTTCGTAGATGTAACCCGTTTTAAAGAATTAGAGTAACATAAAATAAATGTAGAAGCAGCCAAACACGTTACAGCAACATCATAAATTGTATTTAATGTTATATTGATAATATTGTTATTGAAAAATATTTGGACTAATGTCTTATTTCATTATTACTATTTCTAAAAAAAATTCATAAAAGTAAAATATTGTGGTATATTAAATTTATTATTATATCGTAATTATTTTACCAACAACCAAATACATTGAAGGATTATTGAATAAGCTTTTAATTAAAAATGTTTTATATTTATTCGAGCCAGCTTTCACATGACTTTTAAAATCCAACATTTAACATTCCTCGTACGTACTTTTTAATCGGTTAAAGTGAGGTAAAGAAAATGTAAAAAAGAATGAAGGTGACCGAGATTGCAAAAGGGTTGACGTTCATTGACAGAATGTTCACCAACGGCGACATTGACAGTGTCGACAATGGCGATGACGCTCGTCACACCGCAAACGCCGTAAACGATAAACGGGTTTCTAGCGAACGCTATTGACTACCATAATTGATTTTCTTCGCGTGTAGACGAAGAGAAAGGTGTCGATGGGATTAGATAAGTCATCTATGATCGAAACGTTCTACGTTCCATCGATCGTAAAATGGTTGCTTTATCAGTTGATGATTAACGAATGTTGGCTTACTAGAAACTAGTAGTACAGGTTTAACATTTATCCGACAAACGTATACAATTTCGTCGAAATAACGATATACATATCCTCTAGTATGCAATTTGTTTCATTAAATTACCTAATTAAATTACCCTATCGATGTATGATTTATTTAACAGTAATTTTCCTCTCATATTATTATTTAATTTTAATCAGGAAAAAAAAAGTTGTACATTATAGTTTATAATTAATGATAAACTCAAATATTAACTACTGTTATTCCACATAGAGGCAACTATTCTATATGTAATTAAACAATCATCAAATCAATTAACTCGATATAAGAAACGCATTTATTTTTTTATTATTATGAAGTTATTTATAAAGGATTGAAGAAACGTCAAATGGTTATATATTAATTGCTAGCAGATTAATTAACGATTAGTAGGTTTTCTTTTCAATAAATTATTGACAATTTTTATAATGTTAAATAGAATTTGGAAATATTTTGTTTTGCCTTTTTTTATATTCATAGAAACATCGACATATTTCGAAATCTATAAGCGCCAGCAACAGATCATCGATGAAAACGTACTAAAAAATAAAAAACAAAAACAGAGAAAAATAGAAAATGGTCGACAAGCGCGTTTCGCGATCAACCGATTAACACTTTGATATTGGTACGTGGACGATCGCGGTGGTATTCATTTGCACTTTGACACGAGCGATAAGTCGTGTCGTGAACATACATTTACCTCCGGCAATGTTTGTCCCATGAGATCTGCTCCCGTTTTTATCTTGAAACATGACAGGTAAAATCGTCTTTCTTCCTCTTTTTGCTTTTTTTTTTGATAAAGTACAAAATGTGAAAAGTGTTAGTTAATAAAATTATTTTTCGAGATAAGACCGGTTCTGATCGAAGAAAATATTTTTGTTTAATTATTAAGAATATTTAATTATTTAATCTTTCAGTGTATGAAGTATTTATAAAAAAAAATGTACTTCCTTATTCATGAGAAAAACAAAACAACCTTTAGAAGATTGATAATAAATCTAGGATGATTAAAAATATCTATGAGATATCATCCCACTTTTCTATACAAATCTGCTCACCCGTATTCTATGAAGAGAAAGAGAGTCAGAGAAATAAAGAAAGAAAGAAAGAGAAAGAGATACTCTCCATTCGTTCTATTCGAACGTAGATATTTCGTGTAGATATGCGGGTGCATTTCAAATAAAACGATCGAGACGAAGCTATTCTCATCGTAGGATATCGGAATTGTTGGCGTGTCAATCATGAAAAAGCATTTTTTTTCTTTTTCTTTTTTTTTCATTTTTTTCTCTCTATTCCTCTCTTTCACACTCTCTTTTCTCGACGAGATCGGCTCACATGGAATTCTCATTGCATCGAGGAATTCTACATTCTCTCGGGTTTCATCATCTCATCTGGCTTTTTTAAGTTTAAATGCAGATATATATATATATATATTTCTCTGAAATTGCGAACTTACGAAAGAGAAGTAATTCATCCGCGGAGTAATTCTTTTTTAATGACAAAACTTTTAACGCCAACATTACTCGATTTTTCTTTCTGAACAGAAATGAAAAAGAGAAAGAAAGAGAGAAAGAGTACAGTGTCATACGATCAGTATTACAAAATTTAAAAACCAAGGAAAAAATATAAGAGAAGAAAATGTTATATTTTTTTACAATTATTTCGACATCTCTAATTATTTTTCCTCTTCTATGATATCATTGGCGTTACCGACTATTGCAAAAACGTTGGTGGAAAGCCTTTGATTCGCAGTAACATTATTCATAGAATCATGTTACGGATTTTATATGAAATAATATATTTTGATACAGATATTATCTTTTTATAAAATTAAATAAATCATAAAGAAGATTAAAGGTGAAAGATAATATAAATAAGTATGAAAATAAAATTGAGAGGAAAAAGAAGAAGATAAAGTTGTGTTTCGTAAGAAGTAGAGAAAGAGAGCATAAGAGGACCCGTCGGAGTTTTCTTTTATTAGAATAATTTTTTCGGAAGCGTAAGAGAGAAGTAGGAGAAAGAGAAAGATAGAGAACGGAAAGTAGAGGTAGTAAAGTTTTAGAGTATACATTGAAAATTTTGAAAGTCTCGACTTATAACGTGGGCGAACTGATAAGCTCCGAAGTTACATCGAAACCTAGTTTATAGGACGATGCCTTGAGCTCTCTTTTCGACCTCGAGAAAAAGGATGAGTCCGTGCAAAAATATTTCTGGAACGGGCTCTCCTATCTTCTTCGATCTATCTAAGGTCCATCGCAAATATAATATCCTTGAAATTCACCGTCAATCCACTTCGACTTTTTAATTTGAATTTTGAATTTTATTCCAGAGAAACGATAGTCTACACTAAGATCAAATAAATATATATATATATTTTTAATAAAATACAAAATATATGTAGAAGTTTTTATTATAGCCAATGATAAAAAATAATAATAGCACTATTTCTTCTAAAGTAATAAATAAAAATGTATGTATGTTTAAAAGTTTCACGATATTTGAAATATTTTTAATACAACGTAATATGATCGATCGAAAATATCAATATTCTCATAAACGACGTTCTAGGCAAAAAATTTGATCTATGTTGCAATAGTTTCGATTACTTCGCGTTTCTCTTTTTCATTTTGCCTTTAAAACTATTCCTTTCATAAAATATATATCGATAAACCCGTAAAAATGAAGTGCAATATAGGCGCGTTTTACTATTGTAAAAAAAGAAAGAAATATTCTCGTTTAATTGAAATATTTGCATGAGGAACGCGTCAATTTCGATCTGACGAGAGTATTCGTATAAAATAAAAAAAGAAATTTAATGGTAGATTTTTTCCAACGCACGTATACGATCGGACGTTTACTCGTTAAGTATATACGCGTCTCGTCGTAACGATTTATCATTCTACGTCGTTATGTCAATGGGGAGCTATATGAAATCCATAAGCCAAACATGGCTTATACCTTTCGATGCACGTCACGGCTCAACGAAGACGAAGACGAAGCCGAAGACGAAGACGAAGCCGAAGCCGAAGACGAAGACGAAGAAGACGAGGACTAATGTTAAGACTAAAACTAAGGCTAAAACGTAGACGAAAATGACGTAGACACGAACCTGCACGACGACAGCAATAACTTATCGCAAAAGCGTGTCTAACGTATTTTTACGACGAGATGTCGCCGTTGGAAAAGAGAGCTTACGTTTTTTCCTTTTTTTCTTTTTTTTTTCTTCAAAAATAATACTCGAGCACGTGTATCGATTGATTCACACCGTTTCGTTGAAATTCATGTATATTGTCACGACGAGAATAGACTTTAGAAAAAAAGGTCAAAGAAATATTAAACTATAAGATGGATAATCGGACTACTTAAATGGCAAATACAATCATTGTTAGATTTTTAAATAAAACGAAGGATAACAAATCTTTAAAGAAGTTTTTGATGCATTTAAAGAACGACACACACCGTGCGATCGAAATCAAACATATTAAAACATATTCAATTAAATTCATTTATTATTTCAATTAGATAAACGTAACTAGTAATTCAAAACTTTTCAAAGAGCTTAACTAACCGCTTACATATGGTAATAATTAATTATGTTTACTCTGTTAAAACGCGTATTTTAGAATACTCAATTTTATTTCTTCGTTTCTACCATCGAAAATTTAAAGAGCAACTTTTAATCGGATCTTCATTTTTTATTTTTGAACGAAATAAAAATGAAATTAACTATTACAACACGAAATATAATATATATATATTTTGTTCAATGTGTGGAATATATTGATCAAGCCGAAAATGATCGTTGCTTTCCGTTGCTTTGTCGTTTATCAGTTGTGGCGTTATGACACGATTGCACGACACGAAAAAAAAGCTTTACGGCCATTTTGTATTTTATTGGTGTAACACCTAAATGGACGAATATCATCACAAGCGAAACGTTTCCATATCTCTTTCTCTCTCTTTCTCCCTCTCTTTCATTCTTTTTCCTTTCCTTTTTTTTCCAATTCGTTCTTTCAAAGATTCACATGCACTGGAATTCCCTTTTTGTCTCTCCACTTTTACTCTTTTTTTTTTTTACCCCGACTCTCTCTCTCTCTCTCTCTCTCTCTCTCTCTCTCTCTCTCTCTCTCATTTCCATGCCGGGAACGTGGATAAAATTTTCGACGAGCCAACACACTGTAGTGAGAAATATTGGAAATCGTGCTTTGTCATCGAAGGTCGATGCATAAAGCACTCACAAAATGTAATGCACGTGAGAATCTAGATTTTTTTTTTTTTGGAAAAGAGGTACGGGGCTAACGAGAAAAATGAAAGAATTTTTATGTCGAATCGATCCTAGATTTACGATGACAATTATTATCATAATTATTATTATTATTACTCATGATATTAAATATTTTTATTTGATTTTCAGTAAATACAATACAGGTATATAATAAACTCTTTTAAAAACGAGTAAACTGAGAATTTAAAAATGAAATGATAAGAGAGAAAGATACAAAGGGAGAGAGAGAAGAGTATCCATGCGTTTTCGATGCGTCATCGAAGCTTCATCGAACGAATTTATCGCCCTTCGTGTAATCTCGCGCGTTTGCACGCGATAACTTTTCCCCATATAATATATATACATATATATATAGATAGGAATCTGTACGTGTTGTACAATAAATCGTGTACATAATTCCAGTGGCGAGTTTATCATGTAAATATAATAATAATAATATTTAATAATAATAATAATAATGATAATAATAGTAACCAAAAAATATTACCCTTATCAGATAATTCTTTTTTTTAACCTATAACATCTAATTCTTTATGCTTCACCAATTACTTTTTATAATTTGTGTTTATTTTCACCTTTTTTTCATTTTTCCTTTTCTTTTACCCAAATCCAATTCTCTGTTGCAATTACAACGCGGACACGGTCACGGCGGTACACGCGAAAGTGTTTTTCCTACTATTCATGGATTAAAAAGTCAACGAACTTTGTTTCGAAAGTAAAAACTACCTTGAATGTTTAAAGAAAAAATTAAACATTTTGTTTTCTTCTCTTTTATTTTTTTTTTTTAACTCTATCGTTGAATTAGTTGCATTGTACTGCATCGTCAAGACTTCTTATAGAAATCTTCCTACGTATAATAAATAAAGGAACATATTAAATAGGAGTAAACGAAGAGAGAAAAAGGTAGAACAGAAATAGTTGATAAAAAGACCGGACTGATTGGAATATTGAGATACAAATGGGTGGTTATTAGAAGACGAAAAAAGAAAAAGAGAAAAAGTAACAATCTGTATAGAATTAAAGATGGACAACATAGAAAGAGATAGAAAGAGAAAATGAGATAAAATGAGAGAAAAAGAGGGAATGAAGTAAAAAGAAAAATAAAAAGGCAAACTAAAAATCTATTCGCGAAAATCTACATCTTGAAAATTAACGAACACAGCGGAAGAGTAGTAGTGACTCGTTAACGAACAGGAAACTCTTCGTCACTTGCAGTTCATGCGCTAAAAAAAAAAAAAAAGAAAATATCCTGTGCACCCTGTCTGTCCGGTTCTTCTCCCTTTTCTCTCTCCCTCTCTCTCTCTCTCTCTCTCTGTCTGTCTGTCTGTCTGTCTGTCTGTCTCTGTGTGTGTTTCTCTCCGACTCTTTTTTCCCCAACTTTTTTTTGTCTTTCTTTTTTTATTTTAACGCGAAGCTTTTTTCCTTCCCCTCTTTTCGTAGCTTCCTTTCTTTTTTCATTCACCACGCGTCATTCTCACAAAGCGTGTCGTTAGTACGACTTTTTTTCTGACGCCCGCGGCAGTACGTCGAATTCACGTGACGATAACGCCAACCCGTTCTGACGCGAAAGGTGAGATGAAGAGCGAAAGAAAAAGAAATAGAAATGGAAAGAGAGAAAGAGAGAGAGAAAAGGAAAAAGAAATTAAAAATTGTATGGAATAATAAAACTAAAGACTCGGTCTCTCGATAACTATGACAAATTAACGTCACAATTTACCATTTGTATATTTGTCATATATTTATTTCACGTATATGTTGGTCTATTTTAATTAATAAATATTAGAATTTAAATATTAACACTTTGATTGCCATGTTGGTCATATATGACCTGTTATGGTTTCTCCTGTCACGTCATGATGGTCACTAATCAACACTGATTATTATTTTGTTTTAATATTTTCAGAGGAATCCTGCAACAAGACAGAAAGAATTACGAGGAAGCTATATTGAGCTACCAACGTGCGATACATTTTCGACCTTCATTAGCACGTAAGTAATTATAGATTTTTATTATTGAAAAGCTTGATAACCAATTGGATAGAAAATCTTATTAACAAGGGAATCATATCGAAGAATTTCAACTTAATTCGAAGAAATTCTACGAAGATAAAGTTTCAGACTTACTTTGCTCGTTATCGAACGAACATTTTTTCTTTTTTCTTCAAAAATTACGTAAAATTTCTAAACATTTAAAACTTATAAAATTTAAATTACTTCCTTCCTTTTCTTTCTATTTTTTCTTTTTTATTTTTGCACCATCAACTTTTCAATTCATCCTTTTTTATTCCTCTCTTTTTTTTATATTTGTTGAAATCAAATAATGTGTTAAGTATAGTTATTACATTATAGGAATACCAGTTACAATACGATTTATAAATTCATTTGAAGAATCAAGCTACTATTATTGTACATTATTTACGTTGATATTTTGTAACATGAATTTAATGATTAAAATTAACGACAACGATCATAACAACTACTGCTACTAAAATGTAATAATTTAAATCCATACCTTTTAACGAAGTATAAACTCAAAGCTTGACTTCAAAAGCTTATATTAATGAAACTTTAAATTGAGAGGTGTTTATCTTTGAAAATAAATTAATGAGACATACCTAAATACATCGGTATAATTATTGTTAAAAGATAAAAATTCAGTGGTTAAGTCTCTTAACTATTTCATACAAGAATTAACAAGAAAATAATAGTAATTTATAGATAAGACTTGTATAAAAATATGAATACTATTTATTTAAACGAATGAATATAAAACATCATTGGCGAGTAAATTAAGTGGAGAAAAAAAGAAATTGACAATTGCATCTAAGATAAGACATTTTCTCGAGATCTGTCAAAAAAAAAAGTAAACGTTCCTACGTGTCTTCGTTTGTACGAGTCTGGTAATGAGAAGGAAAAAAAGGGAAATAGACGTAAAGGAAACAACGGTGAAAGATAGAGTGAGTGAGAAAGAGAGAAAGAGTTGGAGAAAACGGAAGCTAAAGTCGAAAGAATGCGACAGGAAATTGGATCGACGTTCCTATATGGGTCAGAACCAGCGTTCTAATGGAAAGAGAATCGACTTGTGATTTCTTAACGAGGCGTCTCTTGCTCTACCCAGAGTCAGAAGAAAGAAATATAGAGGAGGAAAGAAAGGAAAAGATAAATAGAGTAGTAAAAGGTAGATCTTGAGAAACGTGTGTCGGATGTTCCTGTGCGAGAAAAATAAAAAGAAAAATCACGTGAACGAGAGGATAATGTGAAAGAGACAAGAAAAGAAAAAGAAAAATACGTCGATTTGGTTTTTTCCTTTTCTTAGTTTTCTTTTTTAGTTTTACGTTCTTTTTATCATTTGCTCTCCAATCTACGAATCCACACGTTCGACTACGACGATTTACTCTAGGATCGATGTTAGAGAAAAGCAGTTCGTTACCGAAGAAAAACTCTGAGACAGACTCGGTCCTGTATAAGTCTTTTACAAAACCGACAAGTTTTTTTTCTTTTTCTCTCTGTCTTTGGAACAAGCAGAAAGTCTCGGTCATCGCACGACCGCCTTCGAGAGAAGAAAATTGAGAACGGCAGTCGAGAGCCATTGGAAATTTATGGACGGTATCGTATCTTGTCGTTTCCCTCTTGAACGTGTGCACACATGGGTCAAGTGGGTGGATCGGAAAATATTTCTACGAGACCCCCATATATACTCCATCTAACTCACTCACTCTCTGTCTTTCTTTCTTTTTTTCTTTCTCTTTTCCTCATACTTTCTTCATTTCCCTCTCTTTCTATCTAAAATATTCTCAGCAGAAATACATACACACGACCTTGATACTCTTTCCCTCTCTAGTTCACTCTCTCACTTAAGACGGTATTTTCTCCTCGAAGTCAAATTTAATCTCGTTTTCCAAGCAAATAGACTACTACTACTACTACTACTTTTGAAACGATACCGAAAAGAGGAAAAGGTAGAAGAAAAAGAAGAAGAAGAGAAATTGATTAAATTGATTTTTCTACCAAGTCTGGGCATTACGATTTAACGTTTTTCCTAATCCTTGTTATGTAATATACATTTTATTTTGGTATAAAAAAAATATATATTTCTTGATGTATAGTAAATGCATACATTTCCACGAACGATCTATGAGTTACGTTTAAAAGTACCATGGATTTTTATTTAATGTTCCTATGTTAGTTTAATTTCACCAATCAAATCAATGAAGTACGGTGAACATTTGCAATGTTAATTATATGAAAGTTTTATTCTAGAGTTCATTGTTTCGTTTTACAATAGAAAGAAACTTCTTTCCTTCTGTTAGTTTTTTTTCTTTTTAGATGTTCAAAAAATATCGAATAGGAGCGTATATGTACACACGTATGTTTAATATGTATATCTGATAAACGTTTTACGAGTTCAAGACGTAGTTTGCGTATTTTCGTTCGTAATTTTCTCCGATATCTACAGCCGATGAAATTCAATTACAAGGAGCAAATGGCTCGAATCGATGTGAAAAACCATTTGATTTTAATCGACTAACAGTCAAAAGTTCGTCATATTATAAAGGTTTCAAACACGTTGATACTTTTATATGAACGTGAGTATAAATTTTCTCTTTTATAGTTAAATTTACATTTGATAATGGAAAACGTTCAATAAGTGCATTCTTCTCGAAATATCAAAAAGTAAGAAGCTTTTCCAATGACAATGTATTCTCCTTTTAATAAATTAAAAAAGATTTATTAAATCGGTATATAAATTAATACCTTGTGAGAATTGTTAAGAAAAAATTGAATATTGATAAAATAATAATATCGATAATTGCCCTATAAGATTACGTTATATTTGAATCCTTTAAATAATCGTAATATTAAAAACATTAAAGAAAAAATATTACAAGAATCTTGGAATTAATGGTACTCGAAGCTCAACGAAGAAATATTCAAAGAACTCGACTTCAAAACTCCGAGAATTTCTTCGCAAAGTTCATGGAGATTTGATTTATCTGCGAGGGGCAATTTTCTTTCGACATTCCGTACTTCACATCACGATTTCTTCTACGAAACGAGAATTTACGGAACTTGCCGTTACAATGCTTCCGACAATTTTCCTACCAAAGAAAAATAGAAAAAGGAGATCATTTGGAAAGACACGCGGTTGGGGTCTCTAAACAACCACCAATCGACATAGTTTTAAGGTTTGCTTGTGACGTTAATTCAAGATTACTTGACATCTCTTTAACCGAATATCTTTAGAAAATTTTCTCATTCTGTTCTGTCAACGACAATTTTTATATCACCGTGTTCTTCTTGAGATTGTGTGATCAATTGAAAAAGAAAATATATATTTGTATGGAATACGTATATCAATCTCTATAAAAAAATTGTGAAAAAATTCGTTTACTTTTGCTCGCTCGGTATATTTCAATATTTGTCCTTTGAGAGGAGTAATTTAAACAAGTGGTACTTTAGCAAGCCTTGTAATTATAAAACCTACCTTAATCCCTGCTCGATTAATGAAACAAGTCTCGATTGTCCTTTTCGTATTGTTTTATAATTTTCACGTTTATAACAAAAGTAAATGCACATAAGAGTCTTTACTGTAGAAACAGCACTTCAAAAACGAACCGACACTCCTGCTGCCAATTATAACGTATTAACGCTGCTGTCGGGTTTAAGCTTTGAAGGGAAAATTAACGGTTAAGAATATTTAAATTTCTTTCTCTTTCGTGGATCAAATGAAAATTAACTTACTATTAATTAAAGATCGTACAGATTTCATTTTATCATTTCATTACAATTTTTAAATAATCCAAGATAAAATGAAACTACATAGTATTTATTTTAATTAGAATAGAATATTTTTATAAATTTCTATAAATATTACTCTGAAGTGTTTAAAATAGAATTAATGCAATTTATTTACATATTTATATCTTGTTATTATTTGTTGGTTTATAAATATTCCCTAAAAATAAATAAATATATATATTTATATGTATTTGTATACAACAATTCAAATACATTTAAATAACTTCAAGACCAATAATAATGAAAGTATATTACCATGAAAAATGAAAAAAGGAATGAATAAATGTATCGCTTATTTTATGCAAAAATCGATCGATGCTATAATAACGTATACCTTATTATTAATAACTTGACTAACATTTTCCTAATCAGTTATTAAATTGCCAATAAAGTAAAAAGAAAAAAGAAAATAAAAGTGATGCAAAAACGAGCAAGGATTATCAATTCATAAGCACAAATCTGTTTCTTCTAAGAGATATCTAAATCAATGCCAATAAAAACAAAAAAAGGAACGAATTGCAATAAAGAATATAACCCATAAAAGAATTTGTAAGTCAAGAAGGTCAGCAAATATAAAAGATATAAAATCTATTTCCATCTCTTTCTCTCTTGTCTACGTTAGCATAATACCGCTACACAGAAGCATTTTCCCTAGCGTTGCAAATTTTATACTCATACAAACGGCACTTGCTTCCTCTTGTCGTAATATGCCACTGTGAATGCAGAGTGAACGTGTCGCGTAGTGGCATATAGTTTAATATGTTAAAGAAAACCTTTATTCCGAGTTAAGGTAATGGACGTGAGGTAGAACATGCTCTCTGATTCTATTAAAAAGATCAACCACGAAAGATTCTGGTTTACATCGCGAAGTTATGTACATAATGTCGAGAAGAAAAGACCAGAAAGAGAGAAAGAGAAAGGCAGAGAGAAACATTTATGTTCCTGCTTCCATCGATCGAGAAAGGTGAATATATAAAAAGTTATATCCAAAGATTCCTACCACGTTAGTTGGTCATTTAAACTTTTTAACGGCTTTGGGAAGTATCGAAGAAGAAGATGGAAAAAGAAATAAGAAGAATAGTTTTTTAATGTAAGAAATAAGAGTAACGTGTTCTCGGACTTCGGATAGTATGTCACGTATAATGTGTTAATTTTCTGAGATCATTAATATCGAAGCTAATGGGGAGGAAAGGCTCTTTTTCATTCTTGTTCTTCCTTCGAAGAATATAAAGTTGAAGAAAAAATAAAGAGAGCTATGATAAAATGTTCAATGTGTTGTTGTTGTTGTTATTATTATTATTATTATTACACGGTAAAATTTTGTTTTTATTATTTATCAAATTGAAATCAACAATGTTTTTATTGTATATTTTTAATCAATGATCAGGCAAACCAATAACGCATAGTTAACGTAACAAAACATTTCACCAGAGACTCTCTCTCTCTCTCTACGCTGTGAGGTAATATTAAATAAATATTAAATGAGAGAGAGAAAGAAGAAACTCGTTTGTTGAAATGCTTGCTTTTACCAATAGCGGTCGAACAAATCTTTTATTTAATTTAATCGTACTATTTTTTACATTCATTTTCTGTTTTATATTTTATTTAGAGCATTTACTCAAATAATAGGAATATTTTACTTTTGAATAGCAAATATTAAAGATGGAATTTTGAAAATTCGTCAAAAGTATTATAAAAATGTACACGTTGACGAAAAATGTTATGGCAAAATGCTGAAAATAATAAATGCTTACTACACACAGTGAACGAAAATCTTCTAAATGTAATCAAACGTGAAAAATGCAGTTTAATGTTATTGAAAATAAGTATGTGGAGACTATTCAAGATAATTTAGATCTTATTATCATTAAAAAAACATTCTTAAAGAAGAGACATGATAAATATTATACGCAATGATGACAAAATGTGAAGTAAATAATAGTGGGTTGAGATAAGGATGAAAGTTTACGAGAAGAATCAACTAATTTCTTGAGGAAGAGTGTCGGAAGTCCATCGTTACGCAGTGCTAACACGTTGAAATGAGACCTACGTAGACGTAAAGGGCGGGCATTTTCTGTCGACTTTTCTTTGCTAAGAGTGAGTATACAGTGAAAAAGAGAGAGAGAGATAGTCGTTCTAGTAGACTAAAACAGCAGCAACAGTAGTAGCAGCAGCAGCAACACAAGTGGCCGTCAGCACGTCTGTTTGCTACTTCGTTGTCTTGTTTCTCTCTCTCGTAACGTCGGTCGCTTTAATTAAGTCGCTTGTCGCTTAAGTCTGTCTCAAGGTGCTCTATGTGGGTGCGCGTAGGCAAAAGGTGGGCCGCGTTTAGTACCCGAGACGAGAGCTACGAAAATGTCTGGAAAGTTTCTACCCGTACCAGGAAAAGGGATGTTCCGCTCGCTCGAGGCATTTCCGGCTAGTGCAACGTGTGCCTCTTACTCCTCACAAGTGGACGGACCCTCCTTAACCCTTAAACACGTTGTAATAAATTACCCGTTTTATCCATTAAAAACTATATAATAATTACATAAAGGAAAAGTTTATTATATACAATAGTTTTGATGAATTAAACGTCGGATTTTGTATGAAAATTTATCAATATATTATATTATTTTATGTTACGTTATGTTATCGATAAATTATGACATGCTAATGAAGAATGGTTATGATATTATGTTACGATAATCTAACATCGGTTACTTATATTTATCGAAATGATTCAATTACGAATCACGACGTCTTTGAAGTATTCGTTAAAAAAATAAAGAAGAAGAGAAAAAAATATAAGTAGATTTCTTTTAATTTAACGAACCCTTACGCATGACCTAGCAATTAGCAATTCCATTAGTAACGAATCGGTTACCACCTTATAGTACTTGTTCCTGGATATTCTCAAGAATATTTGCAAATCAAATGTTATTTAATTCCTCGTAATATTCGATGACTTTAGAATAAGACCGCATTTAATTATGACACAGAGAGAAACATTAAAAGGCGTTAATAACGAAATTAATCCTATGAATTATTAAACGTTTTTCATCGAAATTGTTTTTCTAACGAGTACTTTTGAATATTCTTTTCGAAAATAACTAAGACAATGGTGCTTTTGCATTTATTCACGATTTATGAATTAAATCATATAACATCGAGTATACGTTTTAAGTATAATCTATATTCCCATCTATCGGAAACTTTAACATTTTATATATATAAATATACATATGTATTCTAGGAAATATATACAATACCCGCAGTAATACATTGACCATGACATATACATATATATTTAATAAAAATGACAATAAAATAAATACAGATGTATATAAACGTGCATAATTAAAAATAGGTGTACTTAACGTCGGCAACGCAAAACCAACTGAGAGACTTTGAATTTAGTTTAAACTCGCAATGGAACACAGTCGAGCGTGAACGCTCAACGTGACTTGGAATTATTTATCCTCGACATTAATTATTACCGCTCGCAACGTTATTCGGTACTCGCGCAATTGAAATTGTTTCATAATTGAATGGACATTGGTGTTAATCCTCGAAGCAAGTTCCACAGTGAACTCGCATCACCATCAGATGTATATACGTATATATATATGTATATATATGTACATCATTAGTGTTATCGTACTATCTTACAATTTCAGAAATATATTAAAGTATGAAGGAATAGTAAATAATCGTTGATATTAAATTTTCTTTAAAATAAATTCAATCGATCTCGTTTGCTAAGTGAACAAAAATTTCGTTTCTTTCAAATGTCAATTATCTTTGGTTTTAAAGTTCATCTGTAAATCAAAAAATTGACATTGTTAAATCGGACTTCTTACCAATTAAAATGCTGCGATATTAAAAAAAAAAGGTTGTAACATCGATGAACTTTAAAACGATGAATAAATGATGACCTAAGAAATATATTTTAATATAAAAATTTTAAATCCAAAGACCCCTCTATTACCATCAGATTCATTAAAATCATGAAAGGAACTGCATTGAATTAATCTCTGTTCGGTTTTCTATATTACTCTCTTTTTTGAATGAGAACGATTTAAAAATCGTTTCCCATAATACTCAGTTGCAGCTGTTCGTCCTTGTTCACAATCCGACTGGATAGAAAAACAGATTTAAAAATAAAAGAAATAAATCGTTCGGCTGAGAACAAAATGTAAACATTATAAAAATCAATACGAATAAGTGCACGCAATTAAACGTAAACGAAAGAAAATCTTTGTAGCTGATAAATTATTCGAGAAGATAATTCAATTTACACGATCAACCTACTACAATTGATTATTCTGCTATTAATAGACCGATTGAAAAACCCTTTATTTTTGTTCGTTCTTGAATAAAATCATTCACCTAGAAAACTTTGAAAATAAAAAGTTTACTATAATCACCTTAAAGGGTTTCCTTTTAAATCCATCGGACAAAAAAAATTGACAATCGGTTCAGTAAAAGCAGTATATTCTAAGGTCATTATATTGCCTGTCTCGCAGAGAAATAGTGAATGAAAAAGAGAGAGAGAAAGAGAAAGAGACGGAGAGAAGAAGAAAAAAAAAAGAGAAAAACTGTCAAAGAGAGAAATGTATATACGCGTAGGAGAGAGGTGCGAATACATACATCCAGCTACCCAGCCAGCAGCCAACCGGCAACCATCCACAAATTGGTGGTCGATCGAGCCACTAATTACTCGGACCTGGTCGTGTTTTAAAAGCCGTACGATTACGGACGATTTACGATTTTCCTTCGCTTTCTGGAAGGACTGCCAACTCTTTGGAAGGTTCCAATGTTGGATACATGTTTCCCATGTTTGAGAAAATATCGAGAATATCACGTTTGGAAACGTGAGGTTAATGTTTCTCCCATCCGTTTTATTTCCCTTATCGGTTATAAAATTATCTAACTTTGTTTGATCCTTTTGCATGAAGTATTATTATCGTACGGTAAAGATAATTTTTCAATTTTTCCTCGAATGATATTCTAAAAGAATTTGGAAACTTTAAACAATCCTATGCCATCCTAAACTAACGGCTGAACTTAAAAACTGTTAATATTTATACTTTTTCTATCCGATCAATGTTAATGTTTTCTATCTACTTTAAATAATTTCAATAAATGCATAATCAACATTATAATAGCATGTTATAATAGCATGTTAGATGAATAATAAATAAAGTAACTGATAGAATAGTGGTAGTTATTAGAAATACGAAACAACAAGGCGGAAATTAGAGACGTATTTGGCAGTGAAATATACTGCCATCGGTCTTTTATACTCTTTCTCTTCGTATACTCTCGTATATAATCGTTCCAAGTAGAAACGACGAATCAGGTGGAGACTGTCAACCTAACCGAGACTATCGTACGTATATACATATGTATGACTGTGAGAAAGGATAAAGAGAATAACAAGAATAGGAACGAGAGTGTGTATGTGTATGAGAGAGACTGAAGCTTGGGTTGGTTGGGGGGTCATTGAAGTATGGGCAGAAGGAAACTGCTGTTTCATCTCCGACTCCGCCAACTTGGCAAGACCACCGTTCTGTTTGCTTCCTAATTACGAAAGAGAGAGAATAAGACGCGAGAGAAGACAAAGAAAGACAGATAGAGAAAGAGTGAAAGAAAGAGAGAAAGAGAAAGAGAGAACAACGAAATGAGTAAATTCAACTTTGGCCCTTCCGCAGAATTAAGATTCCATCGCTGAATCGAGTTTTGTGTGTGCCTTGCAATTTTCTGGTTAACCTGACTCGACCTTTAAATCCTTCGCTCGATCGAGCCACTTCGTAAACGAATCACATGATCGGTAGAATATTCTAATTCATAGTAGATCCCTTATCTTCTATTTTATATTATTCCACACAATTGTATTTGAGAAATCTTAAGAGATTATATTTTCTTTTTCTTATTTTTCAATCTTCTTTACACAATTGTTGTGTCTCTTGTTTAACTAGACTTCAACATTCTATGGTAAATATCCTTAAAGATTAATTTTTTATAGAGAAATAGTTATGAAAAGTATTTTAAGTATTTCTCGTTATTATTACAGTTTATTGTAAATCGCATATCCTGTATAATCGATATATTATATAATATATTAAATAACAAATTATGTACGTAAATAAATACATATAAATATATATAGATACACGAAATATACTCTAACGAATCTCTGGTAAAATATCAAACTCAAATACAGAAATGCTATGAACGCGGAAACCCTTTAGCGTGTTATTCCCTTCCTTGTTTTCATTTTTACGTTTGCCGTTATCTCCTCCTCTTTAATATTTATTCCCAACCAGGCAATTTAATTAGCGCTTTTCAATCCACGCCGGAAACGTAAAAATAAACTAGACAAAAAGAATCGGCTTCAATATTTACAAGGGTGTATCCGTTGTTAGTTGGCTCTGCTATAAGCTGCGTTATTATTTTTCTTCCTTTTTTTTTAAATATCTTCTTCTCTTTCTACAAACGATCGATTTGAATTAAACAAACTGTTGTAGTAATGAAGAAATATCTGCCTATTATTATCCACATGTTTATGCATACTCATTAAATATTTTTATAATTAATCGAACTCCCGAATACAAATTTAAATATTTTAACAAGATTTTTTTCTTTCCACAGTTTCTACGCAAATTTATATAAACGTTATCTATCTCAAATACAATTTTTAATCAACTTCATAGATCTCCCGCGTAGAGTAAACGAAAAATATAAAAAAGGAAAAGAACGTATGTTCTTTATTAACATCATTTATATAAGTATTATTTTAATAATAGTCGGTGTTAAGACTCTTCAGTTCGTTGCTTTTAAACTATTTTTAGACAAAAAACAAATACAAAGAAATATCGTAATGAAACGTACGTATATAATAATTTACTGAAAAAAATATTTACGAAAATGAAAAAGTATATTTGATTATTTAAAAAGGAAGAAACGAGGAAAAGATAAATCCTTCGCAATTTTAAAAAAACTAATCGTATATGTGATTCAGAGTAGAAGAACTAATAGCAATATGGAAATCTACGGACGAATTAAAATAATATACAATTTAGTTATGTTACAAAAAAATATATATATTAAATTATAATTATAAGATTTAATTGCACGAAGAATGAAATTACAATGCATTGTAACATGAACGAATTAAAATAAAATGCATATAAAGAAGTTAAATTTAAATAAGAGAACGAGAAGGAAGTTATTGAGTTAAAGAAGCGAGTTAAGAGAGATACAAATAAAGTGAGAAAGAGAGAGAGAGAGAGAAAGACGAAGTACAGTGGCAAAAGTGGAAGGAGAAATCTCTCGAGTTTCCTCGATCCCTCGTCATTAGCCTCTCCGGTGGGTCCAGCTACGCAATTTTCAAACTCCGACGTGCAAGACCACGAGATGTAATCGCATTACAGGACCACCGACGTCATCGACTAGTAGTACACGCTTAGTAGTGGTAGTACGTTCTTGTACATATTCCATGTATACACACGAGATACCCTACTAACGTGTAGAACTCGCAACTAAATTCCAACACAACTTAGCCGCGGCATCGTGCATCACTATCCAACCAGTGGCTGTGCGGAGGTTGCTACTCTAATTCCATAGAGTATCCCGAGAGACCGCGGCGAGGAAAATGGATTGCCTGACTCACGGCTCGTTCCTTATTCAAAATAATGCGAAGCATAGGTAGCGACCCCCATACTACTCTCTTCTAACCCCACAAATTCATGAACCCTGGATACGATACGATGAGAGAAAGAGTAAGAGAAAGATAAAGAATGAATGAATGAAAGAAAGAAAGAAAGACTTCGAGTTACGTAGAAAATTGCCATTCCTACTCGTTTCAGTTTCATCTTAACAGGGACTTTTTGTTAATTAAAGTCAGGAAAAGAGGTACTGGTGGTAGTAATATTAGTGGTGGTGATAGGGCCAGTTGATAGTACTGGTGAGAAGGGTGTACTCGAAGAGGACGGGAACTGTGAAACGTGTCTAGAAAGTTCACTGAACGAATGGCAAGCACCGTACGCCGAATGAGAAAGACCGAAGGGAGAAAGATAGAATGAGAGAGAGAGAAGGGAGAGAATCAGAGGGAGGAGGAGAGAAAGAAATCTCGGACTTTACCGAACAACACCGAGCGATCTTACGAACGCCTTTCTAATACTCTTCGATGCGCTACAGATTGAAAGGGATAATGGCAAGACTCTCCTTGGGAAGTGTACTTTCGAAGTTCTCAACTAATCTCTCACGCCTTAGCTCCGCCAATTTCTTCCCGTAGTTTAGAGAGATTTTCCAAATTACCAGCAAGATCTTCTTAATTAAGCTTATACGTTACTACTACTCTCCCCTTCCTTTCGGACGAATTACGTATTCCAAAATTCAAGTTAAGATATTAATGGCTTCGAAATCCGTTTAAAATAAATGCTTGTACGATTAAATAGGTCAATGTCGATTTAAAAAAATATCTTCTTCTTCTTACGTTAGGCCTTAGGTCTGTGTTTTATTGGGTTAGGTCAGCCTGACAAACCGACGTCCAACTGTCTCGTCATCTTTTTGGGGGTTTTCCTGATGACCTGGATCCTTATTGTTTATTGTCTTGTGCTGTTTTGACCATTCTATGTCTTTGCCTTGGTCTTTTTTCCTGTGAATCTGTCAGTTATTCGAGGCTGACGTCGTCCCTGTTCTCAGAGCCAGGAATTCTTTTTTACGGGGAGTAGGTGGCTAACCTTACTCCTCAACCCTCCTCCTTTATCCGGGCTTGGGACCGGCAACAGTGTCTCTGGGCTACTCAATTCACCCAGAGAACTGCAGGCGGAGTTAAAAAATATGATTTTCTCTAACGTTTCGTAATGACACTTATTTTTCAATCAATCAACATTTCTTAGAATCAATACGATTTTTCTACATAAACTTACTCAATTATAGCACACTTATTTCCCTTTTCCACCTTTCCTCTTACCCCATCCATGATTCTATTTTATATCATTCTAGTCGATAAGATCGCGATCCTTGCTATTTGTTAGCAAAACGAATCGATAGTGAGAGCAAATCTTCGCAAAGTCCAAAAAGAACGATAAGTAAAACGTCGATTCCCGAGCTCTTACGAAGGAATTTAAATCAACTCCCAGTTCCCATCCCTTTTCACTCTTTCTCTCTCTCTCTCTATCTCTCTATCTTTTCAATTTCTCACAAATCTACTTTTCGTCTCGTGCTTTATCATTCGAGAATTCTTTTTAATTTAAAAAATTAATATATGAGCCCTTTTCGAGAGAAATATCGTTTAATCTCTGGAAGAATATTAAATAAGGGTAAATATTTATCAATTGGAAAATATTACGATGAAAATTTCCCCTTATTTCAATATGCCTATTATATTTCTCCTATTAACTTACTTATCATCTATACTTCTCGTTTCATTATTTCTAAATCGATGTATAATAGAAACGAAAACAATAAATCGTTACACCCCTGACTCTCTTATCTCAAATCTAGAAATAATAATTACTCTAATTGGCCATTAATAACGAATTAAGAATTTGTGGAAGGAAAATTATAACAAAAATCAATAAACGTTAAATAAAGAAATCGAGATCTCGAATTGGATTTATCAGAGAAGATCTAGAAACCAATGGGGCTTGTCGTATCTGACGATCCTTATCGTTTATCTTTGCAGAAGCTTACGTGAATCTGGGAGCGGCCCTTCTCTCGGTAGGACGAGATACCGAGGCAGCTGCGGTTTTACGTGCCGGTGCATCCCTGGACGGTTCCGGTCTCAAGGACAAAAGGACTCACGAGGCAGCAAGAGTGCAAGCACTCCTTCAATTAGGAGCGCTCTATGCCGATAAGGGTAGATTACAGAGAGCCTTGTCTGCGTATAGAGAAGCCCTACACGCCTTACCGGATCACTATCCACCTCAGGTTAGTACGTCTTCCTCTTCGTTACTCCATTAAAGGCTGGGGATTGTTACGAAAGACGGGGAAACTATAGGCATTTCCTACAGAAGAGAGAAGAGAATTCGCTTATTCTCAGCAGGAGAGATATCAACCTTCTAAAGTAGTTATACGTGCCCTGTCACGTTTACGTTTACCTGTTTCTCCTTCTCTCTCTCTCTCTCTCTCTCTCTCTCTCTCTCTCTCTCTCTCTTAAGTTCTATCTCCTTTCTATTGTTTATAGTGTATCCATGTGTACGTTAATACGCATGTCCATGCACAAAGCTCCAAGCCTGGACCAGAGTTTCTCAACCTTCCGTGAATATAACATTGTTGTATATTAAGGTAGCATAATAAGGATTTTTATTTACGGTTGACCGAATTTTTCTATCTCTTTCTCGACTATATATATAATTTAGTAGAGAGAAAAAAGAAATTCTTACAATTGCCTACATTTTTCATGCCATTCTCAATGGCAATCAGTCGTACCTTTTATGCTGCCAAAGTAACAATGTATAGGACATACATAAAATATGTCATACTCGTTTGGAATTCTTGTGTTGCCTTTTCAAAGATTAACTGGACAAGTTAGTGTAGAAAAAAGAGTATTGTAGGTAGTCGACTATAGTCGTAACATCTTCACACTCATTGTCAGCCAGATGTTTGGCTGGAGTACAACGGAGAGACGTGCATAACGAGCTCGTCAACGAGTGGCAAGAAGTAACTTAGAGAAGTGCCCTTGTATTAAACGAGCCCAAAGTTCGCTCTCATGTTAGTACGTGTGACTTCTTCAATGAAAAGTCTGATCGTCAAACTAAGGATGTTATTAAAGGCTTCCTCGACTAGTAACGATAACACGAAGGAAGGAAGGATCTACTGCAAAGTACTTTTTAGCGAGTTGGTATAGACTTCCCTTTGATCGATAAACGATAATATAGTAGTAGCGATATATCATTGTACAGAAATTGGATACAATGTATACATGGTCGTAATTTTAACACTATTACGATAAAAATAAATGAAGGGTCTTCGTTTTATCTATAAATGTATGGCTAAGAATCACTGTTTTAAATAGCAATGCTATGATTATTGTACGATTACAATATCAATGATGAGGTAAAGTTAATTACTCTTTTTCGATACAAGATTTACGTTAGTTGATGTTACCGTACTGTCATCGAAAGTAAAATAACTCAAACTGTTATTACAAACTATCTCGTGTATCGTCATCGTGGTCCTCGTATGGGGTTTCGGCGCGCGAGCAGTTTGAAAATTTTTCCTCGGGGAAAAAACTTTTTTCTGCGAATAAAAACGCAAACGGAGAGGAGGAAGAGGAGGAGGAGGATTCAACGGATTAAATATCGACGGTGTGGAGCTGCCGGAAGTTTCACGTAGAAACCCCGGCGTAAAAGAGAAAGAGAAAGAGAAATACTATTTCGAGAATAGTTGTATTATGCGAACGCTTGTAGCATCGGGGTAAACTCCGAGTAACATAGTTAAGCGCTGAGTTTCCGACACGCGCGCGAGCCACGATCATTGTAATTCGTTTCGCGAACGCTTTGGAAAATCGTTTCGTGGAATAAATTTTCCATATTCGTCGTGAATAAGAAATCATTAGAGCATTGAGTTGACTATCACGAAAATATCCTTCAAATCAATAAATCTCTGTTTCTCTCTAATATATCCTTATAATATTTCTTACTCTTTCTTTCTTTCTTTTTGTTTTTTTCCATTAACAATTTTATACAAAAATTTAAAAAATGGGAATAAAGTTAAAGGAAAAGTATTGGCTCGTAAAATCGAACTCACGTTTCAGCAATACTTCGATTATGATATGCATTGAAAAGAAATAGAAGAGAACGTTTGATATTATCTTTTTCTATTTTCTTTCTACCTCAAAGATTTAATTGCATTGCCTGGAGAATTCCTCGAAGTTCATTTTTCGTAAAGAATTGTACGAGAGAAGGGAGACACACTCGATCATCGTTTCCACCTCGTCGACAGCTTCGTTTTCTTTATCTCTTTCTCTTTCTCTCTCTCTCTCTCTCTCCGTTTCTGTTCTACTTCTTCTTGTATTCGTCATTATAGTCGTCATCGTCATTGTCGTTTTCGTCTTCGTAGTCGTAGTCGTAGTTGAGATAGCCACACATAAAAAAAGAAAAAGGAGACCACCAAACATTGATATTTCCGTGCCACCAAACACACGTAGGCAGTAGCGTATTCTCAGTAACCATTGAAGCGTAACTTTTACTCGCCTCGGCAAAATCGCTCTAACACGTTCCACCCCCAATCCCGTTACTGCTTTCTCTCTCTAACATCTTCACGCGTTTTCTTTCCCCTTTCTCTGTTTCACCGATCTTACCTCGTTTCAATAGCACCCAGGCGAAACTTCTACCGAGTTTCCTTCTCTTTTTCTCTCTCTCACACACACACACACATACATGAAGATATATTCTCTTATACGTAGGTACACACTAAAGCAGCAACTTTCTTTTTCGTTTTCGCAATTCACGTCGAACTTTTTGGACGCGTGGATGTGAAGCGACAACGAGAATGAGAAAGAAAGAGAGAGAGTGGTGAGGGGAGTGAAGAGATGAAGCACAGAGGTCTTCAAGCTCACAGCATCGGACGGAGAAAAGAGAAGTTTGCATTTTTACGAGATCTTTCAGGATCTTCTCTCTCTTTCCTCTCCTTGTTCTACTTCTATCTTCTATATCTCTATATATATATCTATCTATCTATCTCTCTCTTTCTTTCTCTCTCTCTCGTTCTTACGACGATACTCCGAGCTGCGTTTTGTTCGGCGCATCGTCCTGGAATTCCTGCCCGACAATTTATACGAAAAGTATTTTTCGCCTTTTCCGTAGCTTTCTCTCTTTCTTTATGGAAATATATATATATACATATACATATATATATGACGGGTGTATATAACGGGTAGCACAAGAAATACGCTCAGGCTGACTCTTTGAGAAAATATGCCAGCAGGCGGTATGAAATGCTACAAAGATAATAAAGGCCTTATACCAGTGCTCCGCAACACGACGAGCCTGGTAAGCTTTTTGTTTCATAAGCGGAACGATCCCCGAACGCTTCGCATCTTTGTAAAACGGATTGCGGAACGTTACAAGGGATTATGATGCGCGAGGTTTCTTGTTAAGTGCGCTTATATTTACCTACGAATATATATATACATATATATACTAACGATATAAAAGGAGTGGGGGTTGCATAGTTTTTCATAGGACTATGAGAAACGTTTCAAGTACGTTTCTCGTTTTTACAAACTCCTTAAGTGGATCGAAATAACGTTATCGTAAAGAAAACCTAGAAAATGTATTTAAAAATATTCTAATGTTTTCATTTTATCTGTGTTAAAAGCTCGGAGGATATTGTTCGCATGCGAAACGGATTCTTGATTCTCATGAAAATGAATATGTATGTATCTGTATATACTATATAGGAAACAATTCTTTTGACATTATATTCATTTGATCAAACAAAAAATATTATTATCGAAATGTTGAAAAATAATTCAGATGTATTTTAATAACTTTTTTACTTTTTCTTGCTATCCTCTATCTTTGAAACAGTTTGAATATTATTCGTCCGTGAGTTTCTACATTTCGTGAAAGTTCAAACGTATATATATATGTACATGTATATATATAGATTCGTACCTACGTAAGTCTCCAAGTTCAACCAAAGTAATTCGTTTCAATTTCATTTGATCGAAAACGACGTCGCTAATACCTGCGGTTACTTTGCGTGCACTTTGAAAACTCGACAAATCAGTGTTCACAAATCACGTACTTATGGAATCGAGCCGTAAATCAGTCTACTCGGAATGTGCCTCCTCCTCGTAAATCTCCTCTGATAAATTAGCAACCGCGTATGAACCAAGAAGTAGTCTAGAAGTAATAGTAGTAGTAATAGTAATAGTAATAGTAGTAGTAGTAGGAGTAGTACGGAGAGATCGGGAACTTAATCGATTAGATTGATTAAACGCTGCGACGGAATATTCACTTGGAAAATATCCGACGATAGAATTTCTCGATTTCCTAGTAAAACATTATGTACGTTTGGAAACGGACTACGACGACTGTACTTTATGTTTTCTACTTTTGTAAGTATATATCTTACTTACAAATATATACGATCAAAATTACCCTAACACTCATCTTACTTACAAGACATAATTTCATTTTTTTCCTATCGGGAAAAAAGTTTTAACCGATATTCCAATAAAATGATATTTCAAGTAAAGTAAGGACTATCGTGAATTTTTCTAGTAAAGAAGAAAGAAAAATATTTCGAAAGTCTTCCAATAACCACAAACCAAGCTCGTATTTCAACAAAATTAAAATTGCATTGACTTGTAATAAAAATTCTAATACACACGGTACATTTTATATTAAATATTTTAACTAGTTTTAAAGAAAAGAAAAGTTAAAATATCATTGATCGATTTATTAACAAACACCTAATGTAAAAATGAATGATATTTTATTGTTGGTATCCCTATTTGTTTTACTTTGAAACGATTCTTTCTGCCAAAAAACCCTCGGTGTTTTATTAGTTTTCGAAAAAGTAGACACTACTATATAAATACATTTTGTTATTTATTAATTTGAGCGATGTGTACAAATGGAGAGGTTGCACAAACCGATTAACAAAAATCGCCGATAAAATCATGGACAAACTTTTCAAAATAATAATAATAAAAAAAAAAGATATATATAAATTTTACGAGTTGGAATTTTTCAACGACAAAGCCATGGCAACGATTTTATATGTGATGATATCATGAACCTTTGTCGTTTCGTGACAAATGCGAACGACTTTTACTTCGTATAACCGCGAGATGATATTCCCGTGAGCTCTTGCTGATGAGAACGATGAGTGGATCCTCGTTGTAGAGACGACTGAATATCGACCGAGGTTTTCTGGTTAGAGAAGCAAAGGAAAAAAGAAGAAAAAAAAAAAGAGAATGAGAATGAGAGTGAAAGAGAGGAAAAGGATGAGATAGCGAGAGATAGTCAGGGTAAAAAAAAAAAAGGAAAAGAGAAAAAGGTGCACTTTCACGAGCGTCGCTGCTAGTATCTATTATGCGCCGTGCACTCGTAATTATGCGTCTCTCTTGTCGAGCTCGTAAAGAATTCGTGGCTGGTAATAGTTGTATTGGTGGTTGTGGATAGAGTCATGAAATTTATACACCCTTATATTTTATATTTTACATAACGATATTCATATGCATACATATATATGTACAATGTTTCTGTACATCTTTTATATGTACGTGTAAATAATATATTTAATGCATATATGTAGTATATATTAAAATCTTCCGGTACACTACACACGTATTATACAGTAATATACTGTTGACGAATCTTCGAGATAATGAAACCTCCCTATCATCTAATTTATATATTCCTCTATTTGAAATAAATAATTATATAATCACCTAGTTGTTTTCTAAATTATAATCGTTTTTTTTTATTATACGAGTTGTTACCATGATTTTCATAGAATTATTTCGAAGAAGAAACTTTCGGCAAATTAGCAAATTTCTGTACATACTGTTATCATCAACAGAATACCTAAGTGATTAAAAATAGTGTTAACACAGCTAACAAAAAGTTAGTACATGAGATAAGAAGCTTAGTTGTGAAGTTAGTAAAGTTATATGAATTACTGGAAGACAAAAACAGCTAAAATTCGTAAACAAGATCATATCAGACATATGATCGTATAAACTTATTTTCTTATATCATTATACTTCTCCGTTATATATATAGAAAATTAATTATAATAATTCATCGATATTAATTTATTCTTATTATATATATTACTAATTTTAACATTTCCATATGATAAAACGCATTTATTGTTTCTTTTTCTTTTTTTATAATTTCATAAAATAATCGATATTTAAAAAATGCATAAAAATTATTCTACCCATAATGTATTCTCGGGAGAAAGAAATAAAAAATATATATATTGAATCATACATATAGATATATCCTGAATGTTTAATTTAGCTATTAAAAAAGAGAAAATGAGAAGAATAATCGTAGTAAAATATCTTCTCGACGATAATCGCTACGATCTCCGAACTAAAGAAACCACGCATGTCGGATCAAAGCCTTACCACTCTCTCGCGTAACAGTTTGACTGTTCCCTTTTGTCCGAATGAGAAGAGTGATCCCAGGTTTTATACGTCGTTTTAATAACAGCATTCCTTTGTACCGCAGTGTTTGAGTGGCTAATTAGGTGCTTGCAGCCCACCGGTCGGCGTACAATGCTGCTAGAGGTAATTTTGCGGTCCCTTCCTTCTACGTCTATTCCCTCGTTTTATCTTTCTTCCTCTTTCTTTCTCTCCCTTTTCACATATACAGAAAGAGAAAGAGAGAGAGAGGAAGAAACATACACATATGTACATTTATGCGCATGGTCGTTTATTGCATACGCTTGTTTCCTACGTTCCTAGGGGATGGTAGTATCCTAACTTCACTCTACCAGTGTATGCTCCAATCTTTGTTTTCTCTTATTCTCTCTCTCTCTCTCTCTCTCTCTTTCTCTCTCTCTCTCTCTCTTTCTCTCTCTCTTTTGTATATACGCGTATACATAAACATACACATATAGACACATATACAAGCTCGGCATTCACTCGGATTCACATTTCGTCGGACCGTCTCGCAATTGTAACGAGGCAGGAACGATGATCCCTACCCTCTGGCACCTCCATTTTGTCGTAACCCCGTCGTAACCCCGTCGAGGGCTCGTAGAGTAGCCCTCAAAAAATTTTCCCTTTTTTTTTTCCCTTTTTTTTCCTTTATGATGATATCTCTTTCTCTTTTTCTCTTTCTCTCTCTCCCTTCTTTTGGAACGTTACTGGGAGGCTTTGCAACACGACCTTGTCATGTCCTTCCGTTTCCCTCGTCGTGTGTTGTAGGGTAGAAAAGGGAGAATGAGAGATATTTCATACTTCGTTTAATACGTTACCTCACCTAATAAGTTAGTTCGCGTTATCTTAATGCCCCGTTATGCCTTGTTATGAATAAATCAAATTCCAGGTGTCCAAAATAAGATTTATGGTAATATAGATCGCGTATATGGTATAAAAGATATTTCCCATATGATAGATTGCTTTTAATTTAATATTTGCCAATGCGGTATTATTGTCTAGAAAATATATTGTAATCAGCCTTCGATGGTGCATAAACAATTTTGAAATATCGTCTATCGATCGGGAATATATTAGATTTCATTACGAAGATATATTATTTTTAAATATAATATGAATCCTATTTAAAACTCAACTCGTTAATACATATATTGGAGAAAAATGAAAAAGCCCTTTTAAGAAAAACACAAACAAACAAAATAACAAAAGAATAATTACATTTTGTCTACATTTCTATTCTGTATAGGGTTTTTTTTTATCGTCATCACGATTGTCAGATTCATTTTATCACAAATATCATCCGACAACCTTGTTTATCATCGACGAAAAGCTAAACGTTTGCGGTAAATCGTAAGCGTCGAGAGAATTTAACTGGGATAATGCGAGTTGGGCGAACACGTTTTTTGAGATCCACCCAGCGGCGGCAGTGACGGGGAGGGGGTGGATTGTCAGTACGGGACTTCGAATTCTGTTGAATGTCAAATCCAACTCGTACTCAACTCGACGGGTAGCCATGCTTCGCGTTATCTCGCCGCATTCACCGCGCTCGTTTTCTATATCCGCGATTTCGTGATTTTGCAGGATTAAAATCTCCCATACTTTTTACCTCTTGTTTCTTTTACGTTCATCTTCGAAAATCCATTCGTTCGAATATCTACCGAAAACATGAATCAACGTTCGTTCGTTCGTTCGTTCGTTCATTCGTCCGTTCGTTCGTTCGTTCTCGTTAAAATGTTACGAATGAAAGTGCTTTTACTTCTACCTGACACTGACATGTACGCGTTATATAAATTTTGTTTCAAATTTTTATTATCTATATCGGTTCTACAAAGGAATAAACAAATTAATCAATTGTTTTTCAACCATAGCAAAATAAAGCTTTTACATATTTCGGGATAGAGAGAAATATCAAACTCCGATATCCGCGCGTGCGGTCCATGAACATTTTACGACAGAAATAATATTATAAATCACAATTAACAAAATATGACGTATCGATCAATTTTATATTGCAATACTATATATATATATATATACTAATCAAATTGATATAATTTCAATTCTAAATCTCGATACTCGATATCGCAGATCTCTCTAAATAAGATTTAGATTAGTGATACAAATAATTAGATATTATTCTAGATGACCTAGTAAGGGAAATAAAAATTAAAAAAAAAAAAAAATAGAAAAACATGGTGCTTTTCAACAGCGGTAACCTCGCTCGGCCTCGGCTAATGCTTTACCCGAGGACCAGCTGAAATAAACCGAGACGCTTTTAAATTACAAGCTAGAAACCTCGTTCGCCCACGCCGCCTCTCTCCTCCACCACCACCACCTCCTCCTCCTCCTCCTTCACCGCTCTTCTTCGTTTCCCTCTTCCTACCGTTCACCTCTCTCTCTCTTTTTCAACGTTTTTGTGTGCAATTTTAATTTTAACGCAAGCCATTCCCCGGCACAGCGCTCGCCACGGTACCAGCGCACTTTAATCTTCCAGAAGAACGTCCATTGTGTATCGTCCTACTCGTATCCATCTCTCTCTCTTTTTCTCTCTTTCACTTTCTGTTATATGCTCCTTTTATCTCTTCTTTCCTTCTTCCTATCCCATCTTTTCTCTATTTCTTTCTATCTCGTTCACTCGCTCGTTCACATATAGTCTAGTCGCCTATTTCTCACACTCTTAAATTTTACCACATACCATACACCTTTGTAGAAGAAAAAAAGAAGAAAAGGACCATGTATAGAGAACGAAAGATAGAGAAATAGAGAGAGAGGAGGAGCCGAAAGTAGCAAATTTTCACAACGACGTTGTTACCAGGCAACGTTTCCCATGAATTAAACTATCTTTTCTCTCTTTTATCTCAACAAAATATACAACACCTCGTTCTCTTCCGTCTCCGTTCTATCTCTTACTTTTTATCTGATACATTCAAGTTATGGTTTCTCAACGTATTCACACGAACGACCCGAGGAACTAAATTGCTTTATTATATATGACAAAACTAAAACTCATTGTCGGTCTGACTAAAAATAGTGTCCCCTTTAAAGTACTTATTCGTCCTTTTCGGTTTGAAATATTTATTCCATTTAATAAAGTCGACGTGTCATAAGGCAAGAATAACCAAAAAACGATCCAGAATAGACGATTTATCTTTCTCTCTCTCTCTCTTTCTCTTTCTCGATCGTGAATCTCGAAAAAAGTAAACGTAATGAAGATAAAACTTTATCTTTCAAATTCTGAATGATTTTTTTTTTATATGCACCACCAACCTTTCTCGTACATCATAGTTCCCTGATTAAACGAAAAAGTAGAAAATAGAAAATGTATAAAAGTAAAATAGAAAAAAGAGAACAAATTAAACGAAAAGATAACTTTTAGAAAGAAAGAAAATACGACGTTTTATTGTTGAAAAAGATCCAAAAATTCTAAATGATTGAGAGATAAAGACG
The DNA here is from genome assembly GCA_023678845.1 of Mischocyttarus mexicanus. NCBI lineage: Eukaryota > Metazoa > Arthropoda > Insecta > Hymenoptera > Vespidae > Mischocyttarus > Mischocyttarus mexicanus. Next base: position 2,476,647 of record JACGTP010000013.1, on the reverse strand, counting down.
ACACTGGGTAAAGAAAAATACCTATGTACCTAGTTTAATGTAAGAAAGAGACAATGGCAAAGTTAGAGATATAGAGGAGGACAAAGAATAGAAGAGAAGGTTAGTCGAATCTAGGAGAAATTTAGTTCCCAAAACGAGGGTCTAATCGCTAGCACGATATCTCTCTGGACTTTACGAGATCCCATGTGCGACCATGCACACACACACACACACACAACATACATGAACTTACATACACACAGAGAAAGAAACAACGAGTTACACGAATAGACCAATAGCTACGAAGAGACAGAAGCATACACGCACTGTAGAAAATACGAACATACCCATATTCCCACACATACATTCCTACACACAAATACATCCATATAAGCTCACGTTAAAGTACAAACACAGTTAGTTCGACTCTCGGCTACATACAAAGGCCGTGGGGTAAAACATCGTCGGCAAGATTACACCAGAGTTTCGCCAGTTTCCGATGTTTTATCGAGATGGTCCTTCTCTTCCCTCCCTTTTCCCTCTTTCTCACTGTTTCTCTCCCACTGTCTCTCTCTTACTCCCTTCTTCCTTTAACAGGACAACGAGAACTCCAGCTGAAACACACTGCCTCGTGGAAAGCCGGTTTGGAACTCGTGAATAATACCGTGTCCTCGTAGAAGTACCGACTGAAAGGAATTGGGGTAGTAATGGTGTGGGAAAAGAGGAGAAGGAGAAGGGTGGTGGAATGGGAGGGAGGATAGCTTGTCCGGATGGTATCGAGTAAGGCTCGAATTGGAGAACGTGTCGCATAATCCTTTCAATACGGACAAATCCTTCGACGTGCAAAGGATTTTCCACGCTCCCCGATGAAATAATCGTTGAGCTCGATTGATTCGTTTCATTTCGTTGGATAAAAGAAGAAAAAGAAAAAAAAAAGAAGTGAAAGAACGAATGGGCAAACGAGTTGACGATGGTCCATCAAAGAATTTTCAATAGGATTAAAGTTTTCTTTCTTTTTCCCTTTTATTTTCTTTTCTATTTTTTATATTATGCTTCTACGAAAATAAAAAATATTGTCTATCCTTGTCACTAATACCCGATAATCGTTTTTGTCTTAAATTATTATCGATGATCGTTTTTAAATTGAACGAGAAAAAGGAAATCGTTTTGTTTTTATATTTTTAAACGAAGAAGACGATATATAATAATACAATATATAAAAAACAAAAAGAAGAAAGAAGACATGTTTCTTAACGATCGATGAAATTTTTTGAAACGTTTATTTAATCATAAAAGTAATTGAAATATCGATTAAAAATATGACGAGAAAGAACGTTATAATCGATCAAACGTTCTGGGTGAGAATAAAATCGGAAGATCATGTTACCTCGTAACGCAAACAGTAAATATCGAGAGAAAGAAGATATAAAGTGATAAAGAGAAAGATATATATATATATGATGATAACCGTTCATCGATGATAACCGGTGTTCGTAATGGAAGGAAGTTTTTGGCGCAAGTCTTTTGACATCAAATAGATAAAAGATGTTAGATACGAAATAGGTCTTATTATGTTCAGTGAGGTCGATACATTTTTCTTCGTGTCTAACGTGTTTAAAGGAAGTCGTAAAATTGTTGAAAGATAACGGTGAGTTTAAATGTAAAAATAAAATAAGAGATAGAGAGAGATAGAGAGAGAAAGAGAAAGAAAGAAACAGAGAAATAAGGGTTTCAATTTAAAACGAAACTCGATCATCAATGATCTTAGTTAACCATAAACTTACATACATGAGTAATTGTGCACATACGTACTAACTCACACACAATCTCTCTCCTTCTCTTTTGTTTTATCTATTTATCTTTTTACCTATCTATCTTTCTTTCTACGAGAATATTTTCATAAGACCAGAAAAGATGAAAAATATAATCCGATATCCATCATTATCGAATAACGCAAATTACCTAAAAGAAAAAAGGATATAGTCTTAGAAGGCAAGATCAAAACATACTTATGCTCTGCCAATCTCAGATGATTTATCGAGACAACATTTTTCACTTTCGCCGCGTCAGCGGAGTATTATTGATAAAGTAAACTTTTAAGACGGTTTCTAAGGCTCGACCGAAGTCAATTTATCTATATTATGAGCTACTATTATACCTATGGGTAAAGAAGTTCATCTCTTTATGTATGAAAAAGTGAAGCAAGAATTTTGCACGCCTTATATGAAAACAATACATTTATTTTCTTAATAATAATTTCAATTTTCATTCGTTTCTATTATATATTTATATTTATATTTATATACAAAAATATTGCTAAACGAAAAGATTCGTGCACGCCTTAGACTTTAATACATACTACAATTTATTTTTTAATTAGATAACCGAGCAACTATTAGAAATATCCTTAATTCTTTATTATATTTATTTCATGTCATTTTTATTTAATAATAATAATAATAATACTAATTAAAAAAAAATAAACAAATAAAACGTAATCTAATATTTGACAAATTTTCCGTTCACGCCTAGTATATGAGTTTCATTTTAATGGAAGGTAAATCAAGTGGGTAAGAATCCCTTCCGTTTGATTTGATATGCCTTATTTGCGTCCCATCGTTGGTCCTCATGCAACAACATGAACGGACACTCGCATCTAGAATCAAAGCACGAAGGGAGCCTCGCGGCGTCTATCGGATTATACTCAGCGATTAATCCACTAGCCTCACGAGCGTAATCAGTCGCTTGATTGTTCTACTCGAAGGGTTGCCACCGGCTTCGCTTGAATCTTCCCTTTCCCCCGCCCTTCTCCCTTCCTCCATCCCCTGTTCACCTCCACTAGTCGAAACTCTCACATCACAAACCCTCTGACGCCACTCGGGGCTATCCGCGAGAACCGATTCGTATTCCGGAAGGTGTCTGTTCAGAGACAACGTGCATTTATTACTAAATTAGAGGAGATCTAAGCAGAATGCATGATTTCCCTAATTCTACCTGGGACAACGTGTATCCTTTTCTATCTAACTACGAATGCGGAAGTTCATTTACATGAAACGTTCCAAATTATCTCCTCCCCTGTGATTCTACTTATTTTATCTATTATTTTAACCTTTTCAAAAACTCATTTCATACGCGTTTAATCTGACTCAATTATGCAAAGATTTAAATAATATACGATATTAGTATATTTTTTTCTTATCGATGTCTGTAGTTTCTTTTAAATTAAAGATATCCAAGATTTATATATATGAATTATATATTACACGTTACTTTACGCATTATCGATCACTTTACTGGTGTAAATTTGGTTTTTTAACGATTTAATTACGTAAAAAAAAATATATACAAGAAGATAGAAACACGAGGATAGAAAACATATATATTACAATAACTATTTGTTTTTTTTTTAACATATATATATATATTTTCGTATCCATTCACAAAGAACACAAAATGTTCAGATTTCAATTTAAATCTCTCCCCGTCCTGTTATACATTCTTCATTCTTTTTCTTTTTCTTTTATCTTCTCAAGAATATTCTCTCGATTTAAATATTGAGATGATGGGAAAAGTAAGAGAGGAAAGATAAAGAGGAAGAAAATTCTTAAGTAAAAGAATTTTCCTTCTACGCGATTCTTTGGATGTAAAAGGTTCAATTTTACTGGGCGTCCAAGTGAAAGAAGAGAAGACAGTCTAATGATCATCGTTTAAAAGTAGTAGAAAGCATCGAAAAAGATTCGACGAGTAATTTTTTTCCTATCTGGTATATAGACGATGAATTTCATTCGAACCAGGGAACGAAATTATCATCGGTTCGTCGATTGAAATTGCTTAAAACAAAAAACTATTTAAACCAACGAGTGCGTATTATGTTGCGAAACACTTTAACGCTAGAATTAAACAAAATTACCATCGTTGCTTTCTATTTATTTGTATCCCTTTTCATCTATCTTTTTCTTTCTATCCTTTTATTTTTATTTTTATTCTATCTCCCTCTCACACACACATAAACACAAACAACACGTACACTTAGATTCACTTAAACTTCCATACGGCTATCTCTCCTCCCTTTCTCTCTCTCTCCCTCTCCCTTTCCTTCTCTCTCGTTTTCTCTATCTTACTTTGTACGTCCTTCGAAAACAATTAACCGTGTAATTTCCTTGCTCGATTTGCGACATTAATTGTTTGCCCTCCGAGCCGAAGGAAGGCGGGGTTTCCTGACAGACGCAAAGTTCTGCGAGAGGAACGATTCACTTACCGGAAAGTGTCGTACCGGAGACCAGGAACTAGTATTACGTTCTGAATCAGCGTGACTCCCCCTGCGACCGTTTTCCATGTATAATAATTGCGCAATTAACCGGACCGCATTCCCTTCGTCCATTTCTCTCTCTCTCTGCTAAGTTTCTTTAACCAGATGATTGTGGTAAAGACGAATTTCTTGAATTAAAACTTTTTCACAGATTGATCAAGAATTATTATTTTGATATATTCGAATGAGTATCCCCTTTTGTTGTCGTTGTGTAGGTATATATTCACGTTCGTTACTTTTTCTTTTTTTTATACCATTGAATTAAATTCTCCAAAGCAAAATCGGATATACAATTTTTAGACAGATTGATCAAGAATTATTTCGATATATTCGGAATAAGTATACCTTTTTATTTGTCGTTGTTGTTGGTATATATTCATGTTCGTTACTTTTATTTTGTTTTATTTTTACCATTGAATTCAATTCAGCTAGAAACAAAATTGGAAAGAACAAATTCGAAGTCGGAGGGAAACGGACGAAAAATTGATTCACGTCACACCGTGCATGATTAATTAAAACCGATATGTTGATCGCGTTGATTAATTGACGCCGTTGGTACCGATCGATAGAAAACGAAATTAAATTAATTTACAATTAATTATTCGCACGTGTTAAAACCGGGGCTACGACGTATTTATTTCTTTTATCGTTTTGAGCTGATCGATTAATGAGAAACTTTTATAAAAATCCATATCGCGTATAAACCAAACTAAATTATTTATATACATATACACAGAAAGACTATAATTCTTCTTCTTTTTTTGTAATTTGTTTATCGCTCATCCGTGAATCCCCCGAAGAGCAGAGATTTTAAAGTAAAAGCTTAACGATAAACCATCTCGTTCATAACGTTTTTAAACTTTTATTCTGATTTTTTATAGAAAAAAAAAGAAAAAAAAACGTTTATTTTGCATCAAAAACTGGATGGAATGTTTGAATATGTCGACAAAGTGCTGAAAATGTAAAATAAAAAGTTAAAAATTAGCGTCTGGGTTATCGTTCACGTGTATACGTATATATGTACACGTGACATGTCAGAGTGAGTATAAAGTAATCAGTTTTTTTTTGTCCGTTAAATCTATCTACACCGGTGGGAACTAAAAACAATCAAATAAAATCAGTAACAATATCGGTTAAAAATGTCTGCTTTTTTTGCTTCGATTTTTAATAATAAAATTATTCCTTTATATATACATATTCTTTTTTTGTTTAGTTAAATATAATTGTATATAAGAAAGCAAAATAATTATTAAACGAAGAAAAAAGAAATCTTTCCTAGCAGTTTTTTTAATCAAAGAGAATGACAAAATTTCCTAGTTAAATTTTAGTGACGCGTAAGGTAGCTTATGAAATTGGTTGAAGGGCCGAGAATCAAAGATGAATATATCTGCCATATCGTCATGGTGGTTGACCCTTTCCACGTTAACTGTGCTTAAAGCGAATACGCAAAACGCAGGGTGCCGCGTTAATCGGATTATTCTCAGCGATTAGTCTCCTTGCCTATCGCAGTCATGCCCATGCACATTCGTCTGTGTACGTTTGATCGAGTTTCTTGTGTGTGGGTAAACGCGTGTGCGTGCTATTTTAGAAAAAAAGATTATTTTATCTATCAAACCTTATATGGAATATATATTTTTTATTAATAAACAGATAGAGTATGTAATAAATAGTTTCTATGAATAATATTCATTATTACTATTATGAAATAAATAAAAATTATCTAGGGGAGATATATTATAAACATTATTTTTAATACATTGAATCAAGAAACTAATTGTCTCTTGATGTCACGAATTATGCCATTCTTAGCTGTTCGCACGTGCATACATCAAACGCGTCTTTGCGGTCGCTTTCGAGCGTACCATCCAGCCGTCTAATTACAACGTTCCCCATTTCGTCGTTCTAATTGTTTATCCTACATCCTTGTACGAAGATACATATTTACGAGACCAGCTAACTCGTACTTTTCGTACGAATGAGCACGTAGACTAATAGTATGTACTATATAAATATATACGAACTGTATATACTGAATACGTAACTCATAATATATCATCGGTAATACATAATTCTTATGCTATAATTACTATCTCCAGAGATAAGCAAGATTTCTCATATACGTGTCAAATAAATAAAAATAAATAATTTCTAAAGAAAAATGTTATTCTAACAATACTGAAATTATTGTTGCATATTTACTGGAACCAGTTACAATTTAATGAGAATCATGTATAAAAAGCTAGCGATCGATAAAGGTTAATATTCATACAATATAGATATTATATTGTTTAATATATATATATTATACATGTATGTAATAACAATTGAAAATCTATAGAATTATTAATAAATATGTGGTTTAATTTGAAGTAAATATATATGGGAAAATAAACGACGATGTAAAATGATTCGGGTATGTGAGACTGTGGATTAATTATCTGTTATTACCAAATTAGTGCGAACCTCGTCGTCTTCCTTTACGCAAAATTCATAACGTTAGAACGTTCGTGAGTTAATACGACTAATGACACGTGAGTAACAAACGATCGAGCGATCGTTGTTGCTAGCCCGGCTTTCGTGTTTCGTTGTCGTAGTCGTAGTCGTTGTCGTAGTCGTTGTCGTAGTCGTGGTTGATAACTCCCACGAGAAGACGAGCTAATTATATGTTCGTTGATTCATTCGTTTAGTCGGTGGCGTTCGTAATTACGCTGAAAAGTCCTCCGTCGCTAATTCGCGATTGTTAATATCGTCGAGAATAGCGGAAAACGATAAAACGTGTATTTTTTGTTTTGTTTTATTCTTTTCTTTATCTTTTTATTTTAAAAATTGCATCGTTTATATACTAATATGTACGTTTTCTGTCTTTCTCGTTTATTTGTAAGCGAGTTACTATTACGAAACAGACCGACATTCCGCGCGTTATCAATGTTCACTATTTTCAAATAAAAAGTATATTTTTACAAAAAAAAAAAAAGAAAATAGAAAGAGAGATTGTCGCGTGTGTTACATTCACTTAATGAACTCGATGGATGCCCTTTTTTTATCCTATACACCGGTATGTGTGTATGTATGTTACTGTTAAAACGTGAAATCTACTAATTCATGAAACAACCAACACTGAACCATGAAATAACCAACTAAACCATGAAATAATTATATTGACATGTTACAGTTATGAAGGAAAGCTGAATTACATACACTTTAACCAGGCAGAGGCCACTAGTTTAGGTATGAAATTGAAATTTGATCTGTAGATTAGATCCAATAGAATAGCACACGACTAACAGAGTATTGGTTTTCAAGGGACAGGAAGAGATAACAATGGATAATTACGAGCATTGTTGTAGGAAGAAAAGCGGAACTTTAAAGATGGATCAAATTTCAATCTCATATTTTGGACTACTAGCCTACCTTCCCTTGTGAATTCATTTATAGTCCAGTAGAACTAGCTGGATTTTTTTGAAGACCAAGACTTTTAATGAATTAATTGAATTATACACTTTAATCGGTAACATATACAGATTTCATAAAATAGAACGAACCGATATAATACGAAAAAACGCGTAAATTTGAACACACATTGGTAAACGTTATCCTTGTTTTTCGTTTACTCCAATCGATTTTCATTCTGTCGCATGCTTTATCGTCCACGCCTTTCATCGATCGTCATGAAATGATGTCACGAGATACTCGTGTGCGCGCGACTACGTTTTTATGTGTATATATATTTGTGCGTGTGTGTGTAAATATATATATGTATATAAAGAAGCGACTGAAAACAAGTTTATAAAGTCTCTTACATTTTGTCCATTTTTATTTCAACTAATTACTTAATAAAAAATATACTTTTATTAAATATATACTTTGATCTTTTTCCTTCTTGACACGTATCGTTTAATGAAACTTTTGAAAGAATTCATAAAAAATAAAGAAAAAAATAAATGTTAATTCGATAAAAAATTCGAAATTTATCAACATATCCCTACTGTTTGACATATATTAATACCCATCTGTAAAATATCTCAACATGATATATTTTTATTACACCAAATATGTTGTTTTTTAATTACTTAATTGATAATAAATATTTTATTAGAGAAAACTTTTCAACAATATAAACCAAACCGAGAATACGTAAACTTCCTTCCTTCGGGAGAAAAAATGTCGATACTAGAACCGTTGTAATTATATTTTCCACGACTATAATCGCGACTGAATAAAAAATAAATAAAAAGAAAAATAATAGGAAGAAAAAAGAAAAAGGGGGGAAACAAGATGAGATTTCTTCTTCCCCTGGAGCACTTCGGTATTCTCGTCGTCGTTATCGGTGATTATCTGGTACAATGTACGACGATGACGACGAAGACAATGGCAAAGGAGGAAGAGGAAGAGGAAGAGGAAGAGGAGAGGAGGAGCTTGAAAAAAAAGTCTGTAATAAACAATACGGACAATGTAGGAATCGATGTTAACGTCAACCTCGAAAAAGGGTTTTAAAGCAAAAGTAACATTCTGAAAATGTTCTCTATGTCGTGTATTTAATACACGATGTAAAAGGAAGAAATAAAGAGATAGAGATAGGTGGATAGATAAAAAGAGAGAGAGAGAGAAAGAACATGGAGAGATAGCGTGATATGCTCACAAAACGTATCAGAAAATTTTTCAAATGGCTGGTCATATATGCACATGCGCACGTACCTACATATATTATCTTCTATCTTTCTCTCTTTCTCTTTCTATCTATCTATCTCTTGCTGGTTCACTCGCACTATCCAGAGTACAATAGGTAAGCTGCGATCGATGGTAAACCATTAGCATAATTAACTGCGTGTCAGACACGTGATATATGATGTAACCGCTTTTATCCGTCGTTACACACAAATATACGCATGGTCAAGCAAAAAATACTAACACCGGGGGAAATAATGAGAGCCCACGAGAAACGGAAATGACGGCAGGTAAATCCGATTTCTTTCTTCTTGTTTTTATTTTTTTTTGGTTTGAATTATGAATATGACCGAATTATGAGCCCATCAGGAAAATCAACTCCTCTCATTCGTTTATCGTCTTGTAATTTTATTATTTTCGTTGTACTCGTTAATAGTAATATGGGGAATAGTTATAATTACGATCATTGGATTAAGATAAAGTAAAAAAAACAAAAAGAAAATAAGAGAGAAGGGAATGAAGAAAATCGTTACTCAATTTCGCAGTATGAAATGATGAAAAATATGAAAGATTCAATTGATTTAACGCTGAGAAAGTGAAAGAGAAAAAGAAGGTATTGGTGGTAACACGTTCCTACGACGCAGCAATCTTCGGCGAACTATAAAAGAAAGAAAAAAAGATAAAAAGAAAGAAAGAAAAGAGAGTTTTCAACAAAATGAGACAGAACGAATGACAGGAGTGGTGAGAAAATGATAGTGACAAATAGATATCGATTGAGAAATCGATAATGACGGTGCACTTTTTGGAACAGTAAATGACTTGTAAGCCTAAACGCTACCGTGGAGAGGAGTAACATATTCGAAAACTAGTCCAAGTGAATAATAATCATCATCCGGGAACAATGCGTACGATTACTCTTCTTCTTTACCTCTTTATACCTTTCATTTCTCTCCGACTTACTCAAATTTCGTCAAATGAATTCTATGAATCGTACTCTATGCAACCAATTCTATTCTTTTATCTTCGTACATAGGAAATTATGTTCCTGTAATTTTCCAAAATAAAATAAAATAAAATATAAAAATTGTAATTACGTTCAATTTTCTTCTTCATCTCTATCTCTCTCTCTCTTCTCTTTCCCATTTGATTCTATAAAAATATTTTTCATTAACACTGCAAATAGGAAATGTCTATTTTTTCTTTTTGAAACTAAATTTCTCCAAAATTAATTAAACACATCTATACTCCCCACAGTATGGAGAATGTTAATCCCAATTTTCGATTGCTTTAAATAAAAAATTATATTATTGTGTAAACGAAGAGCGAATTAAAGGGAAAGAGAGAGAAAGGGAGGGTAAGAGAGAGGGAAGATGGATAGATAATTAGAAATTTCTGTGCGTAAACAAACAGAGATTGATCGAACATTTCATGATGTGCTCTTCATTACTTACGCGTGATCGATACAGATGATTCTACGTTAACCTACATAATTAGACGAGGTGAAACATAGGAGAGAAAGAAAGAAAGAATACGAGAGAGAGAGAGAGAGAGAGTGAAAGAGAAAGAAGATCCATCGAATCATGGAACAATTGAGTCAGACAAGAGCGAGGTTTGATAATCGATCTTTCTCATTTCATCCTATTTTTTTTTCTTCTTCTTCTTCTTCTTCCTTTGACTTGCCATTTGTCTTCAACGTTAGAGCGAGTGGTGTTATTCGCCCACGCCTCTCTTCTTCTATTATATTTTTTTTTCCTCCTTTTATTTCTCTTCATCTCTTACTTTTTCCTATTCTTTTTTCTTCTTCCTTTTCTCACACGTTCAGCGTGAACAAAATCATAAAAGTTTTGGCCTACAAGTTCAAGACGCCAAGATACGCGTTTCCTACCGGTCTATCCCTTTTTGTGTTCTCTTTCGGTCCAATAACAAAGGCAGTTTCAGTGTTGGTTCTCCGTAACGCTACCCCGTACTCTACTTACGAAAACTCCTTTCGATCTCTTCGTGTACGTGAGAGCTGGATCCTTGAGTTTCGTTGGCCATTAGCGGCAGCCGTCGGCCCTGAAAATCAGAAAACTTCTTAACCCGATTTCTACCGAACCCCCACCTCTCTCTCTCTCTCCCTCACCATCACCCTTTCTTCTTCTTTCTTTCTATTTCTATTTCTCTCTTTTTCTCTTGGTAACCTTTTCAAACCAATTACCTTTTTCTCTACGGATTTATCCCACGCATTAAAATATCAGTCCATAAGTTAACTGAGAACGCAATGCGAACTTTAATAACTACTCTCGGTGGTATTTCGATTTCTTAGAAAAATCTTTCATTTTTTTCTTTCTTTTAATGTAGCAAAAAAGAAATTAATTAACGTTTAATAAAGTTGTATAGTACGATAAGATACGGTAAGACACGTAAAATTGATTTTTACGATTTAACGAAAAAACTTCTCGGTTATTTTTAAGAACTCTATTTACCATTTTTCGAATACTCATTCGCTATTCATAAATATATTTGTAATTTGGTAAGCCCTCTGCCCTTCCCTTCCAGCCATTTAAACCGTCCCCTCTTCTGCCCTACTATTCGAACATCGTTGAAATGTAATTATTTGGTAGACGTAAAGAAAGATTGGCTTGTCGCTTGCAGGGCGTTTACAATCTACTGGGAGAGACGTTGTCGAGGCTGCAACAGTATGCCGAGGCCGAGAGGTGGTTCCAAGCGAGTTTGGCCAGCCAGCCTGACCATGTGCCGGCCCACATCACTTACGGAAAACTTCTAGCTCGGAACGTAAGTCGTTACTAGTTTTAAATCGTTTCCACCTTGTCGGATTGCCGCAAGTTGAGTTTCCAAGTCGGATTACGATCTGACCTTACGTCATCCGTTGAACTTTCAACTTAGTAGGTAGGTACTCCGAAAGAGAAGAAGTAAAAAAAAAGAAAAAAGAGAAAAAGAGAGATGGGAGAAGAATAAGGGAAGAAAAAAACACAGAAAAAAGATAAGAAAAAAAGAGATAAACTAAATGTCCACATATATTGTAAAAGTTTAAAACGATTTTCTAGAATGTACGTTCCGTGTCGATAGTTTCGTTCGAAAACGTTTAAATGTTGCGTTACAAAACGCAGACAATTTCGATTGTACTATGTGTGTGTATATACATATATACAATTGTATATTTTTCACGAATCATTGAACAAGAAAGTTAGCTCATCGCTAGAATACGTTTTGAAAAGAGATAGAAGGAAGGATCGTAGAATCTCTATCCTTAGAAAATTGATAAGCTTGGCGCGTTTCATCGTCTCTATGTGTTCCTTAGTCCGATCACGTATCGACCTACATCACTTGACAAACCTTGGACTCGACACGTAAGTAGTTAGAGCTATTTCGACCGGACGAATGCGTCAATTGACCAACAGAATCTATCACGCCCACACGAACGTTGTGACTCACTTGCCTCGATTATCTCAACAGGAAGTCTACGGTCAGACAAGATGATTTCTATAACACAATTCTTTTACGAGGATAAAACGCAGAGAGAAAGAGAGATTATCTATCGACCATTCTTGTTGTTTCTTTTCGTTGAAAATAAAATAAATAAAGGAAAAGAAGGAAAACAGTATTCCCAAGATGTATTAATTCAATTTAATATTTTCTTGTTGTTGTTTTTGTTAATAATAAATAATATATCGAATGAAGAAACCTATTTTTCAATATAGTCACTTTAAATAATAAAAGTAGCCAAATATATATCATTTGTTTTGATATATTTTAATATACGAGGGAATTATATCGAGAAAATATTTCTCAAATTTTATGAATAAATAATGATAAATTAAATTTTGATTTATATTCTTTACCAACTTGACTACTTCTATTCTATAATTACTGGAATAACTTGATAAACATTTAAATATATTTTAACAAGTTATTCCCACTAGGAAGAAATTTATTTTTAGTTTGTTTATGCTAAAACCCAAATCTTCCTCCTTTACTCCCAGCTTATATATTTTCTAATTAATTGATTTGATCAAATAGACGCTTGAGAAATGAATCGAGTAAAACGTTACCACTTTTCGCAATGGAGACCTCGATCGAACAGCGAGCGCTGAAGCAGCGTTCTTTCTTTTACAGTCAAGTCGCATCCTGGAAGCTGAGAGATGGTTCCTGAGAGCTCGTAGATTGGCGCCGGACGATCCGAGCGTACACCATCATTACGGTAGGTGCAACCGAATACTGCTCTAATTAAAGCTTCCTTAAATCTATCGAATGGGAAGCCTCTTTTTTTCATCCCATTACCCTAACCAACAGCTTTCGGATAATAAAACTCTTTCTTTAATCATCCTCCTACTTTTCTCTTATTTTCTTTCTTTTTTCTTTATTATTTTTTGCTTTTTATTAAATATTCAATAAGTATTCACGATATAGTTGATATACGAGTCTTCTTCGTTATAGGAATAATGAAATATACTCATCCATCTTTTCTCTCTCTTTCTCTCTCTCTCTCTCTTTCTCTCTCTTTTCACTCTTCTCTACGAAATTGGAAATCCTCCCTCCCTTCACCAGCCCCGTTTTAAAGCGAAAATTTCTTATCTACTGTAACAACAAAATAATTGATTCTTGAGCATCCTACAAAATCACGTACAAAGAGATAGTTGAGAATTTCTTCGATAGGGACAAGACGTCGGGACAAAGTGGATATCCGAGAATCGAGCAGAATCATTCTGCAGGAAGCTAAAGAGGGGACAGATTCGCCATAAATACTATCATAATATTTGCGAAAGGGGTTGGTAAAGCATGGAAAAGAAAGAGACAGGGCGTGAACGAGAAATAGAGAGAGAAACGATAACAAATCGCTACGAATAAAGGAAAGATAACTTTAGACATGGTACCTCTGTATAGAAATTCTTATCTAAATTTATTTCTTTTCGCAAGTTTTCTCTCACTTTTTATTCAACGAATAAATATTATATACTTCTATGTTTACATCACAAACATTATATTATGCTACTCTCTTTCTCTCTCTATTTCTCTCTATTTCTCTTTCTCTATTTTCTTCTATAAATTCGATTTTTTGCTTTAAAGATCTACGAAAGGTTTTATGTCATCGTACAACGGGATTCAAAATTCCGATATATTAAAAATTATTATCTAAATTTGTATTTATTTCCTTTAACGCGTATTTTCTCATTAATTCGTTGAATCGATAATACAATATTTCCATGTACGCGTTCTACATCATCATCATCAAGTATTATACGTTTTTCTTTTCACCCTTTTTACTAATACGTTCTCTTATAAACTCTGGATATTTATTATAACGACGCGAATAATAATACTCGCGTATAATATCATCGGACGTTGAACTAAAGTTCGACACATATCAAAATTCCTGGCTAAATATTTTTTTCTTTCTATCTCGGTTCCCCTTCTCCCTCCACCTTCTATTTTGACATGTTTTTAGATTATTCGTCGAATAAATGTATCTCGCGTGTTTTTACATTTCGCATCACAAATATTACATGCTACTCTTTCTCTCTCTCTCTCTCCCCCAACCTTCTTTTCGATCTTTTCATAACTTCGAATTTTTTATTTTTGTTTTCTTTTTTTTTTAACGACGCGCTAGAAACTAACATCATATCACCATGGAAAATAACAACGACGCGAAAATTTCAAAGAAAATACGTCCCATCGTATATCCTTCGAACAAATGTTTTCCCTATACGCGAAACAATAAAACCCAGAGCCCCAAGTGCTATGCCCGAAGCTCGTCGTTATTTTTCATCGCTTTTCCTCTATCGACGGTCGCGCGTTCGCGTTCTCGCACCATTGTTTTTCTTATCGCTCCTGCATTCATGGAAAAGAGTTTATATGGGCGGGAGAGGGGGATGAGCGATACCCGGCCACGCTGATTTACAAGTGGGCACGTTACTCTTTCGGATGATAAACTTTGTACGGAAATAAATAAAATTTAAATATTGGTTTGACAAAAATCAATGAAAACTTGATCCCTTTTTTATGTGAGGTGTTCTAAAAATTATACTAATTTAAATTAAATCACGTTTGAATAGTGTAAATGATAAAAGAATACATGATGTATTCTTATAAACTGACTAACTTCTTCAAACTTACAAAACATATACATTTTCGTATTATTCTTCATATTAATATCAAATGATCGTTATCGAACACACACACACACGCATATTTCATATCGAACTAAATAAATGTTAGTATAATTGTTATTAATAAAATAAATTGTATGTCTTAGGGATATTCCTGACGTCACAAGGAAGATTAGCTGAAGCTGCAGAGGAGCAGTTAAGAGCCGCTGAACTTTCAAGGTCGGACTACGAGCTTTCGGTTGCAGCTGCATCTGCTCTGAGACAGGCGGATCGTCGAGATGAAGCTGAAATCTGGTATAGGCATGCAGCTAATTTGAGGCCGCACGAGGCAAGAAGCCACACGAATCTCGGTGCGATACTTCATTTAAACGGGAAATACAAGCAAGCGGCTGCTGCGTATAGGGAAGCATTGAGGTTGCAACCAGGTGACGCCACGACCATAACGAATCTTCATAAATTGGCGGCTCTTTTGGCGTGACCGAACAACAATAACTACCATCTGATTTTTTGGTTAAACGACGACGACGATTACTACAACTACCAAAGTAGTTGTCGTCGTCATCACGAGGATAAAACTCCGCTATGTCGTTGTTGTTGTTGTTGTTGTACGATAAAAAAAGAAAAGAAAAGAAAAAAAAATGAAAAAAAGAACCACTCTATTAAAAAAAAAAACCCATCACCATTTATCGTCAACGTTGATTCCCCGTGGACGCTACGACTTTACCAAAAATCTATCCCCGATATTCGTTTGTATATCCGTCGGTGTGTCCGACGACGTCACGAAAACGAACAAATAGATTCGAGTTCGATGACGTCGTTGAGACACCGAGACTTGTATCTCGCCTGCTATGGTATGTAAAGAATAAAGCTTCAATTATTTTTCTCTAACATAAGACCGATCTTTTGATGTGTTTCTTGTTTACCTTTATTTCTACCTAACATTACTCCTTTTTTCCCCCGTTATAAAAAATACTCTGACAATTGTAGTTTAAATACGTAATGTAGCATTCAAGAATCTTCCAAAATATTTCAAATATGCATTCGTCTATTTAAAAGAAATGAAAATGTTTCGATAAAAGCTCATGCGTGAAAAATTCTTCTAAATACTTTTCAAATTAATGCTCCATTTTGTACTAATTATTCGAAAACTTAATTGGAGAGGGTTTTTTTGAAAGTAAACTCAAAATCACGTAAAATAAAATTTAATGATCATTATTAACGCAATAATAATTGGTTTAACGCGTAAAATGAAAAAAGAAAAAATACGTTGATTTCACCTCTCTCGTTCATCCTGTGTTAATATTCGCCATAACGCGAATATATTTATTTAGAATTTCACTTCCAACATTTAACGCGAAATCACTTGCAATTCTAACCATAAATGTAATTTCTAAAATAAATGTAAATGTTTTATCGTTGATGATAATTCGATGATGTCATTTAACCAAACTAACGCGACATTAGATTAATAATTCTAACGAAAAGAAAAAGAACATACACTCGTCAATATAAAGATTTTATAATTATTTAATTATCTTAAAGACAAACTGTATATAATATTCTTCAATAAACAAAACTCTATATATATACGTTGATAAGACGAATTTATGAAACAAATAATAAGTTCCATGAAGGGGATCAAAGATTTAACGGTGAGTAGAGAAAGTCATCTTGATAGACGACAGATATATGGCAAGAGACGGCATCGTTAAATTCAAAGATACGCATCATCCGGTGAGACGTAAATCAGCAACATAGAAGGAAAACGCTTTGGTCCTAATTTCTCCGCGGTAGAGTTTCTCGTGATGGTAATTACCGTGGCTAGGTAAGTTCATCTAAGCGAACTAATACCCGTCCTCTAACCTTTCTTCTTCTTCTTCTTTCTCTCTCTCTTTCTCTCTCTGTTTCTCAACCTTAGTAAAGTTCTCTTAGAAACTCACGCTACTAAAGCTCCATTAATATCGAATCTATTTGCACGAAGGTACTAACTGGAATATTTAAGTTTACACTTTAAATCACACCCCCGAGCGAGCGTCGGGGTGTTTCTCGAAAAAGGGGTAGCAAAAGAGAGAGAGAGAGAGAAAAAATAAAGATGGAGAATAGATAAACGGAATATGGAGCCACCTGTCGCTCCCTACTCAGAGACAGTTTCTGTAAACACTCGAGGAGTGCCACATCGGTTACTTACCTTTACTACGCGAAGAACTCGCTTCGTTATCTTTAAAGCAGAACATCGTCGAGCCAGTCGAAGTATACTTCGTCAAGTCCCTTCAGCGCATGACGAATACCAGTACCACCACCACCACCACTACCACCATTTTCATTCGTTTCTTTACGAACGAAACTTCCTCTTCCTCTATCTTTCCATTCTTGCGTGTTTTACGTATTACCATCCCTCCTGTCAACCCCTCTCTCCTTTTACCACCAACCAACCATCTATCCATCCATCCTCCACCCCATCATCATCCTACTCACCACTCTCTTTCTCACTTTTTGTTCGTCCCCGACCTACTTATCATTCGTTTACCTTACCTCCTTTTCTTTCATAAATCTCAAGCCATCGCTATCGAAAAGTTCCCCCTTCTGAGATTCGATTTATCTACGAAGAACTACTCGACTCTGCTGCTTCTTCCTTTCTTCCTTCTATATCTCCCTCCCTCCTAACCCCTCCTTCTCTTCCACTTCCTCCTCCACCTTCTTCTTCTTCTGCTTCTTCTTCTTTTTCTTTTTCTTTTTCTTTTTCTTCTTTTTCGAGTTCCTTCAACTTCCTACCAGGCAACGCGAACTTTCTCGTCTCTCGCTTTCTCTCTCTCCCATTTGCAGAGGATCCGCCTATCTTGATTTCTATTCTCTTATCCGATCTTCGGGGAACTATCTCCGTCCCTGAATCCCTCGAAGAAATAACTTCTTCTTCTTCTTCTTTCTTCTAAGATCATTTTATATATGCGTTTTGTGAACTCCCTATCGGGTTTGCAATAAATTTTCATACTTGCTTGCACTACAAGCGAGACTTGTCTTACGATGATGTCGAACTTTCAAAGCTTTTAGAAATAAAAGAAGAAAAAGAGGAACGTAAAAGTTGTTTCCCACTGATACGCCGTTCTATTCTATCAATTTTAAATTATTATTAATAATATTAAATCCAAGGAGCGACAATGCACGATTAATTGTGAAGAAATAACGAATCAAAAGAGAGAGAAAAATAAGAAAGGAAAAATCAGATTCTAATCGAAAGGATATTTTCTTTTTCTTCCGTTCATTCCAAGCTCCCCCTTTTCTATTCATTTTTTTTTCTCATCCCCTTTCTTTTTAACATTTCCCCGTTAGCGACTATTCGTACTTATTCCACCTTACTTCTCTCCGTGACCGGTTCTCTACTCCTCTATCTTCTTTTGTATTCCAACCCTATTTTCGTTTCCAACGAAAGAATAGAAGAGAACCTGGAGTACAATAAAAGATGGGTACGTTGGATAGTAGAATGTTTATTATGCTCTAGAAGTCCCTAAGGATCTTGACCTGCCCACTCTGTCGATACAAAGAGCGTGCTACAATGTAAAACAACGAAGGCAGAATTAGTGAAAAAGAGTGAAAAAGAAAGAGAAAATGAGAGAGAGAGAGAGAGAGATACTTTCGTTATTCTTTCAAGGATGCGAAAAGCTTTGCTAGCGATACGTTTAATGATAACAGCCGTATAACCGAGAAAGAACAAAGACAAATTTATTTTATGTGGTGTGTTACATAGTACGGTTTAGCGTGCCAGTATACTTCCTTTACTAAACAATAGAATCGGTTCTGCCCAGTCGTTCTCACGAAAAAAAGGAAAAATAGAAAATACTTTTACATCAATTGCTTAAAGGTATTTTCCTAGTAAAAATAATCTCCAAATGTATATTAGAAATAACGGTAGATGAATATATATATATAAAAGAATTTTCTAATAAAAATAAATAATAAATTTTGAATGTGTTGGAATTAATAAAAAATAAATAAATTAAAAATAATAATAATAATAATCGGAAGAGGTTGAACATTATTTCAAAACGCGACCCCATAGAAGAACTATTTTAATTAAGACAACGAAAACGACAGGTGTCTAGTATCGAAAAGTTCGCCGGTCATGAAGGAATTTATAGAGGCCTGTGCTTATTACTAAGAGAAACAAGCCTGCTAAAGTTGTAATTATCTTTTCTTCATCGATCGTAAAAGAAAGAAAGAAACATTTAGAGAAAGAGAGAGAGAAAGACAGACAGGAAGAAGTGCCGTTTAATTCCGGCAAGCTGATTTTATTGCCGGATCGATAACTAATTAAACGTCGTCTCTTAGCACTTAATAAAATAGGGTAACGAAGATGGAACGCAGGAAGGTAGGAAAGGTACAGAAAGAGTGAGAGTGAGAGTAAAAGTGAGAGTGAGAATGAGAGAGAAAAAGAGAAAGAGAAAGATGAGAAAAAGCATGGATGATAGCTTCAGATGGAAGAGGAACATGACTAAGAGAAAGGAGAGAAATTCTTGGGAATCTTTCCGTTCGAACGAACAAACCCCTTTTCCTTCTCGTCGTTCGCCACACTGATCGTTTCTGAAATGAATCGGTCCATTAACCACCATCCGTCACGGTGGAAGGCAAACATCGAACGAACGAACGAACGAACGATCGGAAGGAAAAATAAAGAACAGAGAAAACTAGAAGAAAGCAACCTAACGGTGGTATCTCGATGATATCAACGGTGATAGTAGGGTGTTGAGCTTTCTTTCGTTCGAGTCGATTGCGTTAAATCAAAGTAAGTAGGTAGGTTGGCAGGTTGGCAGGTAGGCAGGTAGACAGGTAGGCAGGTAATGTAACTGCTGAAATGCTTTTCTTTGATCCTTTCATCGAGTAACGAGCTTTCACAACAAGTCAACACCCAACTGTTTTTATTCTCACAGATATTTTATAAGCGATCGTTTAACTTGCTGCTTATTATTAATCGTCGTACCGATCTTTTCTTCGTCGTTTCCACGAGATAAAATTCAAACGCGTATCTTTTTATTACTCATTGCTTTTTTAGAAAACGAGAGAAAGTGTTGATCCATTTTCTCCCATTCTACTCGAAGAAGAAAATTTTTCCTCTGATCCTGAAATTATTATCTGGGTAATGGAAAATTTGATTTCTTTAGCTTTTGAGTTGATCTATGCACATTTTTCAATAACCAAGGAATATTTTTAGCATAACTATAGTTGCCGAGTTTAAATATTCGGATATCGTGTAACTCGAGAAATTATTTTCTATCGCAAATAATTATTGAGTTATTCAGATGACCCTGTTTTAAATACTACAACCGATATAATTGCTATCAAGTATTGGATTCTTCTTTCGTAGTCACCAGACTTAAATCAGATGGAAAATTTATGGAATAATATGGATCGTCAAATATGAAAATCACTTATCAAAGGTAAAAAAGGATATTAAAATTACGATTGATCGAGTAATGATAATAATTGGAATATCTGAAGAAATATTATTCTTCATTTACCTAAATATTTAATACAAGTAATTAAACAAGATGGGACAATCAAATCAATTATTCAATTGTCAATGTTAATATGTAGTTACTAATTGTTTGTTGAATTCTGTTATTAAAATTGTGTTTTCATATTTAATTAAATTCTTTCATTATTCCGATTCGCGAAAAAAATTATTTTCAAGTATACTATGCACTAAAATGCATTATTAATAAAAACAAATATATTATTAATACAAACACATTATTATATATATATTATAAACGTAAAAGATACATTTTTCGTTCATTTATTTTCTATTAAAATTAATTATATGTGAATATAGAATATAGAATAAAAATAAAAAAACAAAAACATCTTTTATAAAAATATAAAATAGTAGGAGACTTTTAAATGATATAAAATATACTTAGCGAAATGGTTAAAAATAGTTGTAAGCGTGGAAAATAAAAAGAAACAAAAAAAGAAAAAGAATTACGATTTAAAACAGGTAGCATAAAATGTGTTAATCAAGGATTAAATTCTTAACTTTGCTATTACTTAGAGGTAAATTAAGAAAAAGTCGCGTTAATTATGCTCCAATTGAAATATCTCGACTCCCGACATTTCTTACGAGTTTTTTTTCCCATTACTTTCTTCCTATTTCTTTTACTTCATCTTATACTTTGACAAATATACATATATACGCATAGGGTCGCGAGATTTGAAATAAGAAATTACAAATACTATCCTAAAACGTTTTTAAACTAGACTTTAATATCGAAATATATAACATTGACTCGTTGAAAAGCGTGGAGCACATTTAAAGCTGTAACGTTGGTGGTTAGATTTTTTAATAAATTATTTCGCAGGCTTACTTAGGAATGGGTGAAGAGGTGGAGGGGAAACCGCCACTCGGTAGGTGAACTTGTACGATTTTATATCGCACCGAGTTACGAAGCACTTAAAATCACTGTCGTTGTAATAGCTGGAAAGGTAAAGCGCGATATGAAAAGCTAACGACGACCAAATAAAAACAAAAAAACAAAAAGAGAAAAAATAGGAAAGGAGTAAATGGAAAGAGAGAGAGAGAGAGAGAGAGAAGCAAGCGAAAATCGTCGTCCCTACTATCGCGAGAGCTTCACGTCGATCCATCACCATTATATATTTTTCCCTTTTTTTTTTTCTTTTTTCCTGGCCACCGGTGCAGTTAAACCAGTTTCCACTTTGCGGAACACGACGCGAATGTCGAAGAGATTCGTTCATGACGAAAATGACTGTCGTCTATCCTCTTTTACCTTCATTTGATCGAGCTACAACGGAATTTCTCTATCAAATTCCTCATCGATACTTATATTTTTCTAATCTAATTTCTATAAAGTCTAGATCAGTTCATATTAATTAAATATTTAATTTCCTCTCATATAAAACTTTTACATGCTGTTAAATAAGATTACTTTTCGTAAAGAATGAACAATAAAAATTATTACCAATGTTTTTTTATTATTAACGTTACACAATTAGAAAAATGAACCGTTCAAGAAACAAGGAATTATATTTTTAATAGAAAATAATTTATATACGTTAAAAAAGTCGTGACACGTTTATATATTAGAAAAGAAATAAAAATACTCGAGTGTTTGAAAAATAAATCAAAAGAATAGAGCGGTTACTGGCCGAGATATAATTGATTACGCATCATTGTGAAATAAATCCGACACTTGATCATATTTTAAAATCCTTTTCGGTTTTACGAATGCAAAGAAAATTATTCAGTGTAAATATAGTATCCGATTAAAAATGTCTACAACGTTACGAATACCTATTAGATATTTTATCGAAAATTATTGATATATTTTTAATATTAAATCTACTACGTGCTGTCAAATGTCAAAAAAGATTCCAAATTTTGGTCAACTTACATCAGATGAACTTTGTTTATATCCAAATCCATATCCATAATTGCACTTGTATCCATATATGCACTACACACACTCGTTCACATATGCATCTCACTTGCATAGGAAGAAAACACTCACACGCGTAAACTTAACACGAAATAAAATTACGTACTTTAAATAATATCCTTGTTATTCCTTCAGAAGCTCGGAGAAGACTATCGATTATTTCGAAAAGTAATTACGAACATAATCGACAAGTACCGAACATACACGAAGGTCAAATACAAATCTAACGACGAAATGACAACAGTTGTCGTCACCGGCCGAGAAACGACGGGGAGTACCGAACGTAAACAAAACATTTAACGCTTGACTAAGCCGGTAGTTAAGGAATGTTTTTCTATGAATTTCATATATAACGAATTTCCTAGAATTTTTCGAGAGATATACACTGTACCGATGTTGAGCTCGTTTAACTTGAACGTTCACCTTTGCCTATCTCTTTCTCTCAATACATTCAATACGTATGGGATTATTACTATGTTTTTCTACAGCTGACCTACTTTTCTATCGTTGACCTATTTTTCTTACCAGTGACCTACTTCTGACCATCTGTTTTCTATTTCTAAGGATTGATTTTTACTTTTATTTCTTTATATTTAAATTATTATTAAGTATATGTACGTACGTATGGATTATATTTGATTGAAAATTATTACAAAATAATTGTTTGGTGCATCTGAAATTTTTGATAAACCTAATTACATTATATATATATATATGAAAAATTACAAAATATATCCTCTTTCTTTTTTTTTTAATTTTACTAGCCTATTCTATAAGATTTATGAAACATTTAAAAGTCCTGTACTTGTGAATATATGAAATCAATTTTAAATAATTAAATTCTGAATTATATGATTTATCGAGAGAAATAAAATCCATAAAAGAAAAACGGATTTTCCCGTCATAACGTTAATTATAAATTGAACGAAAGTACACCTGCTACTCCACAAGTATACAATTATATACTAAATATAATAAACATTATAATATAATAATATATATGTATATAAATTAAATATTAAATAATATAAATAATAATAAATAAATATTAGAAACAAAAGAAAGAAAAATAATAATTTGAAACTCATTTCTTTCAGTATATTTAATACAAAACTTTGCTACTTGTAATCTGGCGGTTTCTATTATACTTGTAACTAATCGGGATTAATTTACAATCCTTAATAAACGTTAGGTATTCACGAGATAAAAACCAACTTTGGAAATAGTGTAGAAAATTAAATGAAAACTTTCTTAGACCCCTTGTGAGGAGGAGGAGCAGGAGGAGAATGTCCGAGTAACGCCTCCTCTCATTTTATCGACAGCCACAGACGCGGAATTCGATAGAGAAAACTCGGAAAAGTTTGAGCAAAAGCAAACGCGGTTGGACGTTAGCGATACTTCAAAGTCAAAGGAGTTTCATTCGCATCGTGACGTTAATCGAATACACTTGATAATAGAAGCTATGTGTATGGGTGTGTATATATATACTTTTGTGTGTGTATGTGTGTGCGCGTATGTCGTATGTATTTGTCGTGACAGTCCTTAAATTAGCGTAGTAAAAGAAAGAGAGAGAGAAAGGGTAAGGGGAAAAGGGGAAAGGCCAGCTTGTATTGTACGCTCCGTTTAAACGAGCGGATGTAGCGTCAGAACGGAAGTGCCGTAACACGGTGAATGTCCGCCTAAAATATTCGGGTTTTGGAGACTCGAGCTAAACCAACATCCGCGCCAGTAAAGCGCCTTCAGGATGGCCTTCGTTGAAATAGTCTCTCACTTTCCATCTCTATCTCTCTCTAGCATATAACACCATACATACACTACTATCTCGTTTCTACTCCCTGTCACGTACGAATTTATGACAGATTATGTACCAGAGAGAAGGAGGAGGGGAACGGGACAAAGAGAAAGAGAGAAACAGGAAGGAAGAAAGAGAAAGGACGATGTAAAGGGCTGACAACCGAAAGAGAAAGAGAGAGAGAGAAGGGAGGAAGTTATATAATTGTCTTGGATACTTCGCAGTACGTTCAAGCGTAGGTGCCGAGTTTCAACGGAGATTAATGACCAAGACAAACATAATTATTCGCGAAAGCATTTTTCTCTTCTATCATAGTTTCCTTTACAAGTACGTGCTATGGAATATAAACACATAAACTCGAAACGAGTGGTCGAGCGTCTTATGCGATTAGAGTAAGAAAGAGACAGAGAGAGAGTGAGAGAAAAGGGGTGAAAAGGGAGGAAAGAGAGGGTGCAGCAGAGAGGGTGAAACCCTGTTCGCCTCGAATTAAACAAATTTATCGAGTGCGAGACTTACGAAACTTCCTCTCCGCCCCCAACTTACACCCAACGTAACAATAACAAACGGTCTTTCTAGGTAAGTCCATTAAGTTTCGGACTTATATCCTTGCCACCAAGATAGCACGTTTCCTCTCATACACCCTCTCTCTCTCTCTCGTTTTCTCTGCTAGTACAAAATTAGCACGGGTTAAGCATAAAATATGTATCACATTAACATGCCCTTTATATTCGAGGTCACGATTATTAATTCGAATTAATATAAAAGTTTCACGTTTTTAGAAAAGACGAATAAAACTTATGTATATCGATTCAAAGTGAAAAATGATATATTGTTGCGAAATCTGTTAGAATTAAATAGATCCTATAGGATATCTAAAGAATAAAAGAACTAAGATTGAAGAAAATAGTGGAAAATATCACAAAATTCGTATGAAAAAAACCAGAGAGGAGGAATAAAAAAAGAAAAGAAAAGAAAAGAAAAAGAAAGATAAAAATAAATAGAAAATGTGGGAAAAGTAAGAGAAGGAGCTTGGAATTTCATGCTCTTAACGCGTTTGGTAATTAAACGTTGGGATTTCGCTAATGAAAACGGTCTCGACTAATACCAACGCACTCTCTCTCTCTCTCTCTCTCTCTCTTTCTTTCTCTCTCTTTTTCACTATCGGTCGTTGCTCTGAACCATCCCATGATTTTGTCTCACCCAAGCCGCTTTTAATTCCTATAAATCATGTCGACGGAAATTCGTGAGCACGTTGAATGCTATGACGTAACGATGTGGACGACATAAAACGTTAATCAGCAATACGAAGTCGCTCACCTTCCAAACTGGCTTAGTCGTTTGTTTCAACTTAATGACTTTAACGATCTTCTATTTTTGTTATTCAGTTATATTACTATATCGAGTAAATGAGAAAGAGAGGGAGAGAGAGAGGGAGAAATAAAATGATGAAACTTGTAAACGAGTACGAGTTACCTGACTAAACACAAGTCGTTTGCTCAATCGCATCGTTTTCAAGCGAGTTTTGACGATTTTACTTGCCGGACGATTAACCCTCTGCTTTGCTTCCTCTATTCCTGCCACCTGTCTCTTCGAGACATTTATGAGTTTTGCTCCATTATATAGGAACGTTTATAATACCTATCTTGGATATAGGTAGGAGGTATATATGTATAGTAAAACGAGAAACGTATGACCTGACGTTATAGCTTTGCCAAATTATCCTGAAAGATATGTAAGATGTAATGTACGTATATATGTATGTATGTATGTATGGCTCTGTTATTTATGAACATAAATAATAGACTTTAATATGAAATATTTGTATATTTTATTCATAAAATTATTTCATTTATATTTTTCGTATTAAAATATTACGTATTTGTTTTAGGTCATGAATAACGCGATTCAAGTGATATATTAAATTTGTTCCGATCGTTAGCTTCAATCGTTCTTGAAATCATTACTAGGTAAATACATATATGTGTTTTAATAAGGATATCTATGACCTATGAAAAATGAAATAATAAATATTACGATGTAAGCTTAAAATGATATTTATCTTAATTGATTGACAATATTTAAATACGACGTATTTCCCGACGTATTATCGTATATAACTAAATATTTTATAAATATAAAACGCAAATATAAGCGCGTCGAAGCTTCCCCCCTCTCACACAACCCGCCGTTGTTGCTTGGATATTTAATTTAAATAAATTTCGCGACGAGAGCTTCATAATCGGCTCTGTTTTTGCCACGTCATTTATTTCTGTAAACCGTCCGACGTGTTAATAGTATAATTAATATAATTTTGTGCTCGCATCGTCGCGTCACCGAACCGAATCTCCCACGGTTTTTCGATCACAGCTCGCTGGTAATTCGATGCGTTCTCGCGGATATTATTTCGAAGTTTATCGGCATACTTGATGAACGTGCACGAGAACGCGGCCCGATTAATCGGGGAAACATATAACAAATTTGCATTCCTTTGACGCATCATCGATCGATCGATCCGTGATTAGCGATAACGAAATGAGAAACGAAAATGTTCGGCTTTGTGTCATATGATACAAAAATTATATGTATATGTCTAACCATTCGATAAATTTTCGAAATAGTTTATAACATTAAAGAAAATGATAAACCAGATCCAAAGAAAAGAAGAACCTTTAAAAAATGACAAAATTAGTTGAACATTATTTTGTTTCATTCGTTAGAGTTGCATGAGAGATTATTATTAAAAAGAGTATCGAAACTCTTTTCAATAATCGACAAATATTATTAAAAGGTTTCGATTAACGATAAGAAAAATTTGATTAAATCAATTAACAATTATTTGCGGTTTTAGATTGATTTCATTCGATCGATGACGACAATTTCGACATATCGTCTACAACCGATATTTACCTTTGTTTAGTTGCCACACCGAGAAAACGACAGCATGAGCGATGAAGTTACTCCCCTTCGTTCTGGACCCTCCCTCACCCCTTGTCGCCTCGTAGATTGCGACTTTGAAATTGTTTTCTCAGAAGAGTGCGCTTTCTGCCGGATAAAATATAAAATATCGATAAGCTTGGGAATAAAGAAAAATATAAAAAAGAAATAGAAAAAAGAAATAGAAATAGAAATAGAAACGGATAGGTATCAAGCACGCTCGAGTGATAAAAAGTGATCGTTTCGCTTGATCTGTACGAGTAAAATCGTGGGATATTATATCCGGTTTGTTCGTGCGAGTGAATTCCATCTGTAATGGTCGGAATCGTCACAAAAATAAGTCGGTCGATTCGATGCGACACCGATGATATTCGAGATACGATAAAAACTTTCGATAAATCTTTCCAAATGATTTATCAATTGTCATCAACCGTTGATCTATGTTTATTCTGGATATATCTCATTTACGTAGGATGAATATAAATCAAACGCTAATTAAATGGTTTTGTCAATAACATTGAAAATGGATTACAACATTGGCTCGACTTTCCTGACAAATTTTAAAAAGCAAACACCGCGTTTTAGTAATTTATTCCTTCTATATATGTAAATAACACACAAACACACACATACACGCACGTTACAGATTTTAGATACAAATTCATAAATTTGAAACGTCCATTTCTTCTCAAAGAAATAGAAAAAGAGAGCCCAATGCATTTAATATCTGATGTAGTAGTAATGGAACATTAATGGTCAGACAGAATACAGTAGTATATCCCAAGCATTTGCTATTCACCATCACCTACGGCGAGGTCCAGAACATCGATGGGAAAACTATGTACCATCGCGATATAGTCTTTCCAAATCGAATAAATCGATTATTCAAAATGGAAAGGCTTTTCGCATTTTGGAAGGTGTAAAAATGTACACGAATGCAATTTAATTTGATTACATAATTTGATGAATCATATTAAAGAAAAACAAACAAGAATAATAATATTAAGAAAAAATAGTATAAACGTTGAGAGAAAAGGGTTTATACTGACCGTCGATCTCTCGAAAACTGAACGTTTCATTTATTTTCGTTTACACTCTACTTGTGAATACTCCTTCTTGTTTCTTCTTTCAACGAACACCAACGATGGCAATGGAAGCGGCGTTTCAACAAGCCGGATATCGAATGGAAATGAAATCCCCTGCGTTAATTCCCACAGTGAGAGGATGGTATTCCCTTTGATCTAAACGCAACGCCGGTAACAAGGTAGTGGGGGAAAAGGAAAAGCCACTGGGATGATGGTAGGGTATTTTCCAATCTCCTACCTGACACTGATTTTTCCACTTTAAAAGATAACGCGGTAGTACGATCGAACGCGTTCCTCTTTAGACGTAGTCCCACGTGCTGCTCTGGCTGCTACAGCGAAACGCATTTGAAAAACAAGGAAATTAGACAATTTAACAGAACGCTTAGAAAAAGATAAAGACAGAGAGAGAGAAAGAAATTCATTAACGATAAAAAAAAAATAAAAGAATAAGAGAGTAGGAAAATCGAACAGAGAATTGTGCTATAAGATCTTTCTTTTTTTCCTTTCTTGGGAAAAGTCTTATTCGATAAAACGTAAAAGAGGAATTGATTAAAAATACAAGAAGAAAAAATATGGAAGTAATCGTTAAGGAACACGATTCGTTATTCTCGTTGATTCTATTAATATTCCCATAAAACTTCGAAACTTTTTCGAAACTTTGAATTTGAATTATTTTCTTCGGACCGATAAGATATAATAAATGGAAAAATCGTGTGAAAGTAATCGTTTTATTCCACTTTCATTCCCCCTCTCTGCCGTTTAATTTATAATTGAAAAAAGAATATAATAGGTGTAAAATAATCGGGGTTCTATAAAAATATGATCATAATAAACTAGAAAACGTTATCCTCGAATAAGTTCAAAGAATCGTTCTAAATTTAACAGTTTTTTTTCTCCGAGGTATCTTTGCTTAACTTAAGCGATCCGTTACTCGTGCTAGTTCGCTGAATAAAATTGTTTAGATGGCATTGTAAAAAATGAAGAAAGAGGTAGATATAAGGAAAAAATAGAAGAAGAAAGAGAGAGAGAGAGAGAAAGGTAGAAGGCTTTTTCATTAGCTTAATGAAACGAGTGACTTAGGGAAAAGCGAGACTACAAGGGCGAGGTTTGTGAGCTAGCAAAAGGGAGTGGGACAAGGTGGATGAAGAGATTGGTGCAGAGGAAGGGACAGTAGGTCGGTGAGAGGAATGATAGAGGAGAGGAAGGGTGAAGAAGACGAGATATGCCGGTAGATTCCGCCGGCACTTTAATTAGAGAAATTAAATTTTCAAACGAAACACACAGCACATCCTGCTCTGGCCGGTAACCACCCCTCTCTTTTCCTTTACCTCACCTTCCCTACCCTTTTACCTTCTCCCTCTCCCCCTTTCCTTCTCCTACTCTCTTTCTCTTTCTCTTTTCTTTTCTCTATTTCAACTTTCTCTCAGTTTTTCTCACGAAGAAGACGTCGTAAACTTCTGGACGATTCATCCACGAAAGCGGAACACCATGAGGAGAAGTAAAACGGCAATAAGAGTGAAGAAGAGAAACAAAAGCAAAAAAAATAACTGGCCGAGTTCATTAAGGTGACTTTTGAATAATTTCGTGGCAACCTCGTTCCCGGTGTACTGCGAGCGAGCGAACGAACGAACGAACTCGACAGACAGACCGACCGACGACGAATTTGATTAAGAACAACTAAAATCATATTTTTAATTTATGCTACAGCAACGTAGATTTCAACCAAAAGCCCGAGAGCTAAGGTAAAACCGAAATACTTCCTTAGCGTTTAATCTATTTTCAGAAAGTAACCCATTGTTCGTGTATTTGTTAAGTATCTTTGTAAAGAACAGTTTTGTACAGAACTTGTTAAAATTCTTTACGTATTTTTTTCACGTTTTGATTAATTGATATTTTAATAAACAAATAATCGTCTTAATTATTTTCTATTATAGATCATAGAACGACAAATATAATAAGAAGAAGAAAAATATTCTACGCAAAATATCTATGAGTTTGTTACACAACGCGACGAACGTATTAACTTATCAAACAATTAATAGGATCGTTTTATAATTCGCATAAAACGTGACGTTGATTAATAAGCGCGAAACGGTCATCAAGAGAGAAAGAGGACGATGAAAAGCAATTCATATGATAGAAACGGTGATATTGATTTTCAGTAAAATTATTGCTAAGCTCCGAGCACCCAACCCGTTTGGTGATTCTGTCGTTTTTGTTCCGGTGATTACCTTAGGGGTGCATTAAACATGATTACGAATGAAATTGTCTACCCCCTTTTCTCTTTTTTCCCCCAGTCTCAAATCTATTTAAAAATATAATCATTGACGCTATCGACGTTACGCGATATAAAAATATATTTTAATCTACGAATGTAATCACTCGAACGAGTTTAAATAAAAATAGTTAGAAAGAATATGACATTGGTAAGACTGCTAACTTGTTCTTCTCGATGAACTTTTCTACAGAATCTGAAAGGTATAAAACTTTTTTCGAGAGATAAGAGAAAAAGAGGTGACAAAATAAAGTGTTTCTTTTTTCATGAAAAACGAATAAGAATGCGAAAATCGACGAGATACTTCGAACGAGATGGTCAACATTGTGATGTACGTGAAATCAATTTAACTTGAGATAAATAAGCAAAGAAAACAAAAAAAATAAGAGAGAACAGGAAGATAGAATTTTCGTGAAACGTGTATTGCCTTCTTTAAATTCTAATCATTTCAATCTTCTTTCTTCTCTCTCTCTCTCTCATTTTCTTTCTCCACTCCTACGAAGTGTATCTAACGAGCAGATAACTCGTTTTATTCCCCGATCTCGGATACTAAACGGAGTTAGCCTCGGCGTATACTTGGCTCCGAAGGACTTGCTCGGACCCTCTCGTTCCTTCCGTTTTCCTTTCTTCTTCGAGATCGGAGTATCGATAGTGGGGAGTGCTCTTGCAAAGCCGTCGAGTAAACTCGACAAAAAAAAGAGAAAAAAACACATAATAAAGGGAGAGAGAAAGAAGTTCTAGTGGATAGAAGAACGAAACGAGGAAGGAAGTAGGGTGAGAGAGAGGAAGGAAGGAAGGAAGGAAGGAAGAAAGGAAAGGAGACTAGCCAGGCTCTTTGGTCTTGGATCCCAAGCGGTAACTCGATTTGTCGCTCGTCTTGAGCCGGATGGATCGGAAGTAGACACGAACGGCAGCCGCATCTCAAGCAGGCATATCGAAAGCTTCTATCCCACTCTCTCTCTCTCTTTCACTTCTCTTACGCGTTTCGTGTATTTTAGTTTGAATAGGTACATGGTAAACCCTCCCTCTCTCTCGGGTCAACGGGCATCCAAGTTCCTTCTCCTTCTTCTTTCTTATCATATTTTCTTTTTTTTCTTTCTTTTCTTCTTCTTCTTCTTCTTCTTCTTCTTCTTCGTACAATTCAGTCGACCAAACCTCGTGGAAATTTCGCGAGTAAGAAGGAAGACCAGCTTGTAAGTTGAAATCGAGTTGACCTCCTAACTTGGATCTTCTGGCCTTTCGATCTTTCGACGTTTAGCAAACAACCAAAGACGATAAAGACTGACCAATATGGAGATCGAGCAAGCTGCTGCTCGTTCCCACGAGATCTTAAACCGAGAATGAAGAGGGTTCGAAACTTTGGAACAACTAACGTAACTTCTGTACTAGCAGATGATCGTATTCGCTCTATTCCACCATTCCAACCTTATACAGCTTCCTATTCAAAACATACTTTTATTTTCTTACGACTGTTTTTTCCGAACAAAAAAGAATAGAAAAAGTAAGATTAACTTAAAAGGTACTACCTATTCGGCTAAGAGATCAAAGAGGAATCAAGTCGAACGAAAGAAATACGAATATAAGATTTTCTTTTTCTTCTCTTCTTTTTCTCTGCCATCGATAAGCTCTTTCGATGATAAATTATTTTCTCTCTACCTCACCCGTCCTTTTCTCCGTTATTCATTTACACGTTTTACCTTTTGTAAAAATGGCGAGTAAAGCACCGTACACAATACACCTCTAAATCTACTCGGCTTATGTAAAACAAGCTAAAATCGTGAAATACTTTTCTTTTGAAATATCTTCAAAGGATATTATCATTCGTAATACACTATTTGAAGAAAGTTTATTTTAAATATAAAAAGTCAATCATCAATTAAGTAAAACATTGGAATGAAAATTTTTCAAATGAAGTTAATTGTTTAGGCTTATAGATCGACTCGAATAGAACATTAATATATGCATTTAATTATAATCTACAATTTATAAATAATTATTGATGAATCATCATCTTTGAAAACTAGTTGGACAGCTTTATACGCCTACATATGTTTTCTATTTTGAGTTACAGTCACAGATGAATCAAGAATCGATTACTTTTGGCTCGTTTGCCGAGAGAGAGAGAGAAAAAGAGAGAAAGTTTAACATCGAAAGAGACGTAACTTTGTTCTGGTGAGAGAAAAGGAAAATATCTCGTTGGGTTAGACTGAAGCATGTTGCAGGGTACACGCTATACTCGAATCGAGTGTCTGCCAGAAGGGATAAGTAGTAAACTTCGAAACAATTACTCCTCGAACATCCGACGTCGCGTTTGTTATAGGATTTGACTCCTATTTATCTAATTTATTCGCTGAAAAAAAAAAAAAGAAAAGGTAAAGTCCAATGAACTCTTAAACGATTACACAGGAATAATGTTCAGTCCTTTATTTTCCCTTTTTTACCCATCCCACTACGATTTACCGAAATGAAATTACTCCGATCTAATTTCAACTAGCTCCAGTACTTTCGAAATTCGCAGATGGTTTCGAGATTCTTCGACGTTAAAGTAAAAGAAATAGAGATAAAAAGAAAGAGTTATTAGTTTGGAAAAGCAGCTTTTCAGTCAATGTCGTTATAACGTGAAATAGAAGAAGAAATAGAACAAAAAAAGATAAGTGAGTGAGAGAGAAAGAGAGAGAGAGAGAAGGATGATATTTGCATACTTTGGTACATTTCACAAATATTTTATAACTTTTTATAAAATAAAATATCTTTCATTTCGTGGATTGCAACAACTTAGAAATCGTTATCTATAATATATATAAATGAGAAGAATAATAAGAAAAATAATCTAAATGACAGTAACGTTAAATAATGTGTAGCGTGTTAACAATGTGACGATATTATCTCTGAAAATAATTGACTTAAAGCATTCTGTTTATAGCTACGTTATATAGCTACATGTATCGATTCCACGCTTGCGTACGTTTACTTGCAAGCTTATACATAATTCACTATAATAAATTTAACATCCGATCGCGCGCGGTTTAGTAATGTCGTATTCGTCGTCATCAAGCTGATAAGGAATCAGAATATTGGTATAATGGGACATTTCTGTGCACAAATGTCAAAAGAACATCGAAATAATTGGAAGTATAATTTTATATTCGAAACTTTCACGTTTCATACTTATTCGCAGAATATAAATATAAATAAGAGAGAGAGAGATTATTTTACCCAATTGTAAAATTGTATTAAAGATTATTTCGTTGAAATCTAGCACGGTAATAAAATTTCCAACTCTGCGTTTAGATTAGATATTAAATTCACACGTTCGATCAAATGATGATCTATTTTGGTAAGACGAAGAGCTTTTTTCGAGATAGAGAAAGGAATATTGCAACGACTTAGCAAAGCAAGTTAGCGCACCACTAACTTGATCCTGTTCCTCGATACATCTAACTTTCATAACACGGTTAGAATCCTCTAGGAGAAGATTCGGCTTCTTGTTATTTTTCGCATTTTCCAAGATGAAATCAGGTCGGGTCGAAGTTATCTAAAAGAAAAGGGAAAATCGAATGCAATGCCATGGGATCGAACGTAGCCCGAGTCAATGAGAGAGTATCAGGAAAATGTGTTAGAAATGGTAAAGAAAGAAAAATAAAGAAGAGAAGAAGTCGAACCAGGTCTAATCGAGCTATCAAAATAATGTTAGTAAAAATATCCTAACATGAAATCCGATACGATTATTCGAGCTTAAAAATAGATCTCTCACTTCTTATCTCACGCAACCAAGGGAAACTCATTACGATCGATAGCGATAACCGATTCAACTTTCTTATCTACGTTTATATTCCGCCCTCCACGTTCTATCTTCATAACGTTCACTCCTTTTCTCTCTCAGTCAGTCGTTTTAGGATAACTGAACGAAGGCTTCTTGCAGAGGCTACAGATCGAGCTCCGGTAACCAGTAGGTAATACCATGAGAAAAAAGTTCCCAAGTATATAAGGAAAAAAGGAAAGAGATGGAGGAGTGTCGATCGTACTAGAACGAAGAAATAAAATGAGATATATAGATATAGACCTACATGCATATACATATATACCCAAGAGTAGCAGAATACACGGAGGCAAAAGGATAAAGGATAGATAGATAGATGGTGTTAGAGAAAGAAGGAAACATGTTAAGGGGTGAGAAGGAAATGTGCAATTAGATAGAAAGAGATAAGATGATATAGAGTGAACGAACGAACGAACGAACGAGAAAGAGGATGAGAAGGAAGATGAGAAAGCGAGTAAGAGAGGGAGAAAGAGAAGGGTGAGTTAACGATGGAAGGCCTGTAGCTGTGGCGAACCGAATGGGTGGTAGGACTCTAGCTCGTAGCCTCTGCCTGTGGTACTGGTGGTGAGTGTAGGATGGGCTGGTAGGGTGCGGGTATCACGGCCAAAGAGTGCCGAGGTTGCCATTAGCGGGGTGTGTTTTGCACCCGGGTCGCGCGATCAACTGCGAGGCACTCTGCTGCTGCTGCTGCTGCTGCTGCTGCAAGGTGAGGAGCAAAGGGTGTTAGAGGGGTTCAGAGGAACGAGGAGCCCTCTATTGTTGCCGCTTTACCCAGCTTGCATATTTAACGCCCCTGATCTCGCTTTCGCTCTATCTCTTTCTATTTTCCTCTCTGTCTTTCCCTTCCTTCTTCTCTCTCTCTCTTATTTTCTCTGTGTCTTTTTCTATCTCTCTTTCTAACCGAGCCATGTTCCACGCTGCTATCTATCGTGCTTTAATTTCCGAAGCTCCAAAAGCACACGCATATACAGCGGAACGAGTTGGAATAAAGGTCGTATTCAAGCGGCTTGCAGAAACGGTGGTGCTGAAGATCCGAGCGAATATTAGAGAGGCAAGCTCGAATCTTCGAAGCTTACTCGAGCTAGTGCTTTAGTGAAACCACTACTGATCTGTGTCTCTCGGCTAACAGGGAACACGATACTGGATGTGTACGATAAATCACTGGGATCATTTGAGGAAAAAGGGTCGTTAGCAATCTAGTATTTATCTAAATACCTATATATTTTGTTATATATGTATACGCGACAGCTTAGTTTAATTATGTATTATATATTATATTATACGTACACGCATTATCCTATACATACATACATTATCCTATATGTAGGATTATAAATTAATATATTAATGTTCATTAGCTTTGTTTAATAAATTTGAGTAGGGTATTTATTAAAAGTACATATAATGATGTAGAAAAACTAATATATATATACACGTATATATTCAGATCACTATCTCACATATCTAACAAAATATTATGAATATAATTTACACGCGTAAATGAACGTCTATTCATATAGAACGAAGTATTGCATGCAAATCGGTTCATTAGATCTCGTTTACGAAAGCCCCTAATTGATAGATTAATAGAAAACGAGAGCTTCTCCCATAGTCGAATTAATTAATCTAAACGAAAGAGCCAGGAAAATGCAACGTGTACTTCATCAACAATTTCTCGTTAAATCATGCGATATAGGATTATACTACTTAGGACTTAGGGGAAGTCTCAGCATTGCTTCTACGCGTGAGTGTCCCACGAGTAGAAGGTAAGTAGTAGGAGGTACTATTTCATCGATCTACGCATTGATGAGATTCCAAGGGATCCTTAGTTTCGATGCATCGATGCATTATTGCTCTACTCCTACTCTACGGTTCAACACGACGCTTATTCCGGATCTGTAAAGCTTATTACGATCAGCTCGTTTGGAGCTTATGTATCCCGAGAATAGGTATACCAGAACTTCATGCAGATGCCATACGTGGAGATATGTCACAGCGAATAGATCTTGAATTCTCCTTGAAATATCTTCATCTCTCCTCTCCCTTCCTCTCGTTCCTCCTTTCTCTCTTTCTCTCTCTCTCTCTCTATCCATCTTTGTTCACAATACTATTTCGAAGCACGATATTACAGCCACGATTTTTATTGTCCTCGAATATAGCCGATCTTTCTTATTGGTTCTCGATCTCGACGGGATGGATGATCTTTTCATAAGATATATTCGTATCAATAAAACTGACTACGTTCTGACAAAAATATATTTCTTTGACAAAAAGAAAAAATAAAATGAAGAAAGTAATTCGTTTTTTCTTGTTTTTTTCTTTCTGAGATCTTATATTTTTTGATGTGGTATATATTTTTGTGTGTTTATACGTATATATTAATTTATATGAGAATACTTTTTAACTATATATAAAACTCACGGTATAAATAATGACAGGAACGTTAACATGACGATTTCATAAAATGATAGCTCTCTCATTTCAATAATTAATTAGTTTAATGCAACAAATGTTTAACTTTCTTATTATAAAGACACGTCGAAACAAGAAGCACCTAAATGAAGCTACAATAGTATTTATTAAAGTTTTATTAAAAACTGTTCTCTCTCTCGTATGTGTTATATTATTTGTGCACACAGAAACAAGAACGTAGGAAAATAATTACATACAGGTTTTTAATTAACCGTTGTTATAATAT
The DNA here is from genome assembly GCA_023678845.1 of Mischocyttarus mexicanus. Taxonomy (NCBI): domain Eukaryota; kingdom Metazoa; phylum Arthropoda; class Insecta; order Hymenoptera; family Vespidae; genus Mischocyttarus; species Mischocyttarus mexicanus. The sequence continues at coordinate 2,439,538 of JACGTP010000013.1, read as the reverse complement.
GTCGTTTTAATATTCCCTTCGTAGAATCGATATTAGAGAGACAGAATACTTTCTTTCTTCCTCTATTTTCTGCGCTTGTCTATTTCGTTCACTTTGTAACATGTAATAATAATAATAATAATAATAATAATAATAATAAAAACGTTTCGTAACAATGCTGGTACGCGAATACATAGGCAGGAAAACAATCCAATGGCAGAGGAAAATGTTTTTATCGTACCACACGATTTTATGCACGCAAGAGCTAAACGTCGTTCAATATCCGATAGGCTACTCGATGCTCACCTTGATTATGTCATACGTGATATTACTATAAAAAAAGAATTTTTTTTTTTTAAAGTATAAATATACATTTAATTTACTAACGACAACAACAATTATATATAGCTCATTATATAACATGTTATAAAATATTATTAAAATACATCAGACGGTCGAATCAATTAATCTAATTCGTTTCAATTTGAAAAAGCACAAATATGTATTAGGATTTCTTAAATATTGTATCATTATTGAAACATCGAACGAACAGATTAATTAATTAACAGGATGAAGATCTAAAAGTGTACAAATCCTACCAATACGATAAATGATATGCTATTTGAAAGATATTTTCTATATTAAATTCTCTAGCAACGAGTGAAATAATGGAACGAAAGTAATTTTTAGCTCTCTCTCTCTTTCTCTATAATAGAAAATGCAATGGAAGCTTAGTAACAAAACACTACAATACCTGTTATCTCGGTAAACAATATACCTACAAACATTAAAAGGTCGCCGACCATACGCCATGATATTATTATTCGATGAACCGTAAAAAGGCTCGAAAGAAAAAGTGTTGTTATCGACGTTCGCCGGAGAAGAAAAATGATTAAAATAAATTGTTTTTTTCCTCCCTCTCTCTCTCTCTCCCTCTCTCTCCCTTGTTTTCTCTTTTCTGTTATACCACGATTGATCGAGGCGGACGCGAGTCGACGTTTTTTCCGTAAACTAGACTCTCGTAATAATTTCCGCGCGAGAGAAACCTATGTCAGACGAGGAAAAGAGAGAGAAAGAACAAAAAAAAGATCTTTACAAAAAGATTAACGTTACGTCTCGTTTCTCCGAATTTCATCCCGCGAGAGAATCCATTATCCGCGATTAAAAAGCTGCAATATTCCTGACGGAGTACCGTAGCGGATTTTGATTACATGAAAGAGACGCGAAATGTTCGAAAGGAAAAAAAGATAAAAAAAAAAAAAAATAGAAAGAAAGAAAGAAAGAAGAAAAAAAAGGAAACGTCGTAGTGTAGAAAAAAATCTGCTTCACCGATCCGAACCTAATTCCTTTGTATATTCCCTCGGGGGTGGAGGGGGTAGGGTGGTAGGGGCACGAGAGCGGCTGTTTTAACGAGACAGCTCGGATTCGCGAACAATTTTTTTGAAAGGGTGCTCTCGATGGTGTTCGTTCGTTCTATAAAATACGTCCTTTCCATACGAGCGCGAATATATGCGGATATATATTGCGAGAGAGAGAGAGAGAGGGGGGGTAGGGAGAAAGAGAGAAGGAAACAGGCTACGTATCGATATAACCGGAAACACGAACGTGCAGACATATCGTCCTTCGTGCATCTATGAACGCGTTAACACGCTATCCGAGCTCCACAACGCTGTATCAATTTTTGTACGGGCATTAACTTCCGGTATCGTTGTTGATGCAACGCAGTTTTACGCGGAGATGCTCTTTCCCTTTTTGTTACAACTCCCCCACTTCCACCCTCGCTTTCGTCCCTCAACCCCATCCTCTTCCCTGTCCCCCTACCTCACCTACTATGTCCATTCATCTCAACGTTACATCCGCTATAAACTAGCGAGTTATTAATTCGACGTGAAATCCTACGAAAAATAACGGGAAATGAAATTGAACGGGCGTCCTGGAGAGACATTAAAACGTTTCCCACGTATGTACATCGAGAGAACAACGATCATCTATCTAACGATGAATCTCATCTATTGTGAAAGCTTCATTTTACATGGATACCCTTTCATATCATAAAATTTTCATAATTATACACAAATACATCATCTCTAGTTTAATAAAAGTATCTTTTATAGTAAGTTTAAATAAGAAAAATTATTATGATAAAGAAAATAAAGAATTAACAGATTATAACAATGTAATCTCAAGAGATTAAAATAAACTTTTAAGAACGTTAAAGTAATCACCTAAAACACATTTATCAAAGAAAATGAACAATCACATTCGTCAATTCCAAACATTTACACTATCATATAATAAAGTATCATCAGCATTGTATACTCAGAATGCATTTTAATTTTGTTACAATTATCCAAACAATCACGATCAAATACCGAAATTGATAAATGTGTGAGATAAAGAAGAAAAGCCTGAGCAATGTATGATATACGTGTGTTAGCGTTTCCTATCTGTGTGAGAGAGAGAGAGAGAGAGAGAGGGTTAGATCGGTCACAGCCATCATTATCACCGTCATCAACGGGTTAGCAGCAGGTTGGCAGACTGGGTTGACATTAATTATGCTTCCCGTTGGTGAGAGTGAAGTTGGTGAGAGACGAGGAGAAAGGTGTTGGTGCTTTGTGCTTGCACACCGAGATCGACGCAAAGGCGTACTATTTTTGATTATCGTTTCATTACAGTGTAACGAGCTGCGTAACGCGTGCAGAGCATTCGTCGTTAACGACGATGGTCACGCGTATACCCTCATGTTACGCTCTCACGCTCAGCATACATCGGCTATCCTTCTGCGTTACCGTTCATCACGTCGCCATTATAATGTGTTATAGCTCGTTCTCTTCCACTATTGATCATTTTCTTCCTTTCTCTATCTTTCTCTCTGTCCGTAAACTCTTTTTTTTCTACGAAGACCCTTTGCACGCACATAATCATCCCTTCCATCCATCGGTTAACTCCACATTATTTCACGATATTATTTATTCAAGAAAAAAGGGACGCTTTGCGTGTTTATGATTTATCTCAACTTTTAAACTGATCTGTGAGAAAATTATATGTCCAGGAGTTAGGCAAACTTTTATGACATTAAAATAAATTTACGGTATACGACATTGAGAAATAATTCAATTGTATTTTATTTTATATAGCTTTATGTCGTTTATGGGTATACGTGCTTTTAGCAATTAGAAAAAACATTCTACTTGAGAATATTCTATTTATCGCTCGATATGAAATATAATAAATATCGAATTAATTGTAATGTAATAATATCAGTTGAAGGTTTTCATTATTATTAAACTCATATCAATTTTATTCCTTATATTTGAAATAATATTATAGATAACAATTTCGCTAGCTAGTTCCATTAACAATATGAAAGAACCACAATTTTCCTATGTAATATCACGAAGAGTCTACTCTCTTCGTACTTTAATAAAGAACAATCAACCACTAACGAAAGTAGGAGGAGAAAAATGTTAAAGTAAAAGAGAAAGGTAGGCACAAGTTTCATGGCTACTTTGCGAACAGGTAAAAAGCACTTTAGTCTTGTTGAGTCAGTTACGGAAAGCGTCCAGCATGTCAAAGGCTATTCAAACGTGTGTTGCACGTACACGTGCACGAGATAACATGCCGAGGGGAATTCGAAAAGAAAATGGAAAGATACTAGGCAGAGTTTTTCTGACAAAATAATAAAAATAAAGTAAAGTATCGACAAGCTTACCTCTCTTACTTTTGTCCATTCTTCTTTTCATCCTTGCGTACATGTCCCTTTCATTCCCCACGTAACGTACCACTTACTATAGTTTTAGGTGCGACCAACGGAACTAAACTTTTAACGAATGTCCACGCGTTACTTTTGTTGGCCCCGTCGAGAGTCGGCAAATGTCGATAGAGAGAAAAATAGAGAAAGGGAAAGAGAGAAAAATAGAGAAAGGGAAAGAGAGAAAAAGAGGTCTTGAAACGAGAGTTTCTTATGCCTCAGAAGTAAACCTTCGATGGCAGAAAGCCAGGGATCGTAGAAACGTGTTAGTCTTTGGTTGGATAGATATTCCATACACGATCTATGGAATAATAAAATGTATTTCCCCTCTTCTAATGATCGATTACTATATCTACTATTTTTATATTTAAGGTAAAATTGTGTGTCGTTGAAATTTTGTCCAATTTTTGTCTTTCAATTCTATCCTTTCTTTTTTAAAATTATCACATAAAATAGAAATCAATGGTTTGTCAATTTGAATCAAAGTTATGAACATTTAATGTAATTTTCCAAACAATCGATCGAATTAAGTACATCATTTCTCATTTGATACGTTCCCTTTGTGCAAGTAACGCGTTCTTTCATTTAACAACTCTTCAAATATTCTGTAATTACACGCCGTTCGATTTTATTTGATCGAGAAATCAATTCGCGAGAACGAACTTTGGCAAATATAGTTTTTTCTTTTCTTTTTTTTTTTATCTGTTTAAGCCAGTAACTATCCTCATTGCGAATAAAACAGAAGAACAAATTGTTAAATAATGTAACACCGTTAATGAAATATCCTCTTAACAAGCTCGTAATTAATAAGTTTTAGAAAAGTATGACTCATTATAATTAAATGGAAATACATTTGCAGGAAACTTCTGCGTTCTCAAATAGATATGCTCGAGTGAACTTTGTTGAAAATGACAAATAAATGTAATATGATTAAATGTAATAAAACAAAATTTTTTAAATTAAAAATTAAAAAACAGAAAGGAAACAAAACGAAACGGATGCAACAAAGTGACATCTAATGTAGAATAGAATATAAAGTGAAGAGGATGACGAAGGATTTCCTTTTCCTTTTCGAATAAAATTACTCTGCATAACGAGCTCCAAATTTCAAGCTAAATTGCTTAAGAATATTGATTCGATGCTAAAGAAACTTACCGCCTCAGAATAATTTCATAGAGAATCTCGGTCGTTCTAGGAATATAAATCACCAACAAAACGTCGAGTAATCAGCGGACTGACACACTGTGCTGTTTCTAAACCAAATAAAGAAAATATCTAATAATCTTTTTGTTTTTCTTTTTAAATTAAACATAGAGAATTAGATTTAAGCTGTATTATAAAAAGGAAAATAAATTACGACAAATAAGTCTTGCAATTAATCAAAAATAATTAATGGTAACTATTATAAAATCATTTTAAAAATTAACGAAGTAGGTATGCTAACATTGCTAAGCTGAAAAATAAAATATCAGTGTATAAAATAGATAAAAAATTAATGAAACAGCAAAATTAAAAAATGATACAAAACCTGACCAGCAATATACGTAATATATTAAATCTAACTCGTACCGATTCACGATGGAGGAGGTATGGTCGATAGATGCATAAAATTATTATCCGACGTTTCTAAAAATAGAGGAAACTTTTGTCGTTGGTCAGTACGAAATCGGCCGCAGTGGGCGAAATATACTCCAGGACGAGGAAAATTCGCGATAGAAATTAATGGAAGCAGAAGTTCATAGTGTACACTTTGCAGTTGTCGACTACGTTTCAAACTTTTCCACGTGACCGGCGTTAATTCAAAACTTTATGGATATGTTATTGTATTATCGTGAAAGGTGTTGCACCGAGAAATTAACACTAACAATATCTTTTCCAAAGAAAAAAAAAAGAAAATAATAATAATAATAATAAAAAAATAAACAACTATCGAAAGCAATCGTGCGAAATGCCTTTAACGAGGCCAATGAAACAAAATTCTTCATTTTTCTTTATAAAACTACATCTCGGTAAAAAAAAAAACAAAAAACGCGCGTTTAATGAAGCCTCGACTAAAGTTGATCATTAACTCTAAGAAAAAGTATAACGTTAGTCTTTCCTGTTTCACGGCAAAGCTCATAATTACGATTAAGATTAAACTCCTGGCAACTTTGATATTTTTCTCCGTATACCTACACCGAGAAAGAAACGGTGTAAAATGAAGGAGCATAGGTGAAAGAAAGAAAGAAGGAAAGAAAGCAAGCAAGTAAGAGAGAGAAAGAGAAATCTTCGATCCGGAAACGCTTCTAACGATCCGTGAGCTCTGGAAAAATGAGAGTAAACGTTGCCAGTTAGGAACGTCAGAGTTTGGAACGCGACAAATAGCGATATACACATTGTAGAAAGAAACATAAGATATTTTATATAGAAAGAACTTTTTTACCTTTCTGAAGAACCTCCTAACCCTGTCATCCCCCATCTTCCTCCCGAGAAAATTACTTCGCGCCAAGAATACTTTTTTCTCGTTTATGAAATCGAAACTCTCTTAGAAAAGGTCGACCTCGGCCTAACATTTCGTACGTAATAATACTCAAACGTAATCAAATTCCTTGTTTCAACTACTTTCTTACACTTCCAACCCCACTTTAATATTGTCATTGAACCTGTTGTAACAGTTACTAGTAAAAACCATCATCCCTAACCCATAATCCACCCTCGAAATATTTTCCTATTAACGTAAATGCAATCGTGTAGGCATTTTATTTTCTACGTTTTTATTATTACCTTGTTTGCAATGACCCTACTCTATTGTTCTATAATATAAAGATCTCTCGTCGAGTATTTCTCTTTCTTCATCCTTAAAGGGAGTATAAAACGTGAGCGAGAGATCTTATCGTCTTAATTGTTGTTGTTGTTGTCGTTGTTGTTGTTTTTGTTGTCGTTGCCTCGATTCAGGACGGTATAAAAAAAAAGGAATCTTTTCCATCTCATCTCAACGTTTAACTTGCAAATAAAGTCTGACGCAAAACGACAAAGTAACAAGCATCTTTTTTTTTCGTAAATTTTATATTCAACATCCAATTAAGTCATTCTTAAAAAAGATCATTCTTACTGTCTCCAATACTCGTAACATAGTATAAAAATCTTTTGAAGAACGTGATATCCTTTAGTTTATCTCTCTCTCTTTTTATTTTCTTAATTAAATCTCTTTAGTAGATTTTATTCTTAATGTACATACATTGTTTTTTTTAAATGTGTGCGTGTGTTCCTTTTATTATCTGCAAAAAGTCAGTTATTAAGAATACCAGAACCAGAATAGTTCGAAATTCACTTCCAACATAGAGTCTCACCTTAATCGGATCTTCAATTAGATTTTAAAATGTGTGCCGAGCCACGAGAATAACCGGCTTTGTCGGTGGCACGCGCAGAAGTAAATTACTTTCGGCGGCGATTACCTGACACGTCGATTAAACCGACCGTCCTTTATAACTCTCTCTTTTCCTCTAATAGTCATATTCTCTCATTCTCTCTCTTTCTTTTGCACACACACTTACCACGAGATTCACGTACAAGTACACGTAAATGGAAGGAGAAATGTATCTACGCACACTAATGTGCCTACAGAAACACAGACACAACTTATGCACGTACGAACTTTGCTATTCCTCTTATTCTACAGTCCTTGCTACTCTTCCCCTCTTTTCCCTCCGACCTATTCTCGTTTTCTCTCTCTCTCCTTCTCTCTCTTTCTATCTTTTTCTCCCTTTCTCGTCGACGAGAACCCTTCACGAGCGCACGCGATTACCAGAGAGGTTCACCGTGGAAGCACTGGAATTGCGCGTTTCCTGAAAGCCCGAGAACGACCGCATTTCGGACGAAACAATGTGTCACGGCTCGTTCGTTCTGAGTCCAAGAGAGTGAATAACGAGAAGAGAAGAGAAGAAGAGAGAAAAAGGTATCCGATCGATGCAAAAGAGAAAAATGCAAGAAGTTAGAGAAGCACGTTTTAACCGTAACGTCGTTGAATTCTTTGATTAAAAAACACTATTTTCTTTCTCGAGATCTTAAATAAACATTTTTCTTAGAAGATTATTTTTAATATTGATATAAAAAAAGAGAAAAATAATTTATACAAGTAGATGAAAAAGTTGTTGCCAAGTGGCAACGTATTATGGTAATTCAAATATACCACTATACCACATAAGAATTTAGTATGTCTAGCTCGTAATTATACACTTTTCTGAAATGGTAAAAATAATATTACTTATACCTCCTTTTCTTTACAGCAACTCAATTATACTTGTATGTAAAGCATATTAATATCTGAATTATCATAATTAATAGATCTTTTAATTAATATTTAAAATTGAAAGAAAGGAAAAACATATAACCGTGATTATTGATCATGAATAAAGTTAATTATCGTCCTGGTAGTTAGTTTGAGAAAGCTTTTACATTTGGAAAACTAACGATAAGATAAACGGGTCGTTCCTTTCTCGAACGATTATCATAGCATTACGAGTCATCGCGATTCTTCGTCTGGTGATGCTGGTACTGGTATTGGTACTGATGGTAGCTGGTACTGCTGCTATAGAAGCGATATGAGAGTCTAGCTGAATCCGCGAGAAAGTTCGTTGAGTGTAAACTCGATGAAAAGCAGGAGAGAGATTCAACGTCCCTTAAAATCCTTCGCTTCTCTCTGCTTCTCGAATATCGTTGATCTCACAGTTTATTCTTCGATTTCTCTTTCACATATATACACAAACACACACATATATATATATATAGAGAACGTTATTTTTTAAACATCTACAATGTTAGTCACTTTTTATTAAGAATTCTCAGTTGAATCTAATTATTTAAAATTAATTTCATATATTCACAGGTACAGGACTTTTAAATGTTTCACAAATCTTATAGAATATGCTAGTAAAATTAAAAAAAAAAAGAAATAGGATATATTTTGTAATTTTTAATATAGGTATATAATGTAATTAGGCTTATCAAAAATTTCAGATGCACCAAACAATTATTTTGTAATAATTTTTAATAACTTTAATTCTTTTCAAATAAATCTTCTGTTAGATTTAGACACGTATGTGCACGCTCATGCGCATAGAAAAAGATTTCCTAGAAGTGGTGTAAGTATAACGAGAATAATATTCGAAATTAATAGATTTAATCCCCGCTGATAATCATGTAAACAACTTTCGGAAAAAAAACTTTAATAGCTTATTTCAAACCAGTCTAACAGTGGATTTCGAGGAGGAAGGTACGCAGAACTTATACTTATTACATTTCAATTATAATACTAATTTCCTATAATAATTTAACTTTTACTTAGCATATGTTTACTACTCTAATGCACCCTTCTTATATTTAAGATTGTTCTAACACGTATACATCAATTTTAGATAAATGCCACGAACCGAATACAGAATAATATATTATAAAAATATAGAATAAATATATAGAATAATATAGAATATTATATTAGATGAAGAGTGCAATTTATTTCGTGTCGCGTGTGCGTATTTTTTTCCTATGCAAATGATATGCATATACTTGTTAATACATATACTTATTAATTATCTAAATATAAAGAAATTAAAATAAAAATCTATCATTAGAAATAGAAAACAGCTGGTCAGAAGTAGGTCACTTGTAAGAAAAATAGGTGAACGATACAAAAGCATAGTAATAAAATCTCATACCTATTGAATGTATTGAGAGAAAGATAGGCGAAGGTGAACGTCCAAGTTAAACGAGCTCAACGTCGGTACTGTTTCTATCTCACGGTGACTTCTAGGAAATTCGTTAAATATGAAGTACACATAGAAAAACATTCCTTTATTACCGGCTTAGTCAAGCGTTAAATGTTTTGTTTACGTTCGGTACTCCCCGTCGTTTCTCGGCCGGTGACTACAACTGTTGTCATTTCGTCGTTAGATTTGTATTTGACCTTCGTGTATGTTCGGTACTTGTCGATTATGTTCGTAATTACTTTTCGAAAGAAATAACAAGGATATTATTTAAAGTACGTAATTTTATTTCGTGTCAAGTTTACGCGTGTGAGTGTTTTCTTCTTATGCAAGTGATATGCATTTGTGAACGAGTGTGTGTAGTGCATATATGGATACAAGTGCAATTATGGATATGGATTTGGATATAAACAAAGTTCATCTAATGTAAGTTGACCAAAATTTGGAATCTTTTTTGACATTTGACAGCACGTAGTGGATTTAATATTAAAAATATATCAATAATTTTCGATAAAATATCTAATAGGTATTCGTAACGTTGTAGACATTTTTAATCGGACACTATATTTACACTGAATAATTTTCGTTGCATTCGTAAAACTGAAAAGGATTTTAAAATATGATCAAGTGTCGGATTTATTTCATAATGATGCGTAATCAATTATATCTCGGCCAGTAACCGCTCTATTCTTTTGATTTATTTTTCAAACACTCGAGTATTTTTGTTTTCTTTTCTAATATTCAAACGCGTCACGACTTTCTCAACATAATTAAATTTTTTTCTATTAAAAATATAGTTCCTTGTTTCTTGAGCAGTTTATTTTTCTAATTGTGTAACTAAAACTTTAAAAAAGTTACTTTTTTCTCTTTTATTATAATAAAAAAGGTATTTTAGGATTATACCTATCGCGTTTAAACTCTTCCACATTTCATTCTCGTACTTACATACATATATATATATTCCTTAATCTTTTTTAATTTCTAACAGAACTTTAAAAGTCTATAAAAGTTTTTGAAGCTAACTAAACCGACGGATGAGAAAGCAACGGTTGTTCATTTCGCGATGAAAATCAACATCGCGGGACAAGAGGGTGGACAGACGAATGCGCAAATGTAAATATCATTCTGGACCTCGACTACTTTCATTTCAATTTCTTTTCTTTTTTTTTCCCGTCGAGTTTTTTATTCTCGCGAATTCGCACCTCTCGTAGGATGGCTTTTATTAAGAGTACTACTTGGTTCAGAGAGAGAAAAAAAAGAGGACAATGTTTGCGAGAAGAGAGAAAGGGAGATTAAAAAAAAAAAAGGGAAAAAAAGAAATAAAGATCCAAAAAAGGAAAAAAAAAGAAAGTAAGAGACTTGAAGAGAAAAGAAGAGAAAAGAGAGAGCAAAGTTAAGATCGAGCTCGAAAAGCTTCCCTTTTTTCATGATGGACGTCGTCCGCAAGGTCTACTTTAGGGGGTCTATTAAGTGGCCGCACTTATCGCGAAAGATTAGCACTCTGAAATTAAGACTGCCTTTCTCTCGGGTTCGTTCACGTCTAAAGGAAAACGAGGTTGGTAGAAAAGAGTCGCCCTGAGAATAGTTTTACCGATGGAAACATTTTTTCCTTCTTTCGGATTTCCGCATTTAGTACTTCTTCTGATTCAAAATTAGCTGCTACTGTTCTTCCACAATTTTACATTAATTTTAAATAACGTGTTGAGGGATAAAAATAAATCTATGCATTTTGTATGATAACGTTTGCTTGCTTAATCAAAAATTACTAACAAGATTTTAATCACGTCTCTTTATTTTAATTAAATTGTTTTAATTGTTTTAATTAAATTACATTTGGTTTTTTAAATGATGGTTATATTATAGATAAAATAATTAATACAAAATAATTATTTAAAGTTTACTTTTACGGAGGAGAGGTCTTTCGATGATTCTAACTTAATAAAGATACGATAAAACGTATAAATAAAAATAAAAAAATCCAACAATATAATCGAGATGTTTTTCCAAATTCGTCAAGTTGATTATGTAAATAGAAATGGAGTTTGAGTAAGGAAAGATATCCTTTTTCCTGAGCATTTCAACGATTACGCATTGCAATCGGAACCCATCAGCTTTGCACGCGCTTTAGTCATTTTAATCCATGAAACGAGATCTTGAAAACCGAAGAGTCTGGAGATTGAAATGAAAGAAGACGAAAAAAGATAGTGCTAGTAGTAGAATGGAGAACGTAACAGTGAAAGAATAAAAAATAGACGAAAAAGAAAGAAAGACAGAAAGAAATAAATAAAGCATTGAAAGAAAGAAATAAAAAGATAAGAAAAAAAAAGTACGAAGAGACAGCGACAGAGAGAAGTGGATCTTGCAGATCGACGACGAGGACGAGGTAATAAATCTTTAGAAGACCCGTAGACCGATTCCAAAGCTTTGTACAAAACGTCATGTCCGACATTTACCGTACGATAGAAAGAAACGACCTTACGATCGGTGCAACGATACAAACAATACAAAAAAAAAACTCCAGCTCCCCCCATCTATTTCTTCCGTTCTTATTTTCTACATCGATCCTATCTCGTTTTATACTTTTCCTGTAAATACGATATATAAATAAATGAACAATTAATTGAAGATAAAATAAGAAGACATAAATATTCTCATTATATTTCATTTCTCGTAATCGTCTATGAATATTTCTAATTACCTTCATAAATTTACAATCCCAAGTAATTAACGTTATTTCTATAATAATTTTATTTAATATTAAAAGACGACATGGAGACAATAGATTTTTATTTTCGTACGATACTCTTTCGTTAATTTTTCTTTTTTTTTTATTAACGAATGAACGAGATTAATAACAATTCTTATTATTTGAGTTTTCTTCTTCCTCTCTCTTTGTTTTTCTTTTGTTTTTTTTTTAAATCATTTTTACATTCTATATTATAGAATAAATTAACGATTTAATAGTTCGCGTGACTTAGTTCAAGATATTCCGAACATCATCGACCAAGAGATATTAAAGCTAACGGTGGACCCGTTATTCACTTTCGAATTATGCTCGCGGAGTGTCCAGAATTTCACATCAGTGAAGATTACTTTCACGACGATAAGCCGGAGAAATTAATACGAAGGTCGCTTGGGAATTTCTAATGAATCTGAGCTGGAACATTCCACTCTCGATGATATATATGTATACACGTATACATCTACAAATTACATCTCAGCTATTTTCTCTAAATATAAAACTATGTTTATAGTTCATTAAGCTGTAATAACGTTTCGTTGTATTTTTTTTAACTCCGTTTTCATACTTGACAACCTAATAATAATTTGAAAAAGCATCAAAATATTTAATCACTTTCTACAAGACGATATTTGGATTAAATTCATTTTTGTTAAATACATCCACAAGTAATACCTGATTGAATAGGTCTAAGCAGATGTCGGTTGCTATAAATAATAACTGTTAAACTATTAAAATACATTATATATTACAATGAAGAATGCCATTTAATCTAAACATAGACTATAACGTAAAACCTTAACTATGTTTTATTTATGCACCTCTGGAAGGAATTTCCTAAAACTTCAATCAAAATATCACAACGAAAGTTCTTCCAAATACCGTTTAATAACTTATCTTTGTATCAAACTTGCCTTTCAAGTTTTTAATTAAACGAACTTTCATGTATTTACGATATAAAACACTATCACGAATAATGAAAAGTGATTATATTTTGTCTCGAGAAAAAAATGTATTTAAATTCAATTATAATAGATCGTATTTCTAAAAATTCGTTCGCGTTATTGTTGAACAATTAATCGTATAATTTAATCTGTACTTTAAAGAAAATTATAATATTTTCTTTGGAGTAAAAAAGACACAAAGAAAATATACAGAAACTTTTAAACACTTTCTTTCTTTCTCTCTCTCTCTCTCTCAATAAAGAAATAGGATTCGTCCGCCAACGAAATATTGCGAATACGTACAGAGGAACCATGAAAAAAAAAATTCATAAATGATAAACAGCGACAGGTGTTCATCGATCCTGGCCCAAAAAGCGAGAAAAGAAACGAAAGAGGAGAAAGAAAAATTTACGAGGCAAATATTTTTATTTAAACACCGATACTTGTTGAATCCTCCACTCTTCCCGCGCGATATATTCCTGTTTTATTTTTTCTTCTATTTCTCTCTCTCTCTCTTTCTCTTTCTCTCTTTCTCTCTGAATCGACTGGATATCGATAACTAAACGAGAAAATAAAACGGCGCTTTATTTCCCCCTCATAGTTCGTATTTTATAACCATTTCAATTTTATCTCGCAAAACGCATCATACAAATGCATAGAATAATAATGCTTAAGCATCATGCTCGTTCAATTTTAACAAGGTAACGAAATAAAAAGGAGAGGACGCATCTGCCAAGGAGATTCAAATCAACGTTCAATGCTCAAACGTAACGTGCATTAGGAAAGTACTTTCATAGAAACAGATAATTTGTCTTTTCCTTTTCGGTAATATAATAGAGGAAGAATTTCTTCCGTTAGTTCCATATGTTCCTAGCAAATTGGCGACAGATGGGTCGTATTCGAGAAAAGGTCTCCCTCCGTACGGAATTGGGTGAGAGGGAAAAGAGAAACGAAAAAAATAAAGAAAAACAAATGGAGAAAAATATTGGGACAAAAATCGTACGATAAAAAAGTGTACAATAAGAACGTCAGGTACTATTTTCTTTCAATCTTTATCTATCTTTTCTTTAAAAAAAAAAAAAATAAGAAAAATTATAATATCGAAGAAAGACAAACAATTATTTTTGAACTATACCGATACTGGAAATATATATATAAGAAAGATTGAATAATACTAAATGATTCTACGCAGAGAAGCTTGCGCTGTTATCTAACACAAAGCTCAGTATCTTGATCTATGTTCGAATAAGTGGAATTGATTCGTCGAAATTCGAGATTTCCGAGAGAAAGGAAGGAAAGATAAAATAAAAAAAGAAGAGTAAAAGAGAGAGAGAGAAAGATAGATAGAAAGAGATGAAAACGTTTTGCAGGAAAACGACGAGGAGGACGCAATAAATCTCGAAGTGAGCGTCGAACGATACGCGGATTCGTAGGAGACCGGGGGCATCCGGCATTTACCGCAGGATAGAAAAGAGAGGATATATATATATATATATATATACATACATACATACCCGGTTAAACGAGTGCACTAGACTCTCTCGGTATCTTTGTCCCTTTTTTTCGCATGGCAACAAGTCGCATCTTCGTCGGACTTATGGAGTAAACGTTATCAGCCGTCTTCGTCGGAGGTTCGACCGTCCGGAAATAACGAGGGGACCATGGGTGCCAGAGACTGCTATGTATCTTTACAAATTGAATGCAGTCGTAACCCACATCGAGACGCAAGAGCACCAGGGAGAAGAGATATAGATGGATGCATACGAAATATACACACCGAGAGTAACACACTGAGAATCAAACACGCAGAAAGAGAGAGACAGACCGAGACATATACATATATATATTTCTATATACATAGATAGAAAGGTATACACCTACCTACCTACCTACCTTCCCATCTACCTACCTTCCTACCTACCTACCTACCTACCCACGTAGATATATCTATCTATCTATCTACATATACCTAGGTACGTAAAAGAGGATAGAATATGAGAGAGAGAGAGAGGGGGGTGGTAGACACGAGGGAGAATGCAATCTGTTTCGAGGTCTGAGAGAAAACGCGAAATCCGTGGAACTCGACGTTTCCTGGCTCGAACGCGCCCGGGCCCTCAGGCTGTAGTACATTGTCGAGAGACATTACGCGCGCTGCGGAAACCAATATCGCCCCGAGAGAAATTTCTCTAGTACCTTACCCCCTACCCCCTCCGCCAACCCCCGTGTGAGCCACGAAAGGGCGACGGAATAACGTTTCTCCGAAAAGGCGGCCTCCTCCTTACGAGCCCTCCTCCTTACGAACTCTGACGAAACGGGACTCGGCGTCGAGAGAGAACGAGAAAGAGAAAAAGAGAGAAAGAGAGAGAGAAACGATGCGATGCGATGCGATGCGATGCATACGTAACCCTGGATATCTTTTGGGTACGACGACTACGACGACGATGATCTCCAGTGACGCGAACTTTTCCTTACCACGTCTATCCTTCGATATCCTTTGCTGGATCCAACGAAAATCCTCTCTCCTATTCGTCGTTTTCCTCTCTTCTAGATGGAAATAGAGAGAGCGTCGATAAATGATCGAACGCGGGAAAATTGAATTTCTTCTTCCGTTCCTCAACCCTCTCTTCTTCTTCCTGTCTCTCTCTCTCTTTTTTTTTTACCAACATATTCCTTTCGGCAAATTTTGTATCGATTATATTATATTAGGATGGATGGGGAAGATTAGAAAATTTTGCCACAAATTTATTTACTTCGCGACGTAGCGATGATAGAAAAAAATATTGCATAAATAAATATAATAATGTATAATATAAAACACACTTGCTTTACATTTAAATTACCTTCCGTATCGATAATAAAATAAAGATAATTAAACAGTAATACCTATATACAACGACAAAAGTACGATAAAATAAATAGAAATAAGTTTTGTTCCGTGACTAAGTTTCTCGATGTTTAAAAAAATAAAAAAAGATAAAAAGGGAGGGAGGAAAACTCGAGAAAATATCTCGTAGATATTTTTCACTCGATAAGAAGTTAAACTTTTCCACGATGTGCCGTTTGTAAAAGAACTGTCCGAAAGGTGAACACCACTCGAATGCATTTCTCCTTTACGACGGTTCGTTATAAACGTTTTGCTTTAATCACTGTCATAACGAAAACGAGATAAGACGATAAAAAGAGGTTTGGAGAAGGGTGGGCGATGAGTAACACGAACTTCCCTTTTAATGAAAATGGAAACTCGGTAACGCGTGGAAAGCTCCTTGCGATACGGGAAAATATGGCGATAATGCGCGAAGATAATTCCAACTCCGAGTCCATTCAATTTTCTTTTCATCCCTTTCAGGCCCATTTTTATCTAACTTTTTTTTTTTGTTCTAATCTTTTTCTATCTTATACTAGGAGAATACTATTCCTGTCTCTGATATCTTTTGATAATTCAAACAATGCTGCGAATAAAAGAAGTAATATTTTTCATACATGCTTCGTTGATGATTTTTTCCAAACTAATTATTATAAAACATATTCTATTTAAAATAATATTTCGTGTTTTTAATAATAATCTAATTAAAGATTATTTAATGATTATATATATATTTAATCTGGAGTATGAGAAAATATTATTCTTTCAAAAAAACGAATAGGCGGAAGTTAAAAATTTATCGTCAGAAAGGATCGAAATAGTTGTAATAGTAGTAGTAGTTTGGCTTGTTGCTCGAAACGAGGTAAAGAAAAAAAATGAATGTAAAAGAAAGAAGGGACGAGGTAGGGATGTAAAATGGTGGGAGGAAAGATGAGAAAAGGTGGTATAGAGGGGTGTAGGGAGGGCCTGGGGGAGGTCGTAAGAGACGAAAAGGGAGAAGAAAACCCGTGGATATGTAAGCACCGTATAACCGACTCGAATAAGAGCCAATATTTGCTCGCTCGCGTCGCGAGGTAATCTCGCTCGCTTCTTGCATACGCGAGGAGTACACGAAACGAGGAGGAGGAGGACAAAAAGTACAAGTAGAAGTTGGTGGAGAAGGGAAAAGAGGGAACGAAGAATAAGAAAAAGAGGAATAAAGTAAGGGGTGAAACTTCAAGGCCGATACGTTTCTCCTAGTAGCTAGCCAAGAGCTCTGTTTTATCTTCGACGTCCTGTTTATCCTTCTTCCTTCCACCGACAGACCAAAAATTCCATCTATCATATTGAAATCTGTTTTCTTCCCCGCGTTTTTACCTACCCCTCGATTCCCTCTTCTCTCTTTTCCCTTCTTACCACTCTCTCATGAATTTCGAGATTTTTTTCTCTCTCGAATTGGAGCTTTTTTCGTTCCATCAAAATATATTCCCTACAACTTTGAGATAGTTGAGAAGTCGTCAGACAGCTATTATTTTGCGAAAGAGAAAAAATGTACCTTTGAACCCTTCAAAAAAAGAAAAACATAAAATACACTTTCTACAATAACATCAAAAAAAATCTTTTAGATATTCCTATAAAGAAAAGATATAAATAATTTCATTTTATTACCCCTTTATCGACAGAAACATTAACGATTTTTGTCGAAGAAAATAATAACAGTAAAAGAGTCTTTTTAAACTAATAATAGTTAGTTATTTGTTAAAAAAAAATAACATATGATAATTATAATAATTAATAAATCGTTAAGTAACTGTTGCAACAATAATAATAAAGTTTTCACCTATAGACATTCAGAATTTTTACGATTTAAGGGTACGATAAAGGTAATACATCGGGAACATCTGCGGTTTGCGATAAGTACTATCGATACAATAACCACTTTGAAAGGTGCAAAGTACAACCGTACGAAAGCTTCGGCACGGTACACTACTTGCTAGAATGTGGAGGCACGTTCAAGCAATAACGGTGATCGTTTTCGATAAGTATCGTGTTTCTTCGAAACGCACACCAGAAAGTGGATTACCTTTTTATTTACAGAACCTTTGAGAAAGTTTCACGTATCTCCAACCAAACGTCTTTTATGACGTGATCTTATGAAAAACTAGAAAACAAAAAAGAAGTATATAACGGAATTCAATTATCGTCAATTAATGATAATCAATTAATTTCATAGACATGCGTTGATTGAGAAATTTACGCGATACCGTGTACAATTAAAATGAATTACTGAAGATCCTCCTCCACCCTTCCCGGTTAAGGAAGGAAATAATTAGAATAGGAACGTTATTGATTGCCATCGGGAATATGAGAAATTCAATGCAAAGCATGCTGATGTAACACTTTGAACCTTGACCAATTAGATAGATATTCTATAATAATACCATTACGAGAATCGAAGATCTGTCGAGAAATAATGATGGGTTACGATAATTTTAATTTGACGTTTTATTTAAAAAAACTTGGTTTAAGAAATGAATGTAAAGTAGAGAGAGAGAGAGAGATGAAATGTTACACAATTCGGGCAAATGTCGCGAGTACTTCGTCAAAGTACCGCTAACGAGGTAATTATTGCTCTTTCTCATCTTCCTCCCCTCTTTATTCACCTTCTCCTTTTTCCCTTTCCAATCCCAATGTTCCTAAGTCTAAAGTCGTTCAAAGGACGACGCACGTGTGAGAACATATATTCGCAACTGTGCTCCCATTAAAGACGCATTAACGATCGCTCCGTCAACTACGAAAACACGGTTGGTTATAATTCTCATTTTAATTTTATAATAATTTCCTCTTCGCTCGTTAGTCAGTCGTCCACCATCATCGGAGGGTCACTCTAATTTTTTATTTTTTTTTTAAACGATTCGTCCAAGGGTTTAATGTATCCCTAAATATTGAATACGCATTAATAAATATGAAATAAATAATTTGTAAATCTTTCAACATATTTCTTAACTTTATTTTCTATTTTTTTTTCTATCTATCTCTCTCTCTCTCTCTTTCTGTTAAAATCAAATTTAAATTATATGTAATTGTTTAAATATTCGACGTTCATTAAGTGGACTACGATGTGATCCGTGAAACGAGTAATCGATACTCCTTTTAGCATTTTCCAAACACGAAAACAAAATGAAAAATAAAGCGAGTTGTTCTATCTAAATCTCGTTTGTCCTATTCGCTTGTAAAGTTCCTCGTTACCTTAGCCAAATGGGTCAAATAAAGTTTTAATTCTCTGGTAAAACGGGAAAGGACGAGAGTTTCTACATTTTGACGATAAAAAATTATACTCTATATCTCTATGTGTAAATTAAGTTTACTTCTCCACGAGTGAACATTAAAATGAATACATTGAGAGTGACGATGTAAAAAATAATATAGAATCTTATTTTTATCTTCAACAAGTATATACATATATATTAAGTATATAACAAAATAATTGAATATAAAGCATCGTAAAGTAAATGAGGAACTTGCATAAGAAATAACAATTGCAAGAATGAATTCAATGAAAGATAGATAAAACGAATTATTTTTCTTCTAGTATCATTTCGATGGTAAAATTGAGTCGATAGATCGTTGATAGTTATAATGTCATTGACATAAATGAAGCAGAAACGTAATACGATCTCCATGCATATGACCAACTATGACCCTTTCGTTTGGCTCGAATGATGAATCTCACGACCTTTGGCAGCGTGCAAACGACATAGTCGATAATACTCGGACGCGCGCTCACGCAAGCGCACGCGTGTTCACTCAAACAACCAAAGGAAAACGGGTCGTCGATCGCTTTACCGAAAATTTAATGCTACCGGCCTCGTTTCTGCTCGTTACCACGCTGCAAATCGCGGAGTATTTGAAACACGACGTTTTCCGATTAATTCCCAACGATCGACAAAGAGAATGAGGGAAAGAGATAGATCTCGTAAAGCGAATTTGTCGTTTACTTCAATTAGCCTCCAGGGAATTCCACTTGCTGCTTATCGTATAACTGCATAAAGAGATAATTAGTAAATTAAATTCTAAAATGCTAGATTTCGATACAAAGTTTATTTTTCCTTTTTTTTTCGCCCCCTCCTATTAATCTTGACTCTCTTTTCATCTCGTATTTAAATGTAGAAAGATATTATAATTCATCGAAACTCATTATCTTTAACGTTCCACCCCCTTTTCCTCAAAAAAAAGTATTATATCATAAAAGAAAAAGGATTGAATTTAGAGACAATCCTATTGGTTGTGACGAGCAGGCGTAACAGGTTCGATCATGGAAGGTGCTAGCAGCTATGAAATTCGTTTTGTAAGAGCGATGAAGCGGCGACGACGACGACTACTATGGAGAGAAATACTCAGACATTCGTGTTAAAAAGGAAGAAAAAGTTGATACAGAGAAAGAAGAAGAAGAAGAAGAAGAAGAAGGAGAAGAAAAGAGGAAAGAAGAAAGGAGAGAAAACAGATAGGAAGGAAAGTAAGAAACGCGAAAACGACGACCGAGAACACGCGTTATTACGTCTATCAGAAAAAAAGAGAAAAATATATAGATAGATAGATAGATAGATAGATAGATAGATAGATAGATAGCTAGATAAAGAGAGAGAGAGAGAGAGAGAGACCGAGCAATATGTCCCGAAATTGTTTCACTCTCCGTGCCGAGGCAAAAGAGGAGATATAAAAATGTTCCTCCCGCCATTCGTGCGTCGCGTTGCGCTTCCTAACCCAATAGAAAGAGAAGAAAAGATAGATAGATAGATAGATGGATAGATAGATAGATAAATAGATAAAAAGGAGAAAGAGGAAGAGAGAGAAAGAAAAAACCAAGGAAAAAAAGGGGCAAGAAAGAGGGTGTACGCCGCGAAGTAACTTTTGCGGGATGTGATGTGGAAAATTGGATTCAAGTTTGGTAGGATGGTGTGTAGAAAGGGAAAAAGGGACAGGCAGGCTGGGTGGCAAGGAGGGTTAGGTAGGGAAAGGGAGGAATGGAAGGATAGGGAACAGTTCCTTTCCCCTGGTGTGGTACAGCGAGGTCGTGTGCGGCTTTCTGCTTGTTGAGAAGAGATGAACAAGAAGAAGAAGAAGAAGAAGAAGAAAAATAAGCTAAAAGAAAGAGATGGTGAATGTGTCAGGGTGAGCGAGAAAAAAAAAAGGAAAAAGTGAAAGAGAGACAACATGAAGTCGAAGAAGCCACCGAACATGAAAGAAAGAAAGAAAGAAAGAGATGAAGAAGAAGAAGAAGAAGAAGAAGACTGAACTATCCAAGAGGGTGGAAAGAAGAAGGTATACGAAGGTCTCTAAGGGTAGAAAGAGAGGGTAAAGACACGAGGAAGAAGTTAGCTTGGAAGCAAGGACACGCTCTTTTTATTCTTTCTTCTCTTTCTCTCTCTCTGTCTCTTTTTCTTTCCTTCATCAAGTTCCTGTATTCGTCGTCCTTCTCTCTCTAAAGCAACTAATGCCAACGCTGTTCCCACAACTTTACCTTCTTCGCTTCGCTGTCTTCCTCTACGTCAACCCCTCTCTTTCTCAACCCTCAACCCTCTCTCTTTCTCTCTCTCACACACATACACACACTTTTCTGTACTCGACAAGGTTTCTCGGCAATAGCAGTAATAGTAATAGTACTAGTGTTGGTGGTGGTGGTGGTGGTGGTGGTGGTGGTGCGCGAGCGCAAAGAAGGACGCAAGAGTCGGGACACATCGTCGTTCGATTCGACCTTACTCTTAGTGTCCCGTCTACGATTTTCAACTCGGCGAAGCGGTTCGACCGAGTAATTCCCTGGTGGCCGGAAGCAGAATTTCCTCCACTTCTACCCTCCATCCCCCTACCATACATTTCCTTTCCTTCTCTTAATTCTCCTTTTTTTTCTCTTCTTCTTTTTTCTTTCTTTCTTTCTTTCTTTCTTTCTATCTTCTCGAGCTTTCATCCAACCCATCTTTTTTCTCAGATCGTTTCCACGACGCGAAAAGCACGCTTTATTCCTTTATTTTCACGAAATAAAGGAAAAGCTGGTACCGTAATCGGTCCACCAGCTAGCATTTTTTATATTCATTGCGTTTGCAAGAGAGAGAGAGAAAGAGAGAGTGACTGAGTGAGTGAGTGAGTTCTATGCAAGATGCTTCGCGATTACTTTATCAAGCATGGAAGAACGTTCTGCATTTTCTACTCCCTCGTTTCGTCCTATGAGGATTCAAAGGTTCTCCTTACTAACTCTTCCTCCCTTTCCGTCTCACTCCAACCTCTTCTATGCAGGTCCTAATTGGATGTATTCGAATCGAGGAGGATGCAAAACGTTGCTTTCCCCGATACCGAAAACGATCCACCGAATAATTCCAATTCGATTCCTCGCTCCAATTCTTCGTACTAGTTAGGAAATCCTACCTAGAGGGACAGAGAAAAAGAATAAGAGGTAAATGAAATTTCGTTGAATATAATGTTATCATCGTAGTTCCTTTCAAATACAATTTTCTACATATGCAATATATATATGCATTATTAATACAAACAAAAAAGTATGATTAAATTAGGATAAATTTGATAGATCACTATTTTGTCTCTTCGTATTTGACTTTTTTCCCTACGCGTTTTGATGTCTTTGTTCACAAACGGGAAACCGCAAAGAGATCCCATTGAACGCAATTTCCTTGGATATATCGCAAAATATTAGACCTCTCTTCTTGCAAAAGTCGACTAGAGGATGAGAAGAATTCCATTGCTGGTTTTGGAATATGGAAATGCAATCGGACGGCGAAACTTCGATGTTGAAATTGCAGACATGCCTTTCGAAATTCAAGCATGCAAGACGTTCTTATTTTCCTTCTTCTTTTTCGATTACTCTGATACCTCGTATAAAGCATAACTAGGGGTATTAAGAAATTTAAAATATTTATAAAAGCATATAGGTATATTTCATTTCTGCCACATTAGTCATCTAACATAAATAATTCTATATATTTCATATACATATTTAGCCGAAAGTCCAAAATACTCGCTTTTATCGTATTAAACAGCTAATAGGAATAATGCCTATTGATAAATCCATATTAAAATCTAAATTATATTATATAAATATACATATATATATATTTCACAAATTGTAGATATGCTTTTCGAAATAATTGCATTAATAAAGCTATAAATTGCTTTAATATTTGCAAACTTAGCTTTGGATAAATAATGTCGATTCTTCTCATTTGAACGTTTCCAAAATATAAATACATAATATTCGAATATATATATATATAATTTCGTGAAAATTATCACCTATTAATGATTATACGAGTAAACTTGTAACTGTAGAACATAATACCAGAAATACGAGATATCGTATAACATGAACTATTTGCAATGTGTTAACGTATCGCTATTTTTTTCGAATACAAAAGGCTGTATCAATGATCCCTCTTCCCTTTTCCTCTCTCTTCCCTCACCCATCTGCACTACTATGGATACGATAAAAACAGAAGAAAGTATCTCCGCTAGAGGCAGCGTACTCTCGATTCACACGAATCGCAATATATTTCTATGCATTCAAGCGGATCAACGAGTCGCTTGATCGTTTCGAGAGGAAATCGTTTAAACGTTGCACAAATAACATAACCAAACGTGTCGTGTTACAGCATGCCGAACTTGTTGGTTGGTAGAATCGAATAACGCAATTTCCATTGGTCACATGGGATTCTCCAACGATTCTTGAAAAACTTTGCAAACTAATTATTTTATAAAAGCTCGCTTTACATCGTTACGTTATTGGATCGTTTGTCGAACGGGCTAAGTTGACGTACGTTAAACCTCTCTTTCTGATTCCCCTACCTTCTACCATCTACCCACCCACCCTCGTCATCTCACTCTATATCTCTTTCACTTTGTAAAGAGAAAAAAAAGAAGAAAAGAACAAAAAATGAACGAGCGAAGTACCGGTGATGTTTTGGTCGAGCCTCTGAAATGAAAAAAAAAAAAAAGTAATTATTCCACAAGGAAAAAAAGGGGTCGGCTAACATTGTGCGCACGGTCGGCTGGTTGACATTTAATTAATTCAAACAACGCGCGATTCTTCTCGTTCTAGATGGAAAGAAAGAAAGAAAGAAAGAAAGGCGTAATGCTTAATTTCTAGTGTCCGCCTTCCTGATACGGAATGCAAGCTCATTTCGTTTAAATGGAATTCGGAGGAAAGTAAAGATAAGAAGGACTCTAAGAAAGAAAAAGAAAGATTAAATTAGATTAGATAAGATAGTATCATTAATTAATGTTCATAATTATGTTTAGAAGAGACTCGCGAAAGAATGAAAAAGAAAGAAGAGAACAAATATATATATATATATGTATATGTATATGTATATGTATATAAATATATATTTATATTTATGGTGGGAATGATACTAGAACAAGTACTATCCTTCCTCGATGAAATATCTCGATCCAACGCGTTCGATACGAAAACAGAATATTTTATTTAAAGCGTATCTACCTTTGCACATTCGTGAGTATTGGTAGCTATCGAACAGTATTGGTTACTCGCCACTGACCAGCCAACAAAGTTTGAGTTATCGAGAAACGTCGAACGATATAATATACTGATGCTATTCTCGAAAAAGAAAGAGAGATAGAGGCAGAGAAAGAGAGAGAATGAGAGAGAGAAAGAAGAGGAATTTACCCGACGATCTAATAAAACACCGATACGTTCGCATCGTCTCACAGATGGAACGTGCGACAAGGGACTTCGAGAAGATCGATGGACAGTGAGATTTTTCTAGGCACCCTTAATCTTTTCTCTCTTTTCCCGATACCTTGATGATAGAGAATTTCGAATTCTAGTTCTCCTTTTACGATTCTTCTTTTACGAGAATTCTGGAGGTAAACGAAGATCGAACTGATGACTTTCCTGGGTTCTTTTTTTTTCTCTCCTTCTTGTTATAGATTTCTTTTTTATTTTATTTTTTCTTTCTACGCTATTATGATATAGATATATAGTATCGATGTGAGAGGGAGGTGGAGGGACGGAGAAAAGATGAAAAAGGAAAGAAAAATTACGCGATAGATGAAAACGACTACGACGATTACGACGACGACGACGACGACGACGATGATATTTTGGTCCGCGCTAGATGGGACGTGCGACAGAACGATCTCGCAGGATCAATGAAGCGTTAAATTTTCGTTAAGTCCTTTCCGATCGATTCCAACGCTTCTCTCTTGCTTTTTGTTATCGTACCATGTTGGAAAAATAAATCGATTGATAAATAACTTGAACCTGGGGGATATGGATTAATCCTCTCCTGTTATTTCGTAAACAAAAAAAAGAATAACAATATTATTATTTCTCATTAGCTTACAACGTGATTATTACTTTCTTTGCGTACTATTAATAAAACTAGGAATGAACCATTAGTAACCTCGATAATTCTATCTCGAAGTATCATCGCGAATAATATCATGGTGAACTCGACGGAGCATAACGGTTCTCGTAAAACTAAGAGCAAACGTTTTATGAACGTGGCCAAGATTCATGGAAAGAAAAAAAGAAGATGGGGAGACACAAAAAAAAAGAGAAGAAAAAAAATAAGGAATAAGAAAGAAAGAAAAAAGAGGGAAAAAGAAGTAGAAGAAGAAGTAGTAGTAGTAGTAGTAGTAGAGTAGAGAAAGCGCAGTGTAGCTTCGTTGCCGGAAACGAAGACGACACAACGACGACAACTTTATCTACTCGACCCTGCGAACGAGAAGATAGTGGTCGTTTCGCGCGAGAAGTCCAAGACTGCGATGGTTGAAAGAAAAAGAAGGAGGCAGGGGGGAGAGAGAGATAGAAAGAAAAATAGAAAGAAAGAGAATAAAAGAAAAGGAAGAAAAAGGAACGGTACTCTTTCGACGGCAATCTGTAACTTTGCCATTCGACGTTAACAAGTTGGCAGCAGAGGAGAAGGTCTGTGGTTCTTCACTGTCTGACTCGAAACTCCATCTCTACTACTTCCTCCAGCAGCACTCTCTACCGTTCATGGCAAAGTACCTCCTCCTCCTCCTTCTCCTCTATCTCTCCTCTCTTTCTCTCTTTGCTTGTCCTCGTTCCAAAGTACCGTTCTTCGAATAAACAGTCTCGACTGGCGCGTTGGAAAGCTGGAGAGGGTCGACTAAGTAGGTGGAGGAGGAGGAGGTGGTGATGGTGGATGGTGGAGGAAGAAAAGGAGGAGGTGAAGGAAGAGGAAGAGAAAACGACCAAGCGGTTTCCAGGAGTCGGCAAGAGTAGCAGCAACGAGTGACGTGTGGTCCAGCCAGTCCGATTCGCTCAACCACGAACAAATTCCTTGATGACGTTGAGACCCTTTACTCCCTTATTCTATATTTCTCTCTCTGTCTTTGTCTCGTTTGAAGTCTTTTTGATATTTTCAAGTAGAAAAATATATCACTTGATAGTGTTATCTTATAATATGTCATACAAAGCAAAAGAAGTAATTTTTTTTTAATGAAATTTAACGAAAAACTAAACAATTGCATATATTTGACATTGCCAATTTTCAATCTATATTATTAGGTTGTCAAGAAAGTTCATGCCGATTTTTACACTAAACTCGAAACGTCCTTTTTTGATATTATTTCCAATAAAAACTTTATTCAATCAAATATGTGTCGTTTTGATCGACAGCCTTTTTCCATTTTTCAGGGTAAAATATTTATTGCCTCACTGTAGGACTCCTGGGGACATATTTTGCGGAAAAATTGCAACAAGTGATTTTCCCAAGCCTCTTTTGAAGTCAACTTTATACCAATAAGAGAATTTTTTAGAGACTGAAACAAATAATTATTTGATAATGTATAGATAATGTTTTATTATTAGATAATGAAATAGACATTATTCGGAGAATACAAAAATAATCTTTAAGTTCTTTTAGAATGGATGATATCTTTTGATCTCGTTCGATAAGATTGTACTACTGTGATATTTTTAATGTGATTATTCGAGAGAAATCGTGTCGACATGCATTAATTTGTAAAACTGATGGAAGGAAGGGCTCTAGCAGCATAACTGTCGAAATAATAAAGACGAATTTCTCTTATCTACATAGATCAATTTAAAGCGAACAGATCGGGCATATATATTTATATGTGAAGGATGACGAAAGAATTATGTTTCTAGTCGTGCACGAATTTACCAGGGTTGGTTGACAGTAACGAACGATATCGAAAGGACGATGGTTACGAAACGACTTTATTATTTATATTGGATTCTCGAGTGACACAGGATCCACGTGTATCTATGAAAAATAAAATGAAAAGGAAAAAACAAGAATAGAAAATATAAATAAGTCTCGACGATGTGATATCGCAGTGATATTTTTATTCTCAATTATATTCTTACTATTACTATTCCTAACCGCGTTACTTGTTCAAAAGTTGACCCTCTTTCATCTTCGATCTTTCGTCTCTCCTTTCATAGTAACAACTTTAATAAAATTTCTGCGGTCGTAGATATATTCGCATTTCTTTTTTACATCATCTATCTCTCTCTTTCTCTTTCTCTCTCTCTCTTCCCTCCCTTTTTCTATCCGAGTTTTACATTTGCGAAGTTTAACGAGATCGAGAAAGTGTTGAAAGCGTCGAAAAGCGGAAAACTGGTCTTCTTCTTCTTATTCTTCTTATTCCTCTCTTTCTCTCTCTCTCTCTCTCTCTCTCTCTTTCTCTTTCTATTTCTCTCTTCTTATAATATCCTACGAAGTCGAGCTTCTGCTCACTTGAAACTCTACTTCTGGCTACCAGAAACTATACACTACCACAACGCAAAGGAATATCCGTCTATCTTTTAATATTTAAGAAGACTTAAGAAAGACTTAAAGAGTTTATATATCCAACTCCGACTTATTCTGATTGTGGTAGAGTAATTAAAAGAAAGTTCTCTCTCTCTCTCCCTCTCTGAAAGATTTTATAGGTATAACAAATTTATCCGTGACCGTTTAAAAATAGAAAAAAGAAGAAGTAGAAAAAAATATGATAAGATAAAATAGAGAAAAAAAACGAATACGCAACGAAACTGCAATACTACGAAAATATAATAAGTAAAATTTCTCTATGATAAACATTCGAGTAAAATGATTGAAAGTATTTGTAGGTTTACCCTAAAGGAGTCGTGGGAAGAAGGAGGGAAATGAACTCGTATGCGTAAGAAAAAATGACAAACTGATAGAAGAAGAAGAAGAAAGAAATTGAAAAAGAGAGAAGAAATAACAGAAGAGGATAGAGAAGGCAGGTAGAAACCGAGTAAACGATTCGTCGCGGAGAGGATATTCTCTTTCGTCAGAAAGCACCTGTTGCCCTCTTTCCCCGGCTAATCCAAACGACGACCTTTCGCACGGCGTTTCTCGCAAAACGATCCACCCTATTTCTTCCTACTTCATATCGCAAGTTAAATGATCGTCGTATACTCCATACTAATTAGAAAAAAGGGTTTAGATGAAAGGGTTGCTTGTAGAGATTTAAATCGATCACCTGTTGCCTATTTCTCATCCCCAATGTAAAAATTGAAATGAGGGTGGTATCCTTGAAGATATACCTTCCTGTTTGTTTTTTTTTTGTTTTTTTTTTATATATATCATATTCATTTCAATTAATACCAAAAAGATAAAGTTATGTTTGTTCTTTGCGAATTTAGATGATTAATTGTAGCAAATATTGGACCATGTAGTCGAATTTGCACTGCAAGGCCATCTCTGGGTAACTTTAAGTAAACGAGCATCGTGGTTAGTTCACCGAGATCCTTGGGTATTTCCTTGGACGAAAGACTTCTAGAATTTTCTGTAAGTATAAGTATTTAATGAATAATATTTTATAATTTATCGTGATCATTTATTATCTAGGACTAAGATTATTATCTCCGAATCAAAATACGATAATACCGAAATACACGAATAGAGAGAGAATTGTAATAATTTAAATATTAATGAAAATTTTAATAGAAAACAATAAATGGCGTTAAGGAAGATTATGTAAAATTAATGATTTATATTAATTTATGTATTAGCCAATTTAGTTGCATCGAAAGTTACTTATGAATTGACTTAATAAATAATCCTTGGCTAATTTCGTCCCAAAAAGCAACTATTTCATTAAATTTGTCATTTTTAATCGAATTTATTCCGTTAGGTTTCATTTTATCCGGATACAAGGAATCTTTTAATCATCTCTAACACCCATTTTTCTCCTCGTCTAATTGTTTATTCTATACCATCTTACAAACTCTCTAAAAATATCCGGTAGCTTAATTGACTTTATTGAATGTTCGCATTTATTTTCTCTACAGCTGAATTCGCTCTTTCCCTCTCTCTCTCTATCTCTATTTCTCTGTTTTTTCTTGTTATAAAAATAAATTAACAAAAATAGGAAGCATCTATAAGAGTAAGATACTTCATCGATACTTTTTATCCTTGGTAAACATTAAAGTAAATTTTAATTTCGTTATTCGAAAAATATTCATCGATCTGAATGAAAAATCAACAATTTCAACACTGGCAACGTCATTGATTCATTTTATTCATTATCTTTATTTTTCCTTGCTAAGATATTATTATTATTATTATTATCATCGTATTACAATTAACCTACTTCTTCGTAGAGTATATTTTGTCGCAAAATAACAAGGCATACAATTTAATTCATTACGTTCGTTCTATCTCTCTATCTTCCTTTATTTCTTTCTTTTTTGTTTCGGTATTATTTGTGTATCTCGTTTACGAGGCTTTAACACAGGATTATTTCAAGCATATAATCATTAAATAGATTTTTTGTATATGCTACTCTCTCGTGTCTATTATTCCATGAAAGAAAAATTACAAAAATTGTCACGCTACGTTAAAGGGATTATTTGATTTTCGTATATTCGACAGTTGAACAAAAGTTAACCCAGTTTCTCTAAACTCTCGTTTCTTTATATTTTGTTGTTGTTTTGTTTAAATTCAAAAAATGTCACATTAACAGTGCCTACCAAATTCGTTGTCTTTCCAATCGAAACGAGCAATATGAATGGAAGTAATGCGCATACACAAGCTCAGCCAGCGGTCAAATCCCAGGCCGGTTTGATCACCCTCTTTGGACCATCACCCAACGCCCCAAGGGGTAGGAACGAATACGAGCAGTACGAGGGTAAACCGCGTTCATGATTCAATCAACGAAGTTAAAGCGAGCGCAAAATAGTACCATGTATCCCCGTGACAAGCCCTCTGCATTTGTTCGAAAACGTTGCCAATCACGCTCTCTCGTTCACCACGATGATATACCGCGTTATTTCTCTCGTATAATTTTTCAAACCACAGTATGAACTCGCATCGGTGAATCTAAATTTTACCGCGTCGAATAATAATAATAATAATAAAACTAAAAAAAAAACAAAGGGATCCAAAATTGGAAAGAAACTTTACGCGATAAAAAAAAAATAAATAAATAAAAATAAATATTACCTCGAATAGGAAAGAATTAGGATAATCTGTTTCGTATCTCGTCAAATGTTTTTTAAACAAATCATGGTTCTTGTTGATTTATTGAGCTTTGCTAATTCACAGATAGATAAAATGTGGGATGTAGGAAAGAGAAGAGTACACGTACTATATTTATATAGGAGTATATTTATTCTATCGACAATTTAAACAGTACCGGTAGAATTATCAAGTTTTATATTCGAATGTAATAAACATTATATTTACAATACAAATGATATCTCGACCAAAGAGAATTTATCAAACGGTATACATATATATTCTTATTCATGTGTGATCGATGAGGGTAAAATATTTTTTTATTTACATACACATATCTCCTAAAATAAAATGAAAAAAATTTTGATCATAAAAACTAACACACACACACACACACACACGCTCGCGGAGTTTTTGGATAACGATAACAAAATAGGAATAGTCAAATCGTATATTTTATTACATTTCGATCGATTTAAAAAATATATATTGTCAAAAGACGAGGGAACCAGCACTTAAATCTTATTCAACCTCTCGGTCACTTTTTCTCTCTCTCTCTGTCTCTCAAAAAAAAAAAAAGAAACGAAACCATTGCAAAATTCACTATTCTCGTAGTTTAGATATTTACGAGAGACCGCGTCGCACGTTTCTCATCGAGATACTCTCAGAGAGAAAATGTTTCGTGGGAGGCTGAATATGATCGATGAGATGAACGGTAGGTACCGAATAAAGATACGAAGATACGAACTTGAGAAAGTGAAAAAGAGAGAGAGAGAAAGAAAAAAAAGAAGAAGAAGAAGAAAGAATAAAAAAAAAAAGGTAAAACTAGAAAAGCCAAGCTCGAATAGGAAAAGTGCCGAGCCGGCGCCACTGGTATTGAGACTCACACGGAATCGCATTTAATCTCGCAAACCTTGACGCAATCCATCTTTCTTGTCCTTTTCAAGTAACAACAACAACAACAACACAAAATATAAAAAAAATACTCGTCGGCATCTTTAAAGTCTTCTCCACTTATTTTTCTTTTCTTTAATATCTTCTTCTTATTCCTTATTATTCTTTTTCTACCACAGTTCGTTATCGTTCTTCTAACAGAACCAAGTTGTCTTTAACCCTCATACCCTACGCCATTGCAAACGCAAACCGTTGAAAATGTTTGCAACAGTCTTGAATCTCGCGCCACCAAGCTCCTTGTTATTGTTGCTTCTTCTGCAACTGAGTAAAAGGGCTGCTGCACCTCTCGAAGAAGCCGGAAACTCGGCCACCTGGGAAATACCTCGTAATGCCCATAAAGCTGGCTCTCTCTCCCATACTTCTCTCTTTCTCTCTATCTTTTAACCTTCCTTTTCTCACCTACCTTACCCCCTTACAACTTCAATCTCACCCTCACCTCCCTCCCTCCTTCTCTCTCTCATTCTTTTATCTTTTATCTTTCTTCATCCAGGTCTGTCCATTTTCACACTTTATCTCTTTCTATACTACTTTTCTTTCGTTTCTTACTCTCTCTCTTTCTCTCTTTCTTTCTCATTTTCTTTTTATACTTTTTTTACGTTTTTCTTATGCTTTCTCCATTTTTTTTTATCACTATCTTTCGACCACCAACGAACGCGAGTACTCACTTACAACAATAGTGAGATGTGCATATAAACTAAGAAATAAAAAAGAAGAGTCTCTATTTTGGTTTGTCAAACAATACATCCGGTACCGTCTCTCACAGTCAGTGTTAAAATTTAGACTTCTTGTATGCGAATCTTTGGAGAATTATTTGTAAAAATATTTACGTTCGTCTTGGAAAATATAAAATATAATATAGTATAAATTTAAACAAGAAGTCCGTTTATACGCAAATATTATTATAATTCTTATATTTTTTTTATATATATGTTTATTCCTATAAAGGCCTTGAGTCAATTATAAAATTACGGTAAATATATATATTTTATTTGTTTTTTGCTATTTTCTGAATTTTCTGAATCTACCGATTACTATGTTAATTTAGTTTTTTCGATTTTTTCTTTTCACGGACATGTTCGGTCTTTGTGTTATTAGTTCCTTTAATAAAAAACTTGATCAGCTGATAAATAGCGTATAAAAAGAATAAAAAGAGAAGGATCAAAAAGAAAGCAACGTCTAGAAGGTGACGTTGATACCAAGGTTGTTCCGCTGCATCGCTTCGAATATATGCTAAACCATTTCCTCTGCCGACATATTCGATCCACCATACTGCTGTCTCCAATGGACTCGATGGTCGATCTCTGAAAGCCTTTGAAAGCTTTTTCACATTATCCCTATACCTGCAAACCAAACCAGAACATAAAAGATTAGCATTCCTTTAATGGAAAACGTTAATACACGTATAATCAATTTAATTACGAATAAACAAAATATATGATATCGATTAGGTGAGATTACATTTACCTTTTTACGTTATATTTATAATCATTTTCCATATCAAAATATGTTAAATAACATTTCTTTAATGTAAATATCCCATATACAAATTCTAATAACGTTAAAATTAATTTTGCGTATAAACAAGAGCAAAAGAGAAAGAGATAAGAGCTCGTGATATTTGGAAAATCGATGTTTAAACGTTCTACGTGTTCTCTCTATCCCTCTCTCACACTCTTTTTCTCTCTATCTATCTCTTTTTCCCTTTCTAATTTTAAGTTCTTCTACCAAGCATTTTCTACACGACTCACGTTTGCTTGTCTGACCATTACGCATACTTTTACTACTGTTCCGTAAAACTTGCTTCACAACGATGTCCCACAGTGGACGCAACCAAATAACGGCACTCTGTTTCACGCTCGTCCTTTCATGAATGTTACATTTGCGAACACGCAAGCCATCGTTGTTACAACAATTCGTGCCTAGCTCGCGTGCTATACGAGAAAGTACCAATGACATTTCAAAAAAAAAGAATTAGAATGAAAGAAGAATACATACGTACAAAAAATGTATGAATATAAAAAAACGAATTAAATATAAAACTTACACAGATATATTGTATCGTGTAAAAATTATTTTTTTACATGTTAAACGAATTTCATAGAAGAGATAAAAATAAATAAATAAATAAGTAGTTATATATTTATATTTCACAATTTCGGTCGTTATACAAAATTCATATATACAATATTATATATATATATGGATTTATATTTTATATTACTACGGTATTGTATAAAATTCGTACGTACTGTAACATGTAATACTCTCTGTCTCTCTCTCTCTCTGTGCAGGAATAAAACATTCACATCGGTATCATCCATCCAATTTCTCTCGTATTACTAAAGAAAACTCAGTTTCGCAACTAAACACATAGTTTACTCTTCAGGATCAAAGTACGAGCTTGGAACACCTCAAACGAACCCAAATATCATCTCTCCTATATATGACAGGTATTAATGAAGGCAAAGGGGATGATTTCCAACGAGTGAGAAGATTTGCGAATAGAGAGAGACAGAAATAGGAATATGCAGTAGGAGCTATATAGAATAAAATAAGAGAAACGTCTATTTCTATCTCTCTCACTGTCTCTCTCTGTCGTCCACACATATATACACATACAAGAACTCGCTCACTCNCGTTATTTGCTTCGGTCAAATTCAGTCGCAACCCTGCGGCGGTTTTGAATTAACCATCAATTTTAAGCGCGTCGGACACCCCGTACGTTGCACCCTCCTTTACCACCCTCAACTCTCGACGATCCCTTGCCACGGAGATATCGATGTTTTCATGTTATCGAACGAAACTATAGGCCGAGGAAATTAATTCGTTACTCTCGTGATCGTCTTTCTCTCTTTCCCTCTTTTTACTCTTTCAAGTTACATATCAATAAAGAATATATCCTCTTAAATAAATCCTCTTCACATTCTGTAGCCACGCTTTAAATTTTCAACGTAATATTTTGACACTTTAAACACGGAAAGAAAAAAAGAAAGAAAGAAAAAAAACGTCAAAGATGTTAGAACGAGCAAACGTAATTTACTTGAGATTCTCTTTCAAAAGGTCTAATCAACTCGAGAACCAAGCTCGTTAACTTCCCTACGATAATGGAAATGTTTCGGATAAGGGTTCCAACAGTAGGTGGATAAGTATAGTAGGTATGTACTTTAGTTTTCTTTGAAAACAACTTCCGTGACTCAGTTCGTCCCAAGTATAGTTGAAATTTTCCACGAAAGTATTATACCGCGATGATTGTTGAATTAATTTAAGGCAATGGGTACGATAATGTTATTGCCTTTACGTGACGTCTGTTTATGTAAAATAAACAATTTATTTTCATCTAAATTATTAATTTTTCCAAATCGTAAATACGTAATTTTACTTAAAATATTTTCTTTTATATATTGATATCGATAAAATAAAAAAGATAGGCTCGATTTGAAGGATCTTCGAATATCGAAAAGAAAAAGATAACTTGATAAATAATCATTATTAGTATTATTATTATTTAGGTTAGACTACGATAACTATTAAAATCTATTACAACAACTTTCTGATAATAACTTTCGTCGGTTTTTAGATACTTTTCCTTCCTTTTTCTAGGTAAAAAAAAAATAGAAACCAGTCGACGAACTCGTTTTAACTACCCAAGCTCGTACGACAGAAAAAAAAATAGAAAAAGAAAACCTGCAATAAACGAATGCATGAAAGAAACACAACAACGAGGTAACGTGTAATTATACAAACAAATTCCAAGGAAACTTGTTACTTTTGGAAATCGACCTGTCCCGTTCTCGTAATAGAAAAAAAATATAGATCAGAAAAAAAAGAGAGAGAGAGAGAGAGAGAGAGTTGTGAGTACGAACGAATAGCGTAGAGTTTGCTTTTATGTCGCGAACGGCAACTATTACTACCATCAACTACTAATACTACTACTATTGCAACTACTATTATTACTACTACTACTACCACTATGATGGCAAGAGAGAAGAGAAAACTCGAGAGAGTAGTGAAAAAGTAATAGCGGTCGGTCGCATTCGCCCGAAGCATCAAGTTTTTAAAAAGTTATATAGGCCGGTGAAGCTCGCGCTCTTTTTGTGCTCCCGTGCACTTTTATGACAATTTTCGAAGCGCGCGGATTTGTATTAAATGCAACCTAATTACTCCTACGAACGGTGCAATACCATTTACTTACTCCACGTATATTAATTAAAGTAAATACCCTGTGCATGTGTATGTCTGTGTGTGCGCGAGCGTTAAGAAAATACATAAACGATGTATCAATATTTTTTTTATTTCTACGTATATAGATATTATATTTAATTAAAAAAATCTGACCACGCGAGGTATAGGTAAAAACGATATTTAAAAACAAAATAATAATAATAATAATAATAAATTTAAAGTTATAAGCAAAAATAGATATTTATTACTCAGATACGTCGAGTTAGTTTTACCTCGATAAATGTGTCGATTTATTTTTTTCTTCCCTTTTTTTTTTCAAAAATAGAGAGACGTTAAACTTAGAAGAGTCAGATAAGCTTTTAAAATATGTGTAACATTTGTATAGAATAGAATGAGATTGAAAGAGATAAAAAGAGACAGAGAGAACGCTAACATATTATTTGTCTTGAAACATAAATGAGAGAAACGCCGTTAAGGTTATCAAGAAAACTATCTGAAGGTATTATTATAGGAACACATAGTGGTAATAGTCGAACGTCGAATCTAATGGCTCCGATTATCTCGATCTCTCCCTTTCTCTCTCTCTCTCTATTTTCCTAGACCTCTCTTCGAAAAGAAAAAGAAAAAGAGATGATTCATCGGAAATAAATTTGGCAGATAAGAGAAGAACGTGACATGAAAAAGAGAGAGAGAGAAAGAGAGATAGAAAAAAAGAGAAATAGAGAACTGACCGATCTTCGTTGCTCGACGTAATTGGACGAGCTAACATAGAACAAGAGCTATAGTTTCTTCAAGCTATATCTTTCTTCTTATTGTTAGTAAGAGAAAAAGAGAGAGAGAAAAGGGCAAAGAGGCTAAACGTTGCCAGGATAGTTCGAAGGAAGTAACGTTATCGGAAGTTGTCTGAATTATTTAGTCAGGAAAGTCAGAAGGCAGATGTCGCGAAAGTTACGGTAGAGAACCATTTCTAGTCCCATTTCGGAGGCCGGATCGTATCTCCAGGGGATCATAATTCCCACGATATCTTGGATCGTTGTCGCTCGGCTCGAGCTTTCTCTGTCTCTATCTTTCTCTGGCACGTTACAAACTTACTTTCCCCAACTTCCGACGTTGTAACGTTATTACTGAGCCGCTGGAACCCTTACCCATCTCCCTTTCCGACCATTCTACACTCCTTATTCTTATTCCGTGATTCGACACCACGACCGATTCGTTTCTCCCTCATGTCTCTTACATCTCTTTCTCTCTCTCTCACTTTCCCTCTTTCTTTATCTTTATCTCTCTCGAATTTAAATGACGCAATATACCATTCGCGTTAGTACTGGTTGTGTGTGATTTAGAATTCCCATAAATGTAATATTCCTAAGAGTTAAAAAGCATTTAAATCTTAATTAGATACAAATGTATTATATTTCATCGAATTATATTTTATTTTAAGAAAATCTACTCGATATAGTTCTGATTAAAAAAAGAAAATATAGATTATAAACGTTTTTAACACGTTTCTAACTAACACGTCTTATTATAGTTCGTGTCACTTCATCGTAAAGAGCTTGCAATGTGTCACAGAAAATGATTATATACACTTTTCAATCGACCGACTTTATTTTGATTACGTGCAAAGTGTCACGAGATCGCGAGTAGGATCGAAAAGAACTACTTTTGTGTACAACAGCCACGAATTTACGGAAAAATCTTTATCGATATTGCAACACTATTAATTTAGCTCTTAAATAATAAAATTTGAGTTGACCATATTAAAAGAACGTAGTTCGTATATTTTTATTCGAAACAGATACGATTATTTTTAGTAGATAATTCGCAAAAAAATTTCTTTTGCCATAAAATAATAATAATAATAATAATAATAATAATTTCGATCTATCCTTTGAATTTAATTATCGAATTGAATGCGACGATTATTACGCTCGAGGGAGACATAATTCGCATGATATCTCCGCTCGTCGCTCTGCCAACAGCCCTACGTTATAAACTTTGAGACTTGTAACGTTATCATGGAGATGCAATGGGACCTTTCTCTCTTCCCTCTCTCTCTCTCTCTCTCTCTTTCACACACACACACACACACACACACACACACAAACAGAAATACACTCTCTTTCTCTAACTGTCTCTAATAACTGATATATGCTGTAACTCGTGCGTACTACTCACGTGTTTTCAACGGAAAAGTTGACATGACACACGCATGGAGCGACGAATTTCAGCTAGCGCGATCGTTTAAACCTAAAATTCTGACAAGCTTTTCATCGAATATATTTCCCCTTTTCGAACGATCCTGTCGTGTTTTATATTTGGAAATTTTACCGTACCGAAAAAGGAAACGATTTGACAATCGAAGCATTCGGATCAAAATGGATGTTACTAAATGTTACAATTCGAAAGTTCGAAAAGTAAATCAAGCGCGAAAGCTCGATTTTAACAGTTCGTCGATCGTTCAAAACTGGTCATCAAGTTAAACGAATTACTTTTCATATATCGTAATGATAAATAGAATAAATTTCTATATGTGTTTGTAGAGTGTATATATATATACATGTATTTAATTTAACGAACTGTTTTACAACACGACAGCAAAATTTTCTCTTTTCTCATTGAAAATAATTATGAATATCAAAATTTCGTTATGAATCAAAATTCTAGCCGTCCATAAATTGAGGACCCTTTAACTTTCAACAAAACGAGTAGATTCGCGTTGTTAATTCAGTATTTCCAGGTGATACATTTTCCACTTATCGTTCGACTATGTCTAATTG
Source organism: Mischocyttarus mexicanus (assembly GCA_023678845.1). NCBI lineage: Eukaryota > Metazoa > Arthropoda > Insecta > Hymenoptera > Vespidae > Mischocyttarus > Mischocyttarus mexicanus. Next base: position 2,401,139 of record JACGTP010000013.1, on the reverse strand, counting down.
GTGTAGTGAGAAATTAAATACGTCGGGGAAACCGAAAAATAAACCATTATTTTCTAGTGTAACATTTAACATTAAAAAAAGAAAGAAAAAAAAAACAGAAACTATTACATCGTAAAATTTCTACCACCTCTTTTCGTCTATTATATTTTGTACATTTTCAATGACCCTTTTGTAAAAACTTTTTTGTTATGAGCTAAAAACATTATCTATAAAATAAATATAATATTACACGAGACGAGTTATGCAAGTGTGATCGAAAGTGCATTGATCGATACTAGATTTCTATAATAATTCTTTAGTTTCCTGGGATAACGAACGACTCGATCGACATTTGAAAAAAGAAAAATAATGAAACGATCTCGTTAAAATTACTCGTTACTTATACACATTTATGTATTATTACTACGTTACGTATATATATACACACAAACACATATATAAATGTTTACAAATTATGAAGTTTTAAAATTCGTATCGCCTATGGGATAATCGTTACAATGTTACGCATTGATCGTTTAACAAACTAACAACGGAAAAATCACTTACACCCTCAGGGCTTTTATTAATTGGATCGAAAATAGAACAGTCCTTTGCTCTTACATTTCCTTAGATATAATATGGAATGTTTTACTTAATTTGAACATTAGAAATATTTTAACAAAGAGGACCAAACATTTAATTATTTCCTAAAGTGTTTAAAATAATTCTGTCAAATTGAAAAAAATTTTACTTTTAATTTACAATCACAATCGTAAACTACGGATTTGTTACACGTGACTGAACCAACAATAAACCGGTCGCATAATAATTCTCGAGATTATTAAATCGATTTCTACGTCGAATCGACCGCAAACTGAATCATTAACTGGTTGAATGATAAGGTACGTAATAATAAAGATGAATAATAATAGGCTATAGTCAGTTAGTCGAAGCGTCTAATAACTTCGAATGCGGTTTGATTCGAAGTATGTAAGAAAGAGAGAGCGAGAGAGAGACATATAAACTTATATATAGATATATAATACATACATAAAGGAGAATAGAAGAGGAATAAAGTAAGATGGGAAAAAGAAGCCGAAGATTTAATCCGAGATTAATGAAATGCAGCCGATGGGTGCAGCGAGAGAAAACGAATAAAAGATAAAAGTAAAAGAAATGGCCGAGCGAGCTTCCGCCGAGAGGAAGAAGAAGGAAGGTGGAAGAAGAAGATGGGGAAATGAAGGGGAGAAAAGAGTGCGAGGAAGTTAAGGAGCCGCGACGGATTTACACCGTCTCCGTCCTTTTGAAATCCTTCCAGGGCTGCACCAGTCTAGTGGTGCACAGAGAAACGTACGTCCATGACAGAAAATGGGAGAAAGAGAGAAAGAGAGAAAAAGAAAGCGAAGGTAAGAAAGAGAAGAGAAAGTAAAATGTATGAAGAAGGTAGTAGGGAGAAAAGAGTATGAGAGAGAGAGAAGGAAGGAGGAAAGACGAGTACGGTGAAATGGCCCTCAGGCCCCGAGCTCCGATCCAATTAGATTTTTAATAAAAGTTTACCCATCCCGCCGTTCTCTATCCTGGCTCGGTCTATTCCGCGAGTCACGTACCGGTCCGCGTCCCTACGGGCTGAGAAAAAGATTAACCGGTTCCCAGGGAAACCAGCCTTTTGACACCGACCTCTCGCATGGCCCTTCGTCGGTGTCGGATTAAGAACTTCTCAGGCCAAGTGTTACCAACACTACTACCATCTTCATCCCTTCACCGCCACCACTACCACCTATCACCATCTTACTCGCTTCAACAATTTCCGGCCACGAATCCAGAAAACTATCGTCAAACGATGATACTCGTAATACCTTACTGGACCACGAGTATATATATATATATATATATATATATATATATATATATATATATTCCCTGTGCGATTTTCTAAATTAATTGCTAGGGTATTTTTACAAAATGTTTTATAAGGTTTTTCTCACTTCTAAAATAATAAAATGATAGCTGAAAATAAATTTCTCCGAGTATTTTACGTTCTTGCTAATGTTTTTTCTCTTCATTTCTTTTCTTTTAAAACAAAAAGAAATAAAAAGTAGTTTAACAAATTTTATCGCGACTCTTCTCGTGTTCGACGTATCGATATTAAACGACTATATATTATACATATACTCGTGATACTTTTTAGACCGTAGAATATAATGTAATTAAAATGATTGTTTTTAAATTAATCACAGAAATGAAGTCTCTTTTCCTAAATGTTTTATAAACATTACTTTTCTACGTTTAAATCGATGATAAGAAAACTATAAACCGATAGAGAATAACTGAGAGAGTTAAAAAATATAAAGAAAAATTTTATGATCTCATTTAAGTTTTCCTTAACAAGACCTAATTTTCTTTTCCTCCCTTTTTCTTTTTTTTATTATTAGAGAAAAAGACGTGACGTAGGAGAATATAGTTGGCGATTTTAAACGAAAAAACGAACGTATATTGTTATAAACGTTTGAAGATTATCTTTTCCAGGTCTTGCTGTTTGTACGGCTACCGTGTAAAACCTTGCCCGGGTGTTAATTTTCCATAAAGGTGTATAACGCCGAGTATGGGATAGAGTGAGTGAGGGAAAGAGAAGAAGAGACTAGATGATGGTAGAGAAAAATAACCGTTTATTATGCATTATTATGAGCAATATAGTCAGAAGCGCGAACGAAGGAACGAAGGTACACGAGCACGTGGTTTTCATAGAAGATACTTTGCTGGTATACAAGTTCTTCCTGTGGTATATAAACGCTTGATTTAGATTGCACCGACAATGTGCACGCAGTACTTTAACCATAATGCTTCGTTCTAACCTCTCTCTCTCTTTCTCTTTCTCTCTTTAATTTTCTACCACAACTTACGAGTTTATAACATTTTATTTCTTGCAATTATAAAAACATTCTAATCGACTGAACTTCATTTTCACGTTAAATAATACTTTAAAAAAAAAGGACACAACGATAATCTGATTTTGTTTACTCGTTTCCAATGTTGGGAATACAATTTTAATTTCACGCTACCATCAGAACTTGTTAGTTGGATTTTTCTTTCATAATTTTTGTTCTATTTTTCGTGTTTTGATACTCATGTATATATAAAGCTATTTATTTTATTAATGTATACAACTTTTCTGTACTTTTTCTACCTGACAATTAGTATAAATGCTTCAAGAGGATTGTGGTTCAGCTCGTTATAATGTTTTTTAGTTTTAAGGTTTTTCTTTTTATAGTATTTAGTTCTTATATCTACTTAATTATAACATATATAATGAAGGATACTTAAAACAGGTCAACTAAAAGATTCTTTATTTTTAGTTTTATAGAGAAATATTTCTAAATATGATATAAACAATGCAGTCCGTATTATGTTTTTCAAATCAGTGTAATTTAACCCTTGAAGTATTCTTCGTCCATCATAAAAACCCCTAAAAAATAACGGAACCATTCGAGCGATTTAATTTAAATATCCCTTCTCCCCCTCTTATATGGTAAAAGAAAAAAATCTACTCGATAAAATATATCCCCGATGAAATATATATTTTCTTGTTTCCTAATAAACTTCGGTTAAATCAAATTTGTCGGCATTTGCCAAGAGCCCGCAAATGGAAGTACATTTACGGTCGTTGCCGTTACAAGGACGAATAGTTTGAAGAGGTAAGGATAAGATAGCGAGAGAGAAACAGAAATAGATAGAAAGAAAAAGAAATAAAGAAGAGTATTGGAGAACTCTATCGAGGTGATCTTTCATGCGAATCTGTTGTGGTCCCAGCAAGACGATCTGCATTTGGAATCTTAAAGGCTCCGCCGCCATAGACCGTACGAATCTTTATGGTCGATTTGTTCTTGGAGACGGCCGGTCTACGCTTCTCCAAATAAGTATTTCGAGTTGGAGAATGGGCGGGATCCTTGGCAACGGCTGCCGATGCATATAGATCGGCTACCCTGTCCCTGACACCAATTCTAAATTATCGCATACCGTAAAAGCAGGGAGACATAAAATCTACGTACACAGAAGCGAATGGCACACCGGGTGTCCGAACAATCCTCGATCCCTACTACTTTTACTTAGAAACGAGAAAAAGATTTCTTCCAGAATGCCTTTACACTCCGTTGAAATTCACACTTTTCTTTTTTCTCTCTTTCTTACCCACGAGTAACACCCTCCTTCTTCCTACTCTCTTTATTTTCCATATTCGTTTACTTATGATTTTAATTACGATTTTAATCCGACGGAGTTACCTCAACGTTTGCTTCTTATCGATAAACGTGATTTATTTCAGATTAAAATTTCTAATTCATGATAAAAGAATACCTTATATAAAGAAAGGGGATTAACAAAGCGTAAAAATCTAACCAGACTATAGGAAAATTCTGTTAACAGTTGATAACAACGAATCGGTTCGTTTCGATATCGGGCTATAACCGATATAAATCGGATAGCAAAGTGCCCTATCGGTTATCGATCTTGGCAACTATCGTTCCAGAGAGATAGTGGAAACTATAGGTAATCGATAAACTCGTTGCCAACTATATGTAAGACACGGTGTACATAGCTATCGAACATCACTATTGAACAGAGAGTATTTGATATCGAATTGTTATATTTAATTGTGTTATTTATAAATTTACTTTCAAGATATTCAAATCGCAGAGATTATTGATTTTACAATACATTGTGTAACGTAACTCACACATACACACACACACTAACGTGCAATACATATATATATATTACTTATGTCATATATTGTATTCTCTTTACGCAGACTCCTTACATACACGCACACACGCGCGCCTATGTATACCCACACATACAAATATAATTCATATATTATATTATGTATTCTCTTTACGTAGGCTCATCGCATACGCACGCGCTCATATGCACGTGAACATATACACACATAATTCATATATTACATAATATATATATATATTATATATTGTATTCTCTCTACGCAAACTCATTACATATACACATGCACACTCAGAAGATATATATATATATATACAAAGATAGAAAGCCGATCTAGTTCCCAGGAGATTTCTCTCCTTCGTCGAGTACTAGACGGTTATGGTGGTCTGGAAGATCCAATCGCTTTTCGACGCTATACGTCTTTGTAACTCGATAAGTCGCCCGAGTAATACCAAAGAGAAGTAAGAGGAGAGTAAAAAACGGGAAAGGGAAGAGAAGAGAAGAGAAGAGAAGAGAAGAGAAGAGAAGAGAGAGTAAAGCAAAGTAGGAAGAAAATATCGTCGTCCAGCAAGGACGAAAATACTACCTCGAAGATTCTCAAGGATGCGGCAGAGCGATATCGAAATTCGAAAATCTCACTCTCCCTCTTCCTCTAAAATATTGGAACGTAGACTTCTCTCAAGTTCAGGTGGCGTTACGATTTGGAGGAACGTTTCAACGAAGAATGACGAATGTTCCTTAGAAATTTTTCCTTCTTTTAAACTTGCGAACTCGTGAAGAGATTCCATAAACACCAAGAACATTTTTATTTAATTTTGGCTGACAGAACTTTTTTCTTCTTTTTAGAATTCGATTGTTTTTCCTTCGGAGATATTATGCCTTCTTTTTTCAAATTACTTTTATATAAATTATGGTCTCGGTGAAGAATACGATTAATTTATATTTAAATCAATTCTTTTCCATGTTTAAATACAATCAATTGAAAACTTTTCATACTCGTTGAAATGTTTAAATATTGCTAACTTTTCAAATAAATAGTTGATATAACTTGACTGAACGTTTTAATAATATCAAAGGTTAGAGAAGAGAATTCAAGAAATCGAAAGGTTTTCCAAAAAGAGGGAGGAACCTATGACAACAGTTTCAGAGATATAACCGAACGAGATAAGAATCCTGATATCTTATCCTACCTCGAAAAATTTCAGTGAGTCTCTTTGGAAACACGCGGTGTGACGATTTAAACCGGAGAAACTTTTCTTTCCTGACTTAAAAGAAGTTTTCATGTTAGATTCTTTAGTACCCACATTCGAACAAAAAAATTTCTTCATACATTTCTCGAATCCACTTTGCTGAACAAACAATCTATTCTTACATATTTTTTTATCCCGTAATTAATTGTACAAATCATTTTGCGGTTCGCTTAAGCTGGGACACAAATTTTTATTCTATTAAAATTCATACGCAAATAACGGCTTGAATACGAGACAATAGAAAAATGAAATAAAAAGTTATGGACCGTAAAAGAAGAATTATTAAAATATATATAATAAAATAATATAATTTCATTCGATTTAGAAATAAGAGTTGCAAATAAGGTTTATATTTCAATTTTACGGAGATAATGGAATAGCATCAATTCGTCCTTTTCATTTTTATGAAAGAATACAAATTCTCGCGAATATATTTAAACATGGAAAAGAATTGATTTAAATATCGATTATATAGAACAAAAATTCATCTATGAAAAGCTTTGTACGTGGTTTAAACAAAATACAAGTCAGTATTAGAAAATTTGACCTGAATAATTTCACTTTATAGTATACATCTCTCTCTCTTTCTCTCTCTCTCTTCCTCCCTCTCAATAGATTTCAATTTCATTTTATACCAAGCGCTCCCAATGTGTTTTTTACGCGAACAAAGAGAAGGCGGCAGCGACTCCGTATGTGAAAAGTTTTTATTTTGTATGTTTCCAAAAAACGAGCTCAACGAGTTTCGCAAAAATACGTTCGTCCAATGTGCTCTTGTTCCCTCTTTCTATCTCGCAGGTCACCAACGGATATGTTTCAGGACGAGGTATATATGCAATCCTGTATGTTTTGTTTGTTACCAAAACACGAGACCGGCAATTAACGTATCATTACGTATACATATTTTGGACCGTTACACGGCCGAATGCGAAATAAGTGGAACGAGTATAGAACCTGCATGAAACAAACATAGAAAGTAAACTGTTCCATCTGACCATATAGGACGCTTTCATATTTTTCATTATAGCTGACCATTTTTATTACCGCACCTTTTTTTTATTTCCTTTCCTCGGATTAATTTGCTCGGAATTTCACAAAAGATTTATCCAACCTTGCTTTGTTGGAAAAGCATGCCAAACGACGTCGAACAAAAGCTAACTCGTATATTAGTTCAAATGTCGCTCATTTTTCTTTCCCGCTCACTTTAGGAATGTCTTTGTTCGTTTATATATTTTTTAATCATACCACGCATGTACGAATCTAACAATACGAGAAAAATACTTTACATTTTTTTCGTCTTTTCTTTTCTTTTTTTAAATATCTGCATACAATATTTAATACAATTTCAAACAATAAATAAAACATAACGTATATTAGAGTTAGAGAAGATAAAAACTGCAGTAATTAAATTCACTACACGACCATTAAACTATAAACATTAAGTATCAATATTTTTATCAATAATCTGAATAAAACTGGAAGAATGAATAGAGATAAACGTTCGATCAACGTTATAATGACAAGAAAATACAATGGTATTTGATATAACTCAACGTATATATCCGAGTCTCGATTTGTGCTATCGCAATTTCCGAAGATGATGGCCGTGGGACGGAGGAAGGGAGGGAAGACTCGTTATATCGCGAAGAAATCAACGATTCTTGAGAGAAATAAAGAGAGAGGAAGAGAGAGAAAGGGAGAGATAGAAAAAAAAAGGAGGTCGGTAGCCGTAGTTGTCGCCGGTTGCGAGTCGTTACGCGGCAATGCTCTTTTCGCTCTTCCACCGTATTTCTCCGCGTTTTTTTCTTCTACCTATCCCTTCCTCCCTCCCTCTATCTTCTTTCCACCCTTACTTTGAACCATTACATCCCTTACGGGCGAGCAGGTGCGTCGAAGTACTCGGAGCTTCCACAGTTCTCCTACTCATCCCAGGGAAAGGATACTGTCTCGTTCTCCCTATTCCACCCACACACACTGTCCTCGGCCTTTTCCTCTCGTATCAGACAAGAAATAAGAGTCTGAAGCACATTTTGCCTCTCGAATAAATCCGACCAGTTGAAAGAGTGAGATAGGAAAAAATAAAGAAAGATAAAGAAAGAGAATAACGTTGGGAGAACAGAGATGCTCCCACAATGTTAGGTCCATGAACGGAAGGGGGTGGTAACGTTCACTTGTGAAACTGGTTATTCTGTAAAAGGGTTACAAGAGAGAGAACGAGAGAGAAAGAGATTGAAAGGAAGCGAGAAAGAGCAAGGATGAGAACAACAGGGCAATAAAGAAGACAAGGCTCACCTCGTCTGCCACGAAATAGAGAGAGGAGGATGAACGTGAGAACACAAAAGAGAAAGAGAGAGAAGAGAGAGAGAGAGAATAGTCGGTGTCGAGCTAACTCGGCGACGAAGCCGCACTACGTTATCCCTCGAGCGTAACCGAAGAAGAAGAGCAGAAGCGAGGGCGTGTCTGGTACCTCCTTACAAACTGCCGAAACTTTGACTACGTCTCTCTCTCTCTCTCTCTCTCTCTATCTTTCTATTTTTCTCTCTTTTTATAATATCTATTTCTATGTACTTTTTACCGCGTTTAGTTTGCTTATAAATATATCCGTTAACACATATCGTTAAATGTAGAATATGCGTTAAATATCGGCAGATTGTTTAAATCACTTTTAAATGTTTCACACGTATCTATCATTATCGTTTTACTTCAATAATATTGAATAAAAACTATATCTAAAAGAAAACGTAACTTTCTTTAATATATAAATAATTAGGGTGTAATATAAAATATGTTTTATTTATAATTATTTATTTAATTTTTTGTTTTGTCCATTTTATTTGACTAACAAGTAAGTCCAATATTAAAATTATAGGATACGTTTTTCTCTTTTCCCCCGTACTCAAAGATCCTCCTATAGGTTCATGGTTCAACGGCAAGAATTTAAGGAAGAAAATGTTTCTTTAAATGAGGGGAGGAGTAATAAACGAATCGGGATTAATTTTATGAAAACACGTGCCGTAGAGTTTTAACAGTCGGTGTTAAAGTGCTACGAGACCTACGTGATACGAAAATCGAAACTGCTTTGCTCGTTAATGGGACAAAAGCAGAAATAAAGAAAGAAAGAATCGTCTTTTATGTCTCGCAAACTGGAAACTTTTCGAAAAAAGGAGAACAGGGAAGAAGGTAACGTCGGTAACACCTGTTCGACATAAAATGAGGAATATGTTACGAATCCTGGCCAACGCGAATCGTTGAAATTTAACTTTCAATTTTGAAAACAAATTCAATATTTATGATCTTCATTTCGTTATCAAGTTTTATATATGTTATATTAATAACCAAAATCGATTTATAATAAATGACTGAAGCACAAATTAGAGTTGAACCGAATAATAATATCGTAATTATGAAGAACGATACCATTTATTATGAGGAAATTTACATAAAGCTTCAAACGAGGTTATTACTTTGACATTTTCATCATGCCTATTATGGCTTCGTATAGGAAAACTACTAATTATAAAACTTGTAGATAATACACTGGACTCTCTTTTTCTACCATGCTGGCAAATAGGCTAAGGCTAATTGTTAAAACTTTTTAATTGCATTATTATATCTATATATTTAACTCGACCAGGCTACGAACTTTAGATTTACAAAAAAATATACCATTTCTTCTCCAGAATAATATATTTATAAGTTGATAAAAAAAAAAGAAATAAAAAATACGGAACATTTTGGCACAAAAAGTATCGTGGTACCGTTATTTGGAAAATGAAAATTAAAATAACTATCCTATTAATTCAAATGTATGAGAAAAAGAATTAAAAATAATAATCGATTTGTTCTTTTTTCTTAACAGTTAACAGAGAATTTTTTCCCATAGGGAAATAAGAGAGGTTTTGAACGAATGGAACAGGGTTTGGATTTTAATCTCTTAAAAACGACATTAGGTGAAATTATTTCTACCAGAGGTGTTCACGATCGAACGCAAAAGTCTGTTCCGTGCAAAGCATTAAGAGAATGACCGCAATAAAATCACATGGAGGGTTTTGTAGTGGGAGGAATGGGTGGGGAGGATGTTCAAACGCGAACCGCATCGCTAGAATGAGGAAAAAGAAGACTTAAAAGTTGGCTTGCCAGTGCAATCGCGTTCGAAGATCTTCTGAGAGAGAATTTCTCTGTATATCTCTCTTTCTTTCTCTTTTCCTCTCATTTTCTCTTCCTCTGGCCACCTTCTCTACCACCACCCCATTCGCAGGAAAAAGGACGTAAAGAATTGACTAACATAGATGCACGATTACTGGCACGGGTCACGGCTTTCGTGCGAGAGGTCGTAAACCGTGTTCGACCATATTACTTTAAAACCATTTCCGGATGGCGGTAACTGTATTTATCATTTATCGATACGAAGAGGATCCACGCCAAAGTGTTCCTCTCCCTTATACGTTGATGTTCCTACTATTATTGGACGATTTCTGTGCTACGAAGAACGTTAACTGTTATATTTCTTTTGGTGGATGATAGCTAAAAAACTTTTTCCTTTAATTTTACAATCAGTACTTTTAGTCGATAACTTTTCAATAATGTATAGATTAAGTTTTATATATAATATTCTTACATTTTTCTCATTTTTTCCTATCAAAAATACTACGTTATTTAAACGTTATTTAGCAATTGATTCATAGTCGCATCCCTCGGTATTTGTCGATCGATTTTTCTAATAACTCCCGGGACTCTAACAGAGGATTACGTATTAAAAAGTAATAAATTCTCTAAATTATCTTCTTTTTCTAGAAAAGAAAACCGAATATCTATCATCTATCAAAACGTTATACAAATAACATATATCAACGAGAAACAGAAATCAAAATCTCTATTGGAATTCTTATTCAATTTATAACCTTCGATAAAGATAACGGTATCAATATCGTAGATAGCCCAGTGAATACGTGTTTGAAAATTGAATACTCTTTAGCGAAGATAAAAAAAAACAAACTGTAAGAATACACGTAGGTACATATATATGCATTTGCATAAATAGATATGAATATTTATATTGAACATATATATGAATCATCCATGCATACGTGCACGCGTGTACGTGAAACTACACATATCTAGAGAAGAAGGTAAAGTAAATAGGAAGAATAGAAAAGCAATCCCACGGTAGGAAAGATCGAAGCAATTTAAGTAGCCGCATAAATAAATAAAAGCTAGCTATCGCAACCTAGCCATGAGATATCCGTTCGCGGGTAATCCAAGAGCGATTAAATAGCTAAGTCGTAAGAGAAATATCGAGAGAACATGGATATTGGTAAAATCGATACCTATGGAGAACGGAATAACATCTAAAATTCAAAGCCACCCTCGTAAATCCACGGGACTGCTAATTACGCCAGCTCGGAAGGACGCGGACAGCGTGGCACAACTCGGCTAATCGCAATATTTTCATATATCCTTCTGTGATTTATGAGATTCGTTCGTTCGTATTTCCCTCTTCCCTCGACTTTTGTTCGCGCTGAGAATCCAACTAACGCATTTTCTCGATACAACGTCGAAAGAGGATATTGCACTCGGCGTAGCAAATTTATTTCTTTTATTTTTTGAAGAAAAAAAAATATGGGAGAAGGAGTGAAGAAAAATAAAAAAATTGAAGAGAGGGAGAGAGTGAAAGAGTGAGAGTGAGAGTGAAAGAGAAAAAGAAAGAGAGAGAGAGTCCCTATGTCGTGAGCACACTGCAAATCACTTTTAATTAGATTCGGAAGTGTTTCGCCATTCCCCGTAGAAAAGGTAAAGAAAACGAGAAACCCAAAGGGGAATCTGCGACGTCGTTAAAAATATTACCCTGTGTAATTAAATACGGGAATATCCCTTTTCGTTATACGCTATTTTTAGCGCCCGAAATTCGCGTTTGTCGAAAAGAAAAAAATAAGAAAAGAAATAGAAAGGAGAGAGTTTGAGAGGGAGAGAGAGAAGAGGAATGAGAAAAATGTTTTAAAGCATGACCTACATTCGTTAGAGGGAACGAAAGAAAAAGAGAGATAGAATCCAAATAATTCTAGACACCTCTTAGAGAAGATGTGCATTTAGTTAGGCTAAAACATTTAACGAACGAGTTATACTTGTAACAGCTGTGCGTACGACATTCCTTCTAACATATTCAATTAATTTTGTCGAAAATTCAAGAAACTCGATCGTAAATTCATACTGTGCTAATTACAACTCGTCGACATTTCCTATCTTCGTTAAAAAGAACAAAAAAGAAGAAAAAAAAAAGAGAAGATCAGGGTGGAAGAGAAATGTCACGTTGCGAAGTAACGTTCCCAATCGATATTGATATTTCCATGTCAAGTTTCTTTATTTACGAAATATTTCATTATTCGACACACCGTAATATTCAAATCAAATATTCGATATCGAAGAAAATGTCTTTGGATAATTTCAGATATTTCAAATAATATGATAAAGGAGATATTATTCTTTTATATATATATCCATCATTTTTGATTGCATATTAATTAATCAATGTAACATTAAATAAATAGACAGTTACATCAAATGAATTGTTGTCTCAGAAAAGAAAATCGGTTACCGTTAATTACTAATGAAATAATTTTAAACGAATTATATCTATAATAATCATTTACGAGATACAATATTTATGAAATTCACGACCCAATCTACCTGAAATTAATTTAAACAAAACACAGCTACAAATATGCGTCTTCTATACAAGAAAAATTGATACCAAACTAAAAGAAAACATAAAAACATACAAGATTCTAACATATCATTCGACTCTCGTTCGTGTTTGAGATAACACGTTAGCCAAATCCCAGCGAGCCCTTTTACATTATTCGTTAGCCTTAATTCTATTTCAAGGAAAAAGAACGCGTCTAATCAAGTGCCACGCTATGCAAACCTCCCTTGAAAAACAAAAAATAACAAAATAAAATAAACAAAAAGAAAAGAAGAAAAACCAAAAGCTCGTTCCATCTCTTTCCCTATCTCTCCCTCTTGTTTCCTCCTTTTCCACCATCTACCTTCCCTGTTTTTTCTTTATCTTCCCCCTACTGTCTCGTTATTTCTCAGATTTGTTAATTAGCCTCGACACGATTACACGACACCAACGTTGAAATGTATGCAGGTACGATCCTATTTTACGGAACGTATCTTCATTATTTGGACGTTAAGGAGAAACTCAAATGGAGTAAGCAGAATTTCGTATGATTGTCGTCGAAGTAACGGGTTAGTAGCCAACAACTACCGACAAAACCGAGGATGAGGAGAGGGGAACAGGGGTGGATCGGTAACAGGTGCAAACGAAATTTGTTTAGAAATAAAATTAATATTTAACGTACATGCACACACGCAGCAGATACCTATATATATGTGTGTGTGTATATACACGTAGATATAGTTACGCGGGACGCCGGTTTAACGAGGGTATTATCTCGACCGGTAGTCGCGGAACGTTAGTCGAGTACGCTTAAAATACAAGGACGGCCCTCGTAAATCGCCCTGCTAATTAGCGCGATACGGATCAGCCTTTCGTACGACGACGTAGAAACGAGAGAGTCGCGTCTGCAAACGGTGTATATTGTACCATTTCACTCTTTATCTATTTTCCTTTTCTCTTTTCCACTCATTCATTCATTCGTTCGCTCGTTCGTTCGTTCGTTCGTTCTTTCGTTCGTTCATTTATTCATTCATTCGTTCTTTTTTTCTTCTTCATCCTATTATTACCCCGTCAAAGAACGTTATCACGTGGCGTTACACGTACGAGCTTGCATTTTCTTTCTTTCCTTTCTAGTAGTTTTAATCGAAAATTAACACGACGAAAAGTGTTAAGAAAAAATTTACATTAGATTTAATTGAACTATTTTTAGCAATGTCTGTGTTGAATTGTTAATAAATCCGGACGATTGAGTTACGCGTCTGACTTATTTTTCTCTCGTCAAATCGATTCACGGAAAATGGCTTAGCGAGTTTGTCGTGGTTTTGCGTGGATTATCGTCGACGATGTTGGTCGGAGGAAAGACAGGAGTCAGAAACCACGCGGAAACTCGACCGCTGCCGCGTCGACAGTGTGAGAGAGTAAGAGAGAGAGAAAGACAGAAAGAGAAAGAGAGAGAGAGAGAGAGGAAGTATGGGTTGGTCGACAAGTTATTCGCGGTTCACCATTGAATAATTTAACGTTTAATTTCACGTTGGTTCCTCGTCGTCATCGGCATACCGCGGTACCGTTGATTCGTACCGTGAAACATTTAGCACACGCCAAATTTCCCATGCGACTCGCCGGATAATACCCCACCATACACATAGCTCTCTCTCTCTACGTAGGGATAAAGGGACTTGTACGTGCGCATGCGCCCATATATGTGTAAGCCCGAGAAGCGTGTTTCGAATTCCGTAAATCTTCCCCCTACCCTCTATTTGCAATCCCACTTCCCCCAACCCCATTCTCCCACCAAGTATTCACCGATCGAGAATGATCGCTATTGCTTAATCGATGGTGCCATAAACGTTTACTTGAAAATTTTATTAGACTTTGTCAAAGAAATTTTACGACCAACCCTCTCCCCCTACTGTTGTATTTGTCGTTTTGTCCAAAAGAAATGAAAGAAAAAAAGAAAAGGAAAGATTGATGGATGGAACTTTAGTGCTCGGATTTCAACGCATTTTTCTGTTTTAAAGTTACACAAGAAGTGATTGCGTTCGCGGACAAAAAAAGGAAAAGAGAGGAAAAAAAGAAAGAAACGAACCGAAACGAAACAAAAAAAGATAAAACGTGAAAAATTTAATTCCTCCGGTAATTACGAGACTCGTAAATGAAAACGGATCGAAGTATCGTGTAACTGTTCGAACAATTTTCCCCTCTTTCTCTCTCTCTCTCCTCTTGGTGACCCCCGATCGTAGAGATTTTCCAACGAAATTCATGATTTTTGTGTTTTTTTCGTTTTCGTTTTTTCAACTTGATTAATTTTCATTGTTTCGTTCCACTACACGATCTAATTCCCACTTTAACCTCTGTTTTTTTTAAACATTACTGTTATCATTATTATTACCACTGACACTAATATTATTATCGGTATTAAATATTACTGCTTATTACTATTAAATCTATAAATTTTGATACTTTCGTTAGAACTATTTTAATACTCTCTGCTAGTATATTATTGTTACGGGCAAAATAAACTGCGTATATAAAACTTAATTACTCCAGAGCAACTCGCTCAACTACTAAATCACATCTACGACTAAACTAACAAACAAAAGCAGCATCCCTTTTCTAAAACTCGCCAAATAATCATCCTTCCTCCCCCCCACTCTACTTTTCTCCTTTGTAGACAATTTTTTCTCATACATGCATACGTACATGCATATTATACATTTGAAATGCAATTTTTTCTTTAAAAAAAATAATAATTAAATAGAGCTCTATTTCCGACAAACAAACAAACCCCCAAAAAATATTGATCAAATCGAATTCCAATAGCAAGATTATCAAGTGAAAATAAAAGAAAAAGAAAATAAAATACACCTTTTCCTTCGTCAGAGTTAATTTGCAAATATCTTTTCTGGGATCGATATTAAAACGTCATTATAATTAAAGAATAGTAATTCTACGTGTATTATGAGTTTTATCGGGTTTAACAATAAGTAAGGTACCGTGGTATTATTATTCGTAATTCCCGCTTGACAGGGTAAGGGAGTCGGTAAAAAGTTGACGGAATGAAAAGAAAGAAAATCATTATTAAGGGGAAAAAAAGAGAGAGAGAGAGAGAGAAAGAAAGGGAGAAAAAAAGAGGTAGAGAAAACGTAACGTCAAAAAAGGAGCGAGCTAAAAGAAAGGGTGGAGGCGGCAGTGAACCGCGTTACGGATTAACGGTACGCCGGTACTGCAACGACGATGCACTTCCCGCATATCCTAGCGTCCGGACAGCTCGTGAGATATTCAACGGAGCGAATATCCGGCCAGATTATACGATTTTCCTCTCTTTCCATCGTCTTTTTTTTTTTCTTCTTCTTCTTTCTAAACCCTGTGCTGTAATGCTGGGGAAAAGAGAGAAAGACACACACACACATACACACAGAGAAATAGACAGAGACAGAAGATGGAATAGAGTGGATAGCAACGCAAAACTCCAACTCTGTGCTGATATCTTTTGGGGTGGATGAGAGGGGAAGAACGGAAAAAGAGAGAAAGAGAAAATTGGCGAATGAACGATACGCCGGTCACGGTTGAAAGGGATGATTGCGGGAAGAAGAGATGGGTGGAACGGTAGGTGTACTGCCCGGATAACGTACCTAGTGTTATTGAAAATCTCATCCAAAGCGTGCCTGAAGACTTTCTCGTTTAGTTCCTCGTATTCGACCAATACAGCTATACCTTTGTATTCTGCAGTAGCTGCATTTGCATACTGATCACCGTACATCGGTATAAGAGCCATTGGGACACCCGCATAGATGGCTTCTGTCATACCCAACAAACCGGCATGGCCCACGTAAGCTTTAACATTTGGATGATCTGTAACAAACATATCCACAAAGTTATATATTTTTATAATTTAATTATTTTATATATGATATCTCACTTTACCCCAAATGAAAACGTCCACCACTCAATAAACGAATAATATTGTTACATTAACTCATTAAAATCGAATACAAATATTATTTTAAACTATATTTGGGAACAAAAATTCACCGGTTATCAAGATATCTAGGTATCCAAGTTTAAAAATAAAATACAACTCATCCTATCTATATATGTATATACATAGAAAAACATTTTTCAATTTTTTTCCTCATGGAAATCGTTCCAGCCGATTCCCCCGGAAGGCAGAAAAAATAATTCCGAGTCGATCGAGCAAGAACGATGTAAAGACAGGCGAAGCGTAAAGTCAGTCTCTGGGAAAGAGACACAAACTGATAAAATTCGTTCTCGTGATATCAAAGCGAGGAAGACGATCGGAGTGCATATATACAGAAAAGAAAAAAAAAATGAAAAAATAAAAAGGAAGAAATAGATGGTAGAGTGTAAAAGAAAGAGTAAAACGAATGAAGGAAAGAGAAGGTAGAAAGGAAAGTAGGAAAGAAAGAAGGAAAGAAAGAAGAATTCTCAAAACGTTTTGAAAGCGAGTTGCAATGTGAAATCGATTGGCACATTAGAAGCCTTCTTCTAGGCGAGAAGCAGCAAAGCGCATCGTGTAATCGCAAAATTCGACGGAAGAATCGTTGTCGAGTCGCTTATCGTAGACGACAGTACCACCTTATTCCTCCTTTCGATCTCTCTTACTCTTTCTCACACATACACACACACTGAGAGACAAACACACATTTCTTGAAGCGTTGACGGAGTAAAGAAAGATAGTCGACACACCCTCCTATTCGACATAGAATACCACCTCCAGAGTCGATCCTAATGTCAAATTCCATTACCGCGGCCCAACAGCCCAACCTCTTTCCCTTTTACTCATCATCTTACCATCACGCTTAAAACATACCCCTTCCCTCACAATACTCGCCCATTTCCTAAATATAGAAACGTACGAACTGATTTTTAGAACTTAAATCTTTTCCCATTTACTCTATTCATTTATTTATTTATTTGTTCAAAGTGATTTTGATCTGGACTATGTTTAAAACCTTTTAGGAAAGATAGCAAAGGTTTATTATGAACAATGTTCATCTGTGTTTTCTATGTCCAGAAAGATTTCCTTTAGGAATTAGAGTAGGTTATATGTGCGTGTGTTAACTGACTTGGTACTCATTACAGAAGTAATTCAAACTGTCTTTCACTAACGTTAATACCAGATATTACCAGAGTCATGACTTTAACTGACAAACTCATTAGAAGATGTCCGAGAATATCACAAACAATTATGTTATTTGTTATTAGGTTTTCTTTGAATTCGATTGATGTGTCATAAATCAAAGCTTCCAAATGGTCCAAGAAAAACAAAATTATTTGGATTTAAATTAAATAAATATCGACATTTACGTAAAAGCAAAGCAATAATTTATCCATGATTCCTTAGAATAAAAGCTTTAACTAGAGAGAACATTCTGACAACACACATCGCGTTCTCTAATTCCCAAACGAAACTTTACCAGACCACGAAAGTTCCTATATAAAAGTTATTCATAATAATCCTCTCTCTATCATCCTTAAAAGTTTATAACATACGTACAAAATTATATATATATATATGTATTTAATATATAGATATACAAATACATTGTGTCATTTTTTCGCAGTAATACAACTAAACCACAAGTGATATTATTTCCAGTAGTTTATATAACAGTACAATTAAACAATACTTAGTAATTTATATAAAAGACCAATAAAGAAATGTTTAGTAGTTTATGCAAAAGGCAGACCAACAAAAAATTCTAATAATTAATAATTAATATAATTAATATAAAAAATAATTATAAAAATAATTAATATAAAAATTGATAACAACGATCTCTGATAGTTTAAATAAAAGTAATCTCTACTGATCAAAACTCTGTGATTAATTTTGTCTATATTTATCGTATAAATATTCCCATAATAAAAAAAAAATCAGAAACATCTTTTCTACGGTTTTTCGTTCATGGTGGATTCCGTCCTATGTCGTCGTTTCTCTCACGAATCGTATATACATATTGAAAAGAGAGAGACAGAGACAGACAGATAGAGAAGAGGATAGAATACGAATGGCAGATATCCACCTATCCATCCAGCATCCATGCACGATCATTCTGAATTTTTGCCGACGAGCCGATGGCAGCGAGGCGAGAAGACGAAAAATCGGGCATACGTATTTACCACTCGCACGATTTGAGCGAGATTTCACGCTCTGACATCGTAGTCGCGTGCTTTCCTCTCTCGACACGAACCACCCTCGACACGTTCGATTTTTTCTCCATTCTGCTTCTGCTTCTTCTTCTTCTTCTTTTCCTCCTTTACACCTCTTTCTACTCCACCTCCTCTTCATCTCACTCTTTTTTTCCCTTTTTTTTTTCAATTTTTGTTACCTCTGCTCCCGAGTACGCTAATTATTTTTACCATAGACGGATTTCGATATCTTTCGTCCAAAAAAGAAGAAAAAAAAATCGTTGCCCATACCTTTGTTTTTATACTAGCTAACGTATTCGCTGAGAAAACGCTGAAGCAACATTTTGAAATTTTTCACTGAAAACTACTTAAATGTTCTTTACTTCATCTTGACGCAACCAATACTTAACTTTGACTAACCCATGACTAAGAAATATCAAAATCTTCTCTGAACCTTGGGCTATCTGCCCATACCATTGTTTTAAATCTACCTCAAGTTATCGCAGAGAAAACGCTGAAGCAACATTTTGAAATTTTTCACTCAAAAGAACTTAAACTATTCTTTACTCTATTTTGACGCAACCAATACTTAACTTTGACTAATCCATGACTAAGTAATATCAAACTCTTCTCTAAACTTTGGGCTATCTGCCCATAACATTGTTTTAAATCTAGCTCGAGTTTTTGCTGAGAAAACGCTGACGCAACCTTTTGAAATTTTTCACTGAAAAGAACTTTAACTATTCTTTGCTCTATCTTGACGAACCCATACTTAATTTTGACTAAATCATGAATAAGTTATATCAAAATCTTCTTTGAACCATGGGCTATCTGCTCTTAACATTGTTTTTAAACTAGCTCAAGTTTTCGCAGAGAAAACGCAAACGCAACCTTTTGAAATTTTTGACTGAAGAGAACTGTAACTATTTTTTACCCTATTTTGACGGAACTTACATTTACGTTGGCTAAGCCATAAATAAACTATATCAAAATCTTCTCTAAATCTTGGTCTATCTGCCTATAACCCAGTTTTGAAACTAGCTTGAGTTTTTGAAAAAAAATCCCAGACGCAACCTTTTCAAATTTTCGACTGGAGAGAACTGCAACTATTTTTTACCCTACTTTGACGGAACTTATATTTACGTTGACTTAACCATGAGTAAATTATATCAAAATCTTCTCTGAACCTTGGGCTATAGTTGGGATATAGTTTATTTATGGCTTAGTCAACGTAAATATAAGTTCCGTCAAAATAAGGTAAAAAATAGTTACAGTTCTCTCCAGTCAAAAATTTAAAAAGGTTGCGTCTGGGATTATTTTTCGAAAACTCAAGCTAGTTTCAAAACTGGGTTATAGGCAGATAGACCAAGATTTAGAGAAGATTTTGATATACTTTATTTATGGTTTAGTCAACGTAAATACAAGTTCCGTCAAAATAAAGTAAAAAATAGTTACAGTTCTCTTCAGTCAAAAATTTCAAAAGGTTGCGTTTGCGTTTTCTCTGCGAAAATTTAAGATAGATTTAAACCAAAGCTATTGGCAGATAGCCCAAGGTTCAGAGAAGATTTTGATATAATTTACTCATGGTTAAGTCAACGTAAATATAAGTTCCGTCAAAGTAGGGTAAAAAATAGTTGCAGTTCTCTCCAGTCGAAAATCTGAAAAGGTTGCTGCTAGGATTTTTTTTCAAAAACTCAAGCTAGTTTTAAAAATGGGTAATGGGCAGATAGACCAAGATTCAGAGAACATTTTGATATACTGTATTTATGGTTTAGTCAACGTAAATACAAGTTCCGTCAAAATAAGGTAAAAAATAATTACAGTTCTCTTCAGTCAAAAATTTCAAAAGGTTGCGTTTGCGTTTTCTCTGCGAAAATTTAAGATAGATTTAAACCAAAGCTATTGGCAGATAGCCCAAAGTTCAGAGAAGATTTTGATATAATTTACTCATGGTTAAGTGAACGTAAATATAGGTTCAGTCAAAGTAGGGTAAAAAATAGTTGCAGTTCTCTCCAGTCGAAAATTTAAAAAGGTTGCGTCTGGGATTATTTTTCAAAAACTCAAGCTAG
>JACGTP010000013.1:2155855-2345311 GCA_023678845.1 Mischocyttarus mexicanus | reverse complement strand
TCTGAACCTTGGGCTATCTGCCCATAACATTGTTTTTAAACTAGCTCAAGTTTTCGCTGAGAAAACGCTGAAGCAATGTTTTGAAATTTTTCACTGAAAAGAACTTTAACTATTCTTTGCTCTATCTTGACGAACCCATACTTTATTTTGACTAAACTATGACTAAGTTATATCAAAATCTTCTCTGAACCATGGGCTATCTGCCCATAACATTGTTTTTAAACTAGCTCAAGTTTTCGCTGAGAAAACGCAAACGCAACCTTTTAAAATTTTTCACTGAAAAGAACTTTAACTATTCTTTGCTCTATCTTGACGAACCCATACTTAATTTTGACTAAACCATGAATAAGTTATATCAAAATCTTCTTTGAACCGTGGGCTATCTGCCCATAACATTGTTTTAAATCTAGCTCAAGTTTTTGCTGAGAAAACGCTGACGCAACCTTTTGAAATTTTTCACTTAAAAGAACTTTAACTATTCTTTACTATATCTTGACGTTTACTTGTACTACTAGAAGTAGTATAAGTAAACGCCCTATATATGGTCAGACAAGTAAATAATAAATTGAAATCCTGGTAATTAAACGAAGATAAGATTCTTTTCGTCTTTCCTGTCGCGTTTAATGGTGTACAGTCTGTGATAGAAACAAATTGGACTTATCAAAAGTAAAAGAAATGAATAAGTAATACATTTGTTGTAATGGCGAAATTGTTGTACTAATCAACATTCACAAGTGTGCAAAATTTCAAAGAAAAACAAGGGGGGCTGACTTAACGGTCTCCTTGTTAGTTGCGTCGTCCGAGTTCCATCCTATCAGTTGCATTGCTCGAGAAAAGTTAAGATAAACGCGAAAGAAGAAGAAGAATAAGAAGAATAAGAAGTAACGGATGCATCTGAAAATTCTATCGCTCTTTCGCGATAGACATTTCCAGACTACAGCATCGACAATATTTTCACTCAGGTTCCCAATAGAGGCAACTCTCGAAGTCGAAGCGATCGGGACTCGTAAAGCGATTACCGTCTCTGCATCGACTCCACTTAAATGTTTCTTCGTGTTTCGAAGCATCTAGAGCTTCCAAAACTCAAGTCGACGTACCTTTCTCATTGAAAATTAAACTCACTTTGTTGTTCCTTTTTTTTAACTTTGTATCCTCTCATTCTCTTTCTAACCACCCACCTACAGACACGTCTGTATAAATAATAACGTTTCAAAAATAAAACACGAGATATAATCTATCAGAAGTTAATATTATTTCTATTCTTTCTTGTCGATAAAACAAAATTCTTAATCAGTTTATCAGTCAACTAAATCGTGATAATATTGTTTGTATATTCATGATAAACGATGATTATAAAACCTCGCGATAAAATAAAACTTGTATACTATTGAAATTTGTATTATATTTATGGTGCATAAAATACATATATAACAAAGTGTTAAAAGATGTAATTTCTATGATAAAAATAATATATATATAAACGTTAAATTGAATTTAAGAATAATCAAACTACAAAAAGTAATGAAATTTCTTATCGGGAGAATAGTATCGTTGCGTTTAACCATAGCCCATCTAAAGATATCGGCCTTCATTTGATATTCGAAACAGCCTCTGGCGAGATAAGTATGCGGTCTATCGAAAAAGAGAAGAAGGGTGGATCACCGTTCTTAAAACGATGGAGGGTGCGGTCTTGTTTCCGATAAGACTATGCTCACCGATCGATAGAATGTGCATCTGTGTGAACAAATCTGATAGGGGTACAATTTGATAGAAAACAAAAAAAAAAGAAAGAGAAGAAAATAATACGTAACGTTAAAAAACTTTCTTTTTATATTCTCAAAACATAAATATTATGAAACAAATGAGAATTCTCTTACGCTTTTAGTCGCTTAAAGTAACACACCGCTTTCTCCGATATGAAAATTTACGTTACTCGGTCAGAGAAAAAAGTACCGCGACAAACGTTCTGAAAACACATTCCGGCAAATGGTAGATTTTATGGGGAACTATTTCCATTTATTCGTCCACTCTTTTAAACTTCATTTTGGTCTTTTACATTACCGATATCGCATTATCGTTTTTACCTTCTCTCCACTATCAAAACGATTTTATAATAACAATCATCATAAAGAGGATCGATCGATAGATCGATAAGTATAATCATTAAAAATAAAGGAAAAAAACTAAACTAAACATACAAATAGGTAGGTAGGTTAAAAGTTTATACCTGTTTATGAAACATACCAAACCATACCTGTTTTGTCTTATATAATAATCCACTGTCATTCTCCTAGTTGGCAACGATATAATTGGACTAACGTTTCTCGATCGCCTTGTTAGACATTCGCATAACGATGTACTATTAATTGGAATTTCCAGTAATAAATCGACGAACGAATCAGTCGTTCGATCGATAGATCGATGCAAGGAAAATTGAGATTCGCGTATGTGACCGTCCAATCTCCTGAAGGTTTCATAGCAACAAGAAATAAAAAGAAAACGAAAGAGAGAGAGAAGTATTAAGCTACCGGACGAAGATAAATCAAGAGAGAGAGAGAGAGAGAGAAGGAGGAGAGAGGGTAGAGGGAAACGGATGTAGATGTTTCGTTGGAAAAGTAATTTGCAAGGAAAATAGAAAGCGAGCCGAACTTCGAGGAAAAGGAGGAAAAGCAGTAGAATCCCTCCCTCGACCGATATTAAATCTTTCACGTTGCGGTTTTTAAAAAGAAAAACGACTGTGAACTCGAGTAGTCGGAACTTGGAAGACATCGAAACACTTACTACTCGTTACTATATTTTTCGTTTAAACGATTCATCGAAAATTAATGAACTCTTCACGATTACTTCGCGTATTAATTATTTAAATACTTACGCAAGTTATTATCGATCTAGTTTGTTTCGTTAAACCTCAAATAATCATTCATAATTTATCCACGATGAAAAACTAAAGAAATCTTTTAAGAAATATCGTGGTATTAATACGAGTGCAATTAGAATACATTTGTATTTTATTTTGTTATGATAAAATTTTATCCAACTTATTCTTCTCCATTGGAATTATATATTTTTCTCAAATTTTTATTTGTATAATTATAATATTACGTACAAGGTGTTTCATTTAAATAAGACCACCTAATAATCTCTTCTTTAAATTACTTTGATCCTCGAAAATGAAAGTTTTACGGTAAATGATGTGACATTTATTTCAACCTTCTTTATAGAATAGATCTAACTAATAAATCATTCTATATATATCTACACATATAAAACGACGCGTTTAACGCGTCCTAAATATCTCCTAATGTTCCACATTTGATATCTTCCTATATATACGACAATTCGCGATCTCAACGTGCCACTGGTTGCGATAGGATGCAAAACGCGCTGTACATGCATGCCTCGGTGCGTGCTAGCTTTGCACCCTAATCGATTTTCGAAGTCCAGGCACGTAAATGCTCAAGTGTATTACGGGACAGAGCAAATAAAAAAGAAAAAAAAAGAGAGAGAAAAAGAAATTATGAGGAGAAAATGAAGAAATGTGTAAATAAATAAAAAGGGTCGTATCGTAAAGAGTCAAAAAAGGAAATGTTAAAGAAAAAGTTGGAAAAGTGAGAGGGACAAAAAAAAAGGGAGAAAAGAAGGAAAAAAAAGAGAGAGAGAAAGAGAGAGAGAGAGAGAGAACGAGCAAGGGAGAGGAAAAGCTTCGTCGTTGGGAAGGTTTAACGGTGATTTATGTTGCCAGCGGGTCGTTAGCGAGTTGCCTAATTAAAGTCGTTTCACTCGACAGAGGCCGAGCTGCAAAACTGCTTACGCGAAAATTCTCGCGGTCTCTCGGCCTCCTTCACCTTCACCTCCTCCTCCTCCTTTTCCTCCTTTTCCTTCTCCCTCCTCTTTTCTTCTTCTCTCTAGAGCTACCATTCCGTTTTTGTGAGAAACTGCCGAAGTACTCGAAACGCGTTGCTATCGAACGAAAGGAGTCGAGTATAAAAGATAAAAAGAAAAAAGAGAATCTAGATGAAGGAAGAAAGATAGATAGATAGAAAGAGAGAGAGAGAGAGGGAAGGAAAGAGATAGTGAGAGAAAAGTAAAAAGAGATTAAGAAAAAAGATAGACGAAGATAGAAAAGGTCGGAGTTTGGTCGAGAACCGTTCATCGAGATTCTCGATAAAAAGAAATGGATCTTTTGAGTCGTTTTTACATATTCGAGGAGGTCTGATCTGTCGACTCTTGGGAGATGATCCTGATGATGAGTAAGAAAGAAAGAGTGAGAAAAAGATACGATTCACTATACCGATTCCCTTAACGAATTCGATTCCCCTTTTGAAAGATAGGTACCTAATCTTCTTTCTAATCTCCTTTATGATAGAAGTTAATCTTCTATATAAATCACTTTTTTTTTATCTGGAAAACACTTATATTATATGAAACTTGTAATATAATATATATTAATATACTTAGCATTATTAAACTTTATAAATATTATACAAATTAAAATATTAATTAAAATATTATAATAAAATATAATATTATATAAAATAAATGTATTCTATAAACTACCAATTAATTTTTTTGAATTAAAAATGAAAAGATGAAGATTTATAAAACAAATATTTGATATGTGCGTTTTATAAAGATTAACGAAAAAGGTTTGTATAATAATAGTTCGTACAAATAAAGTCATTTTAATATAATTTGTTCAAAAACGTGAAAGTGCATTGGACCCCCTACGAAATGTGTACATATGTATGTATACATTACAAACAGCATACACGCTGGCAAGATTAGAAGCGGTAAACCAAAATGCTGCTTCCAAAGGGCGTTACTTTCAGGATAGAAACCACTGCAACGTTTGTGGTATTGCCATTAAAATTACTCGTTGCGTTTGTCCCATTCACGAAAAATAGAAACGTTGGTAAAGGTAGATCCGCTCGATATATCATTAACAAAAAGTTTTCCATGTTTCGAACTATGATCATTAGATTCAAACATTACCTGACTCCACTAAGCGTATCCTTTTTACTTTATTTTCTTGCATATTTATTTATATTATTATACAAACAAACATATTCTCGTAAATCTTTTTTTTTCCAATCTGAACCCCATTACAATTTGATCTCTCATTCAAGTTGGTTAATCAACGATAACTCGAATGATCTGTACACGTTCAATTGGATAACCTTTTTCAATGAATAATTCACCTCTATTGAGCAATACCTAGTCTAAACGAATGAAAAAGCCAACACGATACTTACAATTAAACGATTACGCAAAAGAGATCGAATAACTAGCACGATCATTTAACTATACGTATAGATACATACATATGTATGCACGTGTATCTATTAAACATTTACATATTTTCAATGGTGAAAGTATAAGGCTACTTTAAAAAAGAAATAAATAAATAAATAAATAAATATCCGATATATTCGGCAATCGAATGATTTCTCGTATTAATACGAACGTGATAATTGATTCGCTTATCGAAACATCCCTCTCCTTTCTTTCTCTCTCTCTCAATTCGATATTCGATATTCGATTGGCAAATATTGTACGAATTTCCGGCAAAACGTAGGTACGTTATGATCGTGGGATCGTTGCTTTTACACGAAGAATAATACCTTTTTTTTAAAAGACAAACAACGATATTACGATCGATATGCCTCTTTACGTCAAATCGTTGAATTGCATTCGCTGAAATGGTTTCGAAGCTTTCAAAGCTTCCCGCTCATACAAGCAGCTTTTAAACCTTCAACACTATTTGCTGCTGCTTCCAGAAAGGCCTGCTTGAATACCGAATATCGAAGTTTCCAAATCAATCTCAATTGAAAAGCGGCTCTCGATATTTCATAGCAATTTACCAACTCGCTACGTAAATTAATCCTCCTAGAAGATAGATATTATTTTGACTTTCCATCGGTAACGTGCTTCCTCTTAAACTTTATAGTGAGCTAGCTTAATCTTAAGACAGATAGAAAAGAAAGGTAATTTTTGTTTTCCCCCTTGTAGGAAATTTTCCTATTATAACATTAGAGGAACTATAATGTTAAAGAACGGTAATCGATATATTACCCTGAGATAAAAACTTATTAACAAAGTATATAGAAGCTAATTTACGAAGCAAGCTCTCTTTGTGCTGCTTAAACATTAGCGTGCATAACGTTATAATCATTATCAATATCTTTACATCGACGTTAATCCTTTGAAGATAAAAGGGAAGAAATTAAAAACGTTGGATAAAATTAAGGGGGCCACTTACGACAAGATCGTAGCCCGAAAACTTCATTTTTTCAAGATTTCATTTAAAATATATAAATAAAATAATAAAAAAGGAATGAATATATAATAAAGATTAAAAAAATCTAATTTGATAATAAAATTCTTTTATAATATATCTACAAAATATTATGAAGGTTATTAGATTAGTTTATTAATTTGTTATAAAATTAACGCGGTAGTGTGTATATGCAACGTTAGAGTAATATTCTTATTATCATAATCGTCTGTATTAACTATAAAGAAAAAAAATTCTAAACACGTTCTAAAGTTATTATCTATACATAAAACCACTTGCTTCGAAAACTTATGGGCCAATTAACGTAACTAGACAGAACTAGTATATTGTATAATTCTTGAGCAATTTATACGAGATTATATAAAACGTATTAGGGTAAAAACATATTTCTGGAAAAATAATCATATCAACGTCGTGACTTTTTAATTATTATCAACCAAGATAACGTTGCGACACGATGATAAAAATGGGAAAAAAAAAGAAATGAAAGTTATTCTATGTGTTTTTTTACGAGTTTTTTTTTTTGTAACATTCAAATTTACTTAACACGATAAGTCTAACTGAGGCACATGTAATGATTCTTCTTCTTTAAATAATTTAGCGTATACTAATTAGCCTCAGCATGCTGACTCGATCGTAAGTTAGTGACGATGTCGGAAGGATCGCTTTACTCTGATGGCAAAAGAGCAAAGTCAACTAATTGGAAAGCTCGAAAAGCAATTAACCTAAGAGCTCAAAGATAAACATTACTTTGATAATTATCTCAAGAGAATCGTATCGAATGTCTGACCTGTCCGATACGATTACATAATCGATTATGTACTCGATAAAATACGGACTATGTACATATATATATATACGTGCCTATATACATATATACGATCTGCTTGTCATTACCTATTCACGAATTCACTCTCGAGTGATTTTTAAAGATTTTTAAAACAACATTACTCGATGTTTTTTAAACTCCAAATTAAACTAACGCAATATTACCAAGTCCTATTACTCAATAATCTTAGATATATACATTTTTACGATAAAATTCAAAAACAACGACACTTCTTAATGATAAAGATAAAAAATATAAGATTAAATATAATAAATCATTCTTAATTAAAGTTTATATATTACTCTTCTAAAAACTTACTAATAATATGCTTATCTATTCGAGCCAATGCCCATAGTAACAGCAACTCTGCTATTTATGTTTACATAACATTTTTTTCTAATTCATTTCTTTCTTTTTTCCATTTATATATGTATAATTTTATATAAATTTACAATCTTCGGTTTATATTAATGTCTATTTTTATTATATCATAATTAGAAAAGTAACTCCGCCTGCAGTATTTCTTTGGGTGAATTTAGTAGCCTAGAGTTGCACTGTTGCCGGTCCCAAGCCCGGATAAAGGAGGAGGGTTGGTGGACAAGATTAGCCACCTACCCCCCGTAAAAAAAAAATGCCTGGTTCATAGAAAAGGAATGGTAGCCTCGGATAATGGACGGATTTACGGAAATAATATACATTATATACAATGCCACGCTATCAATTAATTAAACAAAAGCAACAAAACACTTAGCCTAGTAACTCCGCATCAAACCTTACAAAGACTGCTTTTTCTCCATTCTGTTTCATTGCACTCTCACCCCTTGTTCTTTTCTTTTTCTCTACTCTTCTAGCTCCTTCATCCACTTTTCTCCTTACACGTTCCCTTCAAAATCCAGAAAATTCTCTCCCCTATGCTCTTCTTTTTCCCTTCCCCTCTTGTTGCATACCCAATTCAGCACGTGCTACCACGATTCCATCCAATACCAACACTCACTCATACCTTCACCAATCTTAAAACGTACCACCCTGTTCCATTTGCTTTCCTTTTTTTGCCCTACTCAAATATTCCAGCTGTCCTTTTGCCTTAACCATCCTACACCAACTGTTGTACCTTGATTCCACTATCTTCCTCCACCTACTTGCACTTAGTCTCGGTCCCTGCTCACTCTCAACCTTCTACCAATCGCTCTAAACCCCTAGCAATCCGTATTCATTCCTCATTCCGTTCCTACCCTCTTCCCACCTCGATGTGTTTCTCTTTTTTGTTTTTTACCTATGATCCCCTGCAAGCAAATCTTTGCTACCTCACTACCTTCTTTTCTCTTTAGCTTTTCTTCAAACCTCCATACTCTCTTCATTTATCTCACTGACAATTTTTCTCTTTCCAATTCCTCCCTCAGCATATATTTTAGATAACTCCGGTTAACCCTCATAACCCACCTGCGTACTTTCGATTTTCTTCCATTCCTTCTACCCTTACACCTCTACTACATAATACAGCACGACCCAAACCAAAACATCAAACATCCATACTCTCATCTTGTAGTCATTATTAAATCTCCTTTTTTTCCCTATTCCTCAAACCTACTTCATAGCATTGCTCGCCCTCTCTATCATCTTCCTCACTTTTGCCAAAACCAAAAATCTAAATAACAGAACTCATCCACCTGCTCTATCCTTTCCTCATTTATCCTCCATTCGT
This sequence comes from Mischocyttarus mexicanus, assembly GCA_023678845.1. Classification (NCBI taxonomy): domain Eukaryota; kingdom Metazoa; phylum Arthropoda; class Insecta; order Hymenoptera; family Vespidae; genus Mischocyttarus; species Mischocyttarus mexicanus. Next base: position 2,336,485 of record JACGTP010000013.1, on the reverse strand, counting down.
ACCCTAATTTACTCTTTCTCTTTCTGAACGCTACTACTTTCGTCCTACTCATATTCACCGTTAAATCTTTCTCTTTCACGTATATTCTTCTTACACACTCATCAACATTTGCATCCCTTTTTCACCCTCCACTAATAGAACCACATCATCCGCATATGCTAGCAACCACGCCTTGCCACTCCCATTTCCCCTTTCTCTGCAGCTTTTCCTTCATATCCGCCAACAACAGACTGAACAATAGGGGGCTCAACGGGCAGATCCTGCCTGAGTCCCTTCACCCATTCTCCTATTCTCACTCTGACCCCTTGTCTCATTGAAACATTCCTTTATTCTTTTGATCAAGGGCATATCTACTTCCCTCTCCCTCAGGATTTGCTACCAGTACCTTTCTTGTTCATCGAGTCGAACGCAGCTTTGAAATCCACGAACAGGGTGACTAGCTTCCTCTTCCTCTTGCCCAGGTTTCTGTTTATTAGGAAATTAAGTATATATATGTTGTTCGCTATGTCCATTCCCTTTTTCTGAAACCTGTTTGCTTATGGGGAATACATTTCCTTTTCTCGACCTGCCTTTCCAGCCTCTTCCTCAGAACTTTTGTACAGATCTTATATCCTGTCGACATCAGCATGATCCCTCTATTCTTTTTTGATTTTCCTGCCTTCTCTTTTATTCACCAACGGGATCATCAAACCCGTCCTACACTTCTCTGGGCACCCTTCTCCTCTCTACACCTTATCGCATATCTTCCACATGGTCTCCCTCATCCTTTTTCCTTCGAACCTTATTGCCAAGGTTCTCTATCTCATCTTTCCCCATTACCTTCCCTCTTTTCAAATTTGCCTACTAACTGGTAAACATTTTCTTTGCTTAACCCATTCACTTATCCTCCGTTTGCCTACCCCTTTTTAATTTTCAATCGTATATTTATTCAAATAAAAAATAAAAATCATCGATAATGATTATTAAATCTCTAAAAAGAAATTCTTTGAAGAAAGTATAAAGTTCTAAGAGGGAGTTGGTTGGTAATATCGATTATAATAACTCTTATCGTTTTAATGCAATTTAATGTCAAGTAATTCAGTAATTGATTCTATTTATCTACAGAGAGTGGGAAGAGGGGAAAGAAATGGTAAAATAGAAAGAGATAGAAAAGAGGAAAAAGTGTAAAAGTCGATATGCATGCACGGCAGGTGCGATCGTCGATCATCGAACGCGTCGTGTGGCAATAAAAACCGTCAGACGTCTTGGAAAAGCCTCGATCAGATTTTCACGAAAGGTTTCGTGGATCGAGATCGAACGGGGATGTTGAGGAAAAAAAACAAAAAAAAAAGTGAGAGAGAGAGAAAGAGAGAGAGAGAAAGACAGAGAAGAAAATATCTCAGAGCTCCTCCCGGTATTTCGAATCCACAAGGAGTCCCAAGTTATTGAAACGAGTGTCAGAGGCCGAACGTCTATCTATCCTGTTCTTTTTTCTTTCACCCTTCGTAGTTTCCTTCTTCCTCCTTTCAATTACTCGAAGAAAATATCGATCACGTTACTTCGCAAAGTAACGTACACACATATGCCTTCGATCGATAACAACGCACTACCTCATTTGAATATGTAAAAAGTTTCATAATAAATTATCGTTTAGAATAATATATTAATTAATTAATATTTAATTACGTGTATATTTATAGGGAATCTCAATTTATTAAATGTGGAGTGTATGTGTGTATGCAATAAGAACAACATTAAGTATACTTAAAGAAGGGAACAAAATGAAAAGTGCAATGGTTTATTTAAAAAGCGATGTTTGTGAATGTGTCTGTGAGTTAGTTGTTGCTACACAAACATAACAATGATTATCAAGTTTACATTTCACAATCAGTGTAGATCGATTAAGATTATTGTATGCATGTGTGTTGTTTACCTGAGTATACGTTCTAGAAAAAGAAAACAAAATGTATCGGTGAGTGGAGTTCGAATGATCTGAAAGCAGTGTGAGACGTACAAGCAACGAGAGAGTACATTGAGAAAGTTTACAGAGTACTATATTGAATCGTTGAATCGTGTGTGATTACAGAAGTGATATCAAGTGATTAGAAAGTGTATTTTAAGATAATTTATTGGGAGATTATAACAAGTTGTATCCAGTATCATCAGAATTGCAATTATTGTTCATATTTGTAAGATTATATTATCATTAATAATGTATAAAAGAAATGATAAAACAAAGATGACTCTAATTGTAAGTTTAGAAAAAATATTTACATTTTTATTGTCCAAATAAAAAAGTGCATATATGTATCTGGACGAAGTGCTGAAAGTATAAAGCTTTTTAAATTATCATCTGGGTTACCGCCCACATACGTGTACGTGATACGAAGAATGTTAATATGCAACATGTGTGTAACATGTGTGCGACAGTTTAATTTTTCATTAAATTTCGTAACACTAATTATGATAATATAATTTTTACATGTATTCAACTTTAATATTTTCTTACGCATTAATAACTAGAGTATATATTTTATTTTAAAATTAAGAAAAGAAACCAGATAAGATATTTGTAAAAAATAATTAATGATCGTTTAAAATTCATTCATCTAAAATATATTCATTCTTGATACATTTTTTTAATCTAAACAACAATTATAAATATTCGTATTATTATTATTATTCACAATTAAATTAACGTATTTTCATCGACATTACTCGTGGTATACATTAATTAGACAATTTCTCTATGATAATGAACCTTGAAATGAACTGTTTACTTTTAATACGTACATATGAGCAACGTGTCTAATTTAAGAGCACAGAAATGCGCTAGGTGAAATTCTACACTGATGCAATGTCGACGTAACATCTTGACGTTGCATTTCTTATTAAACGTGACTTGCATACAATTGTGTATGAAAAGAAGAAAAGAGTACTTATAAATATTTAATGATTTAAAAAGAAAACAATGATTTTATATCATTCTCGGAAATTTGTATGTGGGGAATTATTTCGATTAGTTAATATCGATTTGAATATGACTAATGTGGATATAATTAATGTTTACAATTGTGGGAATTCAGATAAAAAAAGAAATACTTTTAAAAGATATAATTTATGTGAACATCTTAAAAAAAAATCAATTACGATATCCTGTTTATTTTTTCTATTGAATTAATTTAGAGATCAAAGAAAGAGAGGTAATAAATGTCCAGTAAACAACGGGAAAGTACCCAAACCTCTAATTAATTGGTTTCGTTTAGCACGACCAGGATTTCTTTGTAGTCGATATTTCAAAGAGGAAATTTATGGTTGAACGTGATACGTAATATCGCCGTTACAAAAACATCGAACCATGTGATGTTCTACAGGGGGATTTCCATTGATCGTTTCTACGTCAAAGCCATTCGAAAAATCTTTTTACCCGTCTTACTTATATCGAAATGAAAAATTGAAGGAAATGATTGTTCGCGATGACTAAGGATCATTAATTTTCCATCGAGAGCATCTAGGAGAGAAAAATGGTTTGACTTTTTCTTTTTTATTTTCTTTTAGCGTCATTATACGAATTATTAACATTCCAAATTTAACATTTAGAAAAAAGAAAATAATTCAATGATAGGAAATCTGATTTCATTTTTAATTTACTAATCTAATCTTAAACCTTCTAATCTGCTATCTCCTATCTTATCTAATTAGACAACTTTTTTCTTTCTAAACTTTAATTATACGAGTATAAATAGATCAGCACAATCTGAGGTAACGGAACTTCACGATATTATCATATATATATTTCGAGATATTATTTCACGTCTTTAATTGTATTATTTAATAAATATTTTCAATATTATGGGGGAAAACAAAATTCTATCCTATTGTTAACTAAATACAGTGCTTTAATATTATAAGGTATAAAATTTGAATAAAATATATATATAAATTATAAATAATTATTTCTAAAAAAATATAATAGATGCATGTGTGCTAATTTAAATATTTATTATAATATAATACATACGTACTATATTTATAAATAAATTCATTTCGTTTGAGAAATCAATCTCATCGATCGACAAACAATTCTCAGTTACAGAGTACAAGGAAATACGAAATGCGTTTACTTCATGGTTTAGTAGCGAGTAGAAACAAGAAACAGAAAGATCAGTCAGTTTGAGGAAACAAGATCGACAACAAGGAGAACTTGACTAGTTTGTCCCAATTTTAGATTGATCGAATTAATCAACTTGTTTTCTACTTACTTAGTATGTCGAATTGTGGTAACCATCTGCTGATGAAAACGTTATCAGGTTTAGCAGTAAAGTTATCATCCTCCCATTTCCAAATAATCTTTCTTGGTATAGAACCGAGGACATTGACAATACCCTGAACCATAGCTGGAGGCATCGTTGATGCTTTAATCATTGATCCAAGACAAAAGTACAATACACCTTCATTTGCTTCATCGAGAAACTTAGCAATATCTCGTGGTAATGGTTTAACTGAAGATGGCAGGTGAATCCCACCAACTTCAATGATATTTGGAAGTTGTGGTCTAGAACCCTGAAGAGACCAATGCGTGTTAGTCAATAAAACTGATTGTTGTTTCGCAATTTCTGAGAATTTTGGCAAATCTGATCCAAAAAGTTTTTCAGCCGGGCCACGATGATTATAATCGAAATAAATATCGAATAAAATATTTTGTATACGAGTCCATAAAAGATTAGCAGTTCTATCGAAAAAATTCATCGGCATATTTCTGTATCCAAATACACTGGGTATGTTACCAACGTCATCGGGATTACCTATATGATTATTAGTCCAGCTCATGATCTGACAAGTTGATAATCCCACGAATGGTACCTTGTAATAATGCACGAAACTCAAAAAACAATTTGTATTGAAGTTTTCGATAAATATTAAATCAACTTTTTTCTTTGAATTAAGAAATTTGATAATCTCAGGATTGGACATTCCAGCTTCACAACTTTTTTTACCACGTGTGTTAAGAAAAAGCACTTCACTTAGTGTTGTAAAAATAGGAACGTGACGTATTTTTCCTAAATTAACTGATTCCTCGACAGGTACATAATTCTCACTGATCATACTGATATCTTTATAATTTGGTAAAGGTTCCTTTTCCTTGCTACTGTTAGTTCTCGGAAAATATGAAATCACTGTTAATTCATGTCCACGTCTAGCTAATTCTTCTAATAATGGCTGAACTACGAAGAAATGACTTTTACCAGGATGCGGAAAAAGAACGAGAATATTTAATTTCTTCTCGGGTATTTTGCTAAGAAATTCACTGTTCGTCTCTTGGCTAATGAAACATAACACAATGTAAACGTAAAAGCACAAATTAATCAAACGTGAATACATTTTGGTATAGTACTTTCAAACCAACCGTCCGCACGTACATTCGAGCTCGCATTGACTGAGTTCTTTCCGACCTCTGCTAGATAATATATAGACAGTATTGTATTAATCTTATACTACCTAGATAAAATTTTAAATGATTTTTTTTTTTCTTTTTTTTTCAAATCATTCTTATCGATCTAAATTTTCGATGATGAAAACTTGTTATCAGTATTATATATTAATAAGAATCCTTGATTAAATATATATTTGATTACGAAATATAATTTAATAATCTAACTAAAACATATGTGAAGTATTTCAAATTTTATCTCAGATAATATAAATACAGTTTTATATTACTATTATTATAATCTTAAGATAAACTCTCAAACTATTCTCCTTACTTATTTAATTAATCATACTCTTACTGATAATAATAAGAACTTTGATCGACAGAGAAGAGATTTATCGATCTCTTGATAACGCTCGATTACTAAGATTTGTATTTAATTAAGAAATCTATTTATCTATATATATATATATATAACAAACTATATTCGATACGATTCCATCCATTTACTTAAACGTGTCCGTTTTTAATTCGTTAATACGAAATATAAATATACAAGAAATATTTCAAATAATTCTTTTCAAGGTAAAGATTGCTTATAACTATTAAGTAAGAATTTTATAAAGATAAACAATAAGTTAAATTAAAAAAAAGTTTGTGTACCGATATAATACGCCCCTGGCAATATACTCATCCCTTCTCTTCTCGTATTGGCACAAATTAGATTGGTTTATTCTCGGCCACTGATCTGTTCATCTCACTCTTCCTTTACATCTCCCTTTCTCTCTATCTCATTCTTTCTCTCTTTATCTCTCTATTTCTCACGTTCTATCTCTCCCTCCCTTCCTCCCTTCCTCCCTTCCTCCCTTCCTCCCTTCCTCCCTTCCTCCCTTCCTCACTCATTCCTTTTCTTCATGCTACTTGAATTTCGTTACGCTACTAACGATAGAAACATGAGCGTAGCCGATTGCAATAAAATCTTCTTCACGTTAAAGGAGGCCTCGAGAATTTCTCTCGTTTCACAAGTTCCTCGTAACCGATCAGTAGTGCGTAGGTATTCCGCAGATCGGACTCGAAAACCGTGAAGAAGAGCTTCGAGCTAATCTCGAACATGTAACGAACTCCTCGTTAGAATGAAAATTACGCTTCCTTGATGCGAAACTTCACGAGTTGCTGGATAATCTGAAAGTGAGCTACCGTATTCGATGTTAAGTAAGAAGAAGAAAAAACAGATATTAAAAGAAATAAACAATTACAGAATTTTTTTATGCGTTTATTTAAAGAGATTACGTTTAACTGGATAATTATTTTTAACGAAACTCATATTCTTTTTCTTTTTATTTTCTTTATATAAAAATATGAAATTTATCAAGTAAAACTGACGTGTATTGAATATTAATAAAGTTTTAGGTTGATTTATGTTAGGATTCACCAAGATGACTCACTAATCATTCGTCAAAACGGATAAGACAATTAATGAAAGTAGTAAAAGAGTAAGAAAGAAAAAACGAATAAAGTGAATGGAAGGACATTCTTGATTAGTCGAATGTGTGCTCGTATTATTCGTTTAGAATAGCGTTATTAACCTCGTATATAAACGCAAATCATTTTTTGAATGTGGCTTTAGAGAACTAATTTAATAGAGAATTTAGTTGAGGCCGCAGGCAAAATGAAAGAAAGTTTCTTCAACAAGAAAATTTGAGCGAATAAAAAATAAGAAAGTATTTAAATGTTGTATACAGTAAACTTCAAGACGCGAGCTAGATTTTAAAACCTTGTATAATCTTTTCTATTTGACACAATTGATCTTAGAATATACTTGAACTATTTTATCTTAAATCCCTTTGCGCGTGAATTTACAACACTGAGAATATGATTACGAAATAAATATTTGAAAGGTAGACTCTTTAGGACGATTTTGTTTAAAATTATTTTAAATTTATAATCCGACTTAGTGAAAATTTTTGTTAAGCTGAGTATTCATAAAGGATATCTAAAATCTCAAATAAACAAGTAAGCTATTATGTTCGACTACCCTTTATCTAGTCTATGAAATCTATTCAACGAACTTTCAACGAATTCTCAAGGGTGACCATTTGGTACAACAATAGAAAACTTTTAACAAGCGTTGGAGATACACGCTTCAATAAAATCTTTACAAATCAAAGCATTTGAATTATCAACGACTTTGTTATCATCTTTTTCTTGTTTCCCTATTATACGTTCTCGCTTTTATCATATTAACCAGATAATATCCAATGAGAAAATACAATTAGACTGGAAACCATTTCCCTTTCGTATCGAAGTGAAATCGAATATTGGGCATGGTTGTATTTCTTAGCAAAAGGAACAACAGAGTAACCGCAAAACGACGATTCCCAACATTCACGAATATTCCCAAGGGTTAACAATGTCCTTAATGACGTAACATAATTACGAGGAAGCTTTCCCTCACGATGTACGTCACCGGAAAACGCGGGAGCTTAATTGTAAAGCCTGGAAGATAGAGGCTAAGCGGCTAAACGAGCACGATCGTCCTTGACGAAGGACTCCGAAGTAAAGCTCCTAATCTGAACTTTTCCTTCTCCTTCCTCTTAAAGCTATTTCTTTACGTTGTACTATAGTCTACCGTTTTCGTCGATATAGGAACATCAAGAGATAAACCACAATGTCATCCGGAGGTACCATTAGAGTAATCGCTTTAAAAATAGACTCTTCTTTCTATTTTATCATTCTTTTACTACATTTACACTCAAATCTCTTCACAAAAGACTTATTTAACATATACGATTATATATATTTACGTGTAAAATAAAATATTATGTTATTTTTTTTTAAATACGCATATATTAATAAATACATTGATAAAAAAGATAAATTAATTAAAATCAATATTAAAAGAATTCGAAATTAAGAAGATTTTTAGCCATTTTAGATTAACGGCTGAGCATCAAAATTGTCAATATTTATAAATATTTGTATTCGGTTTATATTGCTAGGTGTTTATTCAAGGTTGGGTAATAACTGTATATTCAAAATTTAAAGTAAACGATACTTGATTAGCATAACGAGTCAGTTAGGTAATATATAAATAGACAAGTGATAGAGATGGGAAACACATTGTGGTACTCCGTTAATTGGAAAATAGAATACTATACAAAATTAATTGTATTATCTTGTTTTGTTCGAAAAGATTAGCTTTGTGCAATACATAAAATATATATATATTATATATTGAAACAAATTCAATAGTTGCAATTACTACAATAGCAACTATCATCAAATTGTTTCATGCATGAATGTATTTTAGATGCAAATAATAAGAAGAATAAGTAAAATAAAATATTATAATATATGTAATAACATTCTTATTTAACAGTCACATTTACTTCCTACTCGTACGTAAAATGAAATTAAAATAAACACACACACACACACACACCAGATGGAACAAATATTTACCTACGTGGATTAAGTACCGTAATCCTTGCACTTGAATTACATATTCTTAGAAAGTTTCTAACAAACAAATTACCATGATCACGTCATTATTCGTCCATAATCGGCGTGTTTCTCAAATGGTTTGGGAATACGAAAATAGCAAAGTGGCTCGTTAAAAAAGGGGCTGAAGATAAAGAGAAAGAGAGAAGAGCAATGCAATATGCAAATCATGTAAAAAGATCAATAAAACAAGTAAACCAGATTAATCGAACATTTTCTAGATGCGAGGCAATTATGCAAAATGTTTGTTAAACTCGTTTGCTCTTTGTTAAGTGTAACAACATAAAATAAACGATTAAATCGAAAACATCGTTTTAAAGACATGTTTTATGACTGCTAAGAACGAAACAATATCTTCTATACTAGTCCAAAAGAATTACATTTCGAAAACGTGATTTTTCGTCGCGAATTGAAATCTATTATAAGGAGAAATAAAAGAAAGTGACGAGGAAAAATAAATCTAAAAAGGCAAGTGTACCCAACAAATTATGCATTGAACGAAGAAAAACGTAAGGATGCTTCTATTATGAATAAATAGAAACGAAATTTCTTCAAGTGTTAACCTTAGTGCACTTTTGTATTTGAGAACCTTTTCCTTGGCAAAAAGGTTACCTTTAAGGGTAAATTTGGAAGGACACAAGAACGAAGAAAATTGCGGATCTTCAAATGGACCAATGCTGTCTGTGGGTCGTACGTAATTGGTCAGACTTGGTAGTTCTCTATTTTGTTTCTTCTATCTTTCTCTCTATTTCTCGAGTTTCCCCATGAGTAAAAGAGAGTAGTATTCGCACATCTTTAACACGTTTCCCACACACGCAATGGATACCACAAACAAAACAGCCTGTGGATCTGGAGTTAGCTCACGTTGTTTAATTCATGAATCGGTGCTATAATACAACGTTCCCGTAGAAAGATCGCCTACGAATTAGTTGGAAGGAAGAAGAAGCCCAAAGGACCAACAGAGCCTCTGGCAAAACTCGACGATGGAAAATGAAGATATACTTCCCTTTTGCCCATGGCCGCAAAAATTTTCACGAGAGATTTATGTGCAAACGCTAAGAAAGAAACTTCATCGTTCCGTAAAAATGAAAAAAAAAAATTAAAAAAAGAAAAAAAATAAACGTACGCGATATTTGCACGTAAATATCTGTGAAATTCACGTAGTCGGCCATAGCCGAACGAAGTTTTGTGAAATAAAACTTTTTCAATGGAATTTTTGCTTCAACCATTTCTTCTCGTCTTCTTTTTTTTTTTCTTCTTTTTGATAACATTATCAGCGGACTGTGGATATTTATGCATTTAAAATACGTTAAAACATGCTAATAATATATGTAAAATATGAAAACACGGTATATATAAATATTTACAGCTATCTAACAAGAAGAAAAGTGGAAAAATATTTGAGATATTTTATAAGTATATTTCAAAACATGGTATAGTAATGATAACTTTATTGTTAACTGAATGATCGTTAAATTAAAAAGCTAATATTGAATTTACTCGAGTAAAGATATTTAATTTCAATCTTGTTCATTTTGCCTTATTTTTACATTTCAACTACATTCCTTGTTCAAAATAATTTAAAATAAAATATGCATTTAGACATTTCATTAAACTGTCACATGCTTTTAGATTAAAGAAAGTTTAGATTATATTTGTTGTTATATATTTCTTAAAGAATTATTTAATATCGTATAGAACGTTCATATATACTTTATAGAATTTTATTAATAAATTTATCGAGATTTTTTTTATTTGACCAGCAACATATTTGGTCTGAAAACTTTGGTTAATAATATCGTATTTTAAAAATACATACGACAAACTGAAATATACTTCTGCATGTGCGATTAAAACAATATATCCAAAAAATAAAATATACAAAATAAATAAATATATATATAAACTAACAACATTTTATTTAAGTTTCAGAATTATTATTACTTTCCAATAAAAATATATCTGCAATCTAATTATTAAATTCCTGTAATTTCTTACGTTTTTGCTCGGGTCACGTTTCAATAGCTTCTCTCTCTCTCTCTCTCTTTCTCTTTCTTCTTTTTTTTTTGTATTTTATAACGAGTATACGCTTTTTACGAAATTATACTTTCGTCTTTTAAAGAGCACACGCCGTTCCTATTAAAAGCATTACATTTAATTATTCCTGTCCATGTCCCACGCGTTTATTTTCTCTATTTTTATTTTTGTAGAATGCGAGTCAAGTTTAGTATGACCCAAGGTAGAATTTCTGTCGAGAAGTAATCAAAGATATATATGTTTTGTAGTTGAAACTTTTAAACGATCTTATTAAAAGACGATCTTAATAAAATGTTATATATTAAAAAACGATTTTTAATTTCATCAAATGTTCGATATTTTTAAAGTATTTTCTTTTCTCCAAAATCCGTTAACAATTTACTCCCATTTAATATATAATTAAAGAAAAAGACAAAAATAAACTCTAATCAAACTTAAATATTTTCTTTCCTTTTTTTATTTCCTTTTAAGAACTACTTTGACAAATTTTTCCCTAATAAATCTATCCCGAGGGATAAAAAAAGAAAAAATCGTAAACTTCGTTCGTGAATAGGTCTGATGTTAAAATTGGTATTTATTATAAAACGGTATGACGCGACGCAATTAGAAATAAATTTTCCCTTTTTAAAAGGGATATTGGCTTACACTCGATAAATTGCAAAACGTTACCAACGATACGCACACACACACACATATATATAGTTATGTAGTATGTAACGGAGCGCGCAACAAAAATATTCTTTTATCTGGTATCATTTACGTTGATGCAATTAGCGAAGCACACCTGGCCCAATGGATTCGTGTAAACAAAACAAAAAAAAAACAACAACAAAATATCGGTAAAATGTATTTCTTTGGGAAAAATATTCGATGCAGAGATTTTCACGTTCGAACGAAAGCGTAGCTTGCACACCAAAATAATAATAATAATAATAATAATAATAATCATAATAATAAATAAATAAATAAAAATAACTTTAAACCGTATCGATACAATCAAGCGTAACGATCCTAAAAACAACCCGTTAGGAAAATTCTCACAATGTTATAAAAAAAACATAAAACAAAAATACGTATACCTATCACACACACACACACACACAAATACTTTAAAAAAAGTTCCTCATAAGTATCTTAAAAATTATAAACCCGTATCGTCGATAATTTTACGAGTAAAAGAGCTGAATAAACTAGTCCGACTCGAATGGAAGAACCTCTCGGAAAAATTTTTGGAGACTCTCGAATCTCCTTGGAGGTCTGGATAAAAAAAAAGTAAAAGAAAGTGGACGATATAAAAAAGAAAAAAAAGGAAAAAGAGAGAACGAAAGATAGAGACAGAGAAAAAGAGAGAGAAAGAGAGAGAAAGAAAAAAGAGTATACCATAGCATTCGCAACTTTTTTACCTCTCGACGATCGCCCCTCATAAAAGTTAATAAGCCGACGGGACTGAGTTTGTTGATCCTGAGGAAATTGCAGGAGACCAACGCGCTCCTAACAGTACTCTCCTCCTACCCAACGTTTTATGTTCCTGTTCTATTCGATGTTACGAGCAAAGCACTCCTTCTTCGTACCTTTTAGCCCGACTCTCTTCGTACACCCCCAACATTCCACCCCCTTTTCACCCTCTGTCATCTCTTCGCTTGTCTATATACGAGAACACCCCTTCTCACTTCTTCCTTCTTCTATCTCTCTCTTTCTCTCTCTCATTTTCTCTATCTACCCTCTTCTTTTTCTTTTTCTTGTTCTTTCTTCTTCGTAGCTCACGAACCACTCAGGACGTATATTTCTCGCAACGTCGCATGATTATGCTCGTGTGTTTCGAAATAGAAGAGCCGCGTAAAACGACGCGAGAGCATCGTTAGAAGAAGGACCCAAGTGCTGTCTCTTCTTCTCTTATTGTTAGGAACACCAGAAGAAGATATACCTACTATACCTACTATATACGTACACGTTAGACTCATGATGGCAAGTAGATACGTAAACGAACAAAGTTAATGCGCTTCCCTGGTAAGTATACTTCCTTCCTAGGACGACGTTAATACGCGCGAAGCTTTCTCACCGAAAGACAAGGAATTGGTATCACTCGTTATTCTTCTCTCCTTACTGCCTATCCTAAACGTGAAATATGATATCTCTAAAACATCAAAGAACCTTCCAATTAACCAACTATCGTATCTTCGTTTCTATATTATTTTTTATTATCTGATAGATGATGTAAGTTTAATGATGTTATCGGTATTATTAAAAGAAAACGAGATGTGTTATAATTATTTATGAAAATAACCGAGTATCATTAAGTATTAATGACAGTGGATTATACTTGCTAATATCACATATCGATTAAATGTTCCATACATTTTTTGTTTGTTTTTATACATTATATGTATAATAATATATTATGTGTATATTTTAAATACATACAAACATCGATGATTTCCTATTATCCTGTCGCAAAATCTTATCCTGATTTGTCGATTTCATAAAACAGATGATATTCTTTTAGTATCTGATGTAAAACCTATTAAAATTAATTAGCTTTACGAAAAGAATTGGAATACACGTAACAGTATTCATTACCTTTATGGATTTTTAGAGATGAAATAAGCGAAAACGTAGAATATCGAGGAATGGAAGAAGATTATCTTTTTCTCTATAGGATCATTCTAAATGTTACAACACTTTCCAATGCCCAACCTCTGGCGTTAGTCATTTTCTTCCATCGCGACACGAGTTTTGCATTTTCCTTCTCTCATACCATTTTAATCCTCACAAGTTTTAATCCCCTTTGAGAAGGAACCTCGACGCAAAAATGTATCATCGTTTGTATCTACAAAGAAAAGAAAAGAGAGAAGGAAAAAAAAGAAAGAAAGAAAGAAAGAAAAGTAGAAAATACCAATCCTTTTACATGTACCTCTACCTTAAGAAATGAAAGTAATAAAAATGAGTGGTCGATAGGAAGAAAAAAAATTTTTTAAAATATATATGAAACTGAAAATAATATACTTTTGATATCCTAAATGAATACGCGATCTTTGACGAAGATTTTATCAAAAAGCGGAAATGAAAATCGATCCGTTTTAAGCGTCGCTCAATTTAAAGACGTTTATTTTATCTATTTAAAAGAAAAAGATTAAGAAGAAATATACTATAACACGTTAGAGTTTATATTTCTTCGAGTCATTTTGGGAGGAAAAGATGGGGAAGATGGGGAACATGGGGAAACGAGAAGAGGAAGAGGAGGAAAGGAGAAAAGCTACTTACAATGGAACACAGAACGCTGAAGCGCATTACAAGCAAGTACTGTGAAACTCGTTAAATACTAAACTATTTTGGAAGATATACTAGACGACAAGACGAAGGATCTGAGATATCCCAGTGGCTGTCTGCCTTCTTTCCCTCTTCTTAGATATTACTTCTCCGAATTTTCAAGCATGACAACCTTCAAAAGAGAAAATATAGTGTATATGTCGTAACAAGTGAAAGGGATGAAACGCGAGATAGAAAATTCATAAAAAACCGACATGAAAAAATATGCAGCTTCCTAAAATCCTCAACGATTTTTGGACCCCCATCGTTTTCGACCTTTTATATACATATGTATGTACCGTATATACGAACGCACATATACATACATATGTATGTTACCTCGATTCAAATCGTTCATCCGTTTGAAAAAAAAAAAAAGAAAGAGAGAAAGAGAGAGAGAGAGAATAGGTACGCCAGAACAATGAGAAGTTAGAATATAAATGGGATGAAAAAAAAAAAAGGAAAAGGAAAAAATAAAAGTATTTCTCAACTTTATTTCTAAAAAATAGGGAGGAAAAAGGCAAACTATTTGAGAGCGATCATGTTCTGCTTGCAATTCAAGAATATTCCCATGTGAAAATCGAGGAATATGAGTCAACGAATTCAATCCATTCGAACAAAACGAAAGCAGATAGTTACATACTGGTAACATTGAGCCAATGTCTGGAGACTTGTTAAGATTTAATTGTAAGACACGTACACACACAGGAGTACATATACGTTCTAAGAATTAATTCTATACACAAACATATATTTAAAGAAATCTTATAACATACAGTATGTATGTATAGACGTTTACTGCTATGTCTCTGTCTCTCTGTCTAAGTGTGTGTGTGTTTATTCTTATAAGAAATAAAAAAAGAAAGAAAAATAGAAAGAAGTAGGAGTAATGTTAGGAGAAGCAACTACGAAGAAGAAAGATCCTGAGGAAGCAAGGAAGCCGTTAGGGAAAGCACGAGAGCGTAAGAGAGAGAAACTGAGAAAGAGAGAGGAGAGAGAGAGGAGAGAGAGAGGAGAGAGAGAAGGTTGCCGAGAGAACAGAGAGACGCATGACTCCCACGGGAAATTTAGGTGCGACCTCCATGTATCACCGAATCTACTGTAAGTAGCTATGTAACGGACGTACGTATATACCACCTACGGATATTCCACGTGCGTATAAACAGAAATGTATATGCTCGCGAAACACGAACGTCCAGCAGTAATGTCATACGTCTTTCTCTTATCGCTACTCTCTCTCTCTCTTTCTATCTTTCTTGCATGCACATTATTCCTATAAGTATATTTCTTCCTATTTCGACAATACGAATCTTTGATAATATGATATAACTTTTAACTGGAATATTATGTTTACAAAAACAGTATCGTAACACTGATGAAAGAATTATATGAAAGAATTATATGAAAGAATGAAATTAAAACGTTAATCAAAATTATGATAATTTAATGTACGAAAGAAATTAATTTGAAACTTTTAAATCACATGCTCATATACTTACGCGTATTTTGGAACTCTTACAATTAGTATAATTGAAGTTTGCTAAGAGTGTAACTCTATAGTTTTAGTATATAACGTAGGTATACGATGTGTCTCCAAATTAATAATCTATTTAAATGAAAACTGGAACGAAGGTCTTTTTAATTATAAGTTTAATAAAATACGATTTGTTTTTCAAGGAAAAATCTAAATAAAAAAAGAAAAGTAAAAAGTTATTGACGGCTTATTCCTAATCGTCGATAATTTTCTCTCCAAACTCGTACGAAACGGTGCTGACCAAAAAATAAAAACGAAAAAAGAATAACACCCCGATCGAGCCTTGATACGATTTCAACGCATGGTGTAGTATGTATTTACGAGTGGTCTTTTAAACTCGAATCAACAAAGCCTCTCCAATGCAACTGCAAAAGCTGCTTAACGCGAAAAATAATCAAGCGTTTTCGCTTTTAATTACTTTATTATCAAACTGGAGTATTCGATTTGCATTGCTGTAATCCATGAGATTATCCGATAGGTCAAATCCCTACAATTATTATTATTATTATTATATTGTTGTTGCTATTAATATTTATTTATTTATTTATAAATTTATTTTTCCTCCATAAAGAAATAAAGAACTGGAAAAAATGAGAAGAAAAAAAAAAAGGAACTTGATAAATTCATCGTCAAACCATCATATTTCTATCTATATGCAAATATCATAATTAACGCTAGGATGTAAACAACGTACGACCGTCGAACTCGATTATGATTAACGTTGTAAAAGTGAAAAAAGAGGAAGAGAAAGAGAATGAGTGTGTGTGTGAGAGAGAGAGAGAGTTAAAAATAATAAATAAAAATATTCGACGCAGCATGTCACGAGAATATTAGCAAAGCGAGTTGGCGAGTTACGTTCTTCGTTAAAGTGAGAATGATATCAAAATCGATCCTATCGTGAAATCCCCTTGATAGCAATGATTTCGCATTAAACGACGTTCGCATCGAGAGGGCGGCCTTTCGAAAAATTTGGACAAACTCGATTAAACCTTTTGGAAAGCTAATTCGAACTATTATAGGCACTGGTGTAATAAAAAAAAAAAGGAGAGAGAGTCGGTGAAAAAATAAAATAAAATAAAATAAAATAAAATAGAATGGACCAAAGTCGAGAGAAAGAGTCCAAGTGGAAATATAAAAGTTATTCAAGCTATGTGAAATCTCATCGCCTCTTTTTTACCTTTTCTCTTTCTCTCTCTCGCACTCTCTCACATTCTCTCTTTCTCTCTTTCACGTTGAGCTCACGGGGTGAGAAAATCAGATAAAGGGGCTGATAGCAATAAAATCGATGCCCCGGATCTGCTTCAGTTTGTAATTGAATCAAATTAATCACCCTCGTCGACCTCCAGTCTGTTCTCTCCCATCTTCTTCGTCCTCGGTATTACTCTTTCTCTTTCCTTCTCTCGTACGTTACCATCCCCAATTAATAGCAGGAGGCTCCACGTTTCGTCGGAACTTTATAAAACGAATCCAGTTACGGGGGACCGTTTGTCAGAAGCTCAAAGCCACTGAAAAGCTTTGCCTTCGTTCGGAAATGACGCTAGCACGTATTCTTCTTCTTCTTCTTATTATTATTATTATTATTATTACTCTTCTTCTATCTTCTATCTTCTGTTTTTTCTTTCTACAATTCGATTTCCTTCTTAATATTTATCTTTCCTTATTTTTTTTATTACCCTGTTTTTTGGTGACATAATAATATACCTCACAACGTTCACGAAAATCCAAAATTAGATCGTGTAAATATTTTATTGTTGTTAAATATAATTAATCCCAATTAAACTAACTGTAAAATATGAATTATCGTTTAATCACGGGTCTTACGTTCCTTGTCTGATTCTTAGTATTCTCTTTCTTTGGAAATCGTAATTAATTCAGCCGTGTAAATATCAAATAACTTTATCACAAGAGTTTGATGAACCTTTGGCTTTTAAAAGAGATAATGAAATAATCAAAACATTTTAATTCTATTTGAATTTATAACCGAGCAGATAATATTTGAGAATTTACCAAGCAGGTAATGAATCAGAAATAATCTCCTAAACGAAACCCGATAAGAGTTGTTTTCTTTTGTTGATTTAAGATATTCTAAGACGATATACTTGGCTATGTTATAATTATTTTATCGAAATTAATTTACACGTTGAATAATGACGTATGAGTTTCTAAAACAAAAGTCCATGTGTATGATATATACATATATGTAACTACATATAAGAAAAATGTATTGCAGTTCGTATCATAGCAACCACATAAGAAGTCTGTTTAGTCAAGAACCGATCAATTTAAAGAACGCTGAATCTTTAAATGATTTATTATCTTAAGCGTATTGTACATAAACTATTGAGTAAAAACTTTACTGTCGATCACGATAAAATCTCATTTTTCTTAACTATAAATCACCTTAGGATATTTCCAGATCGTAAGCTTATACATATGTTCTCCTGCGATATTTACCCCTTGTAGTAAAAGATCCGCCATTGAAAAACTATACTCTTTATTAATGAATAATCTCTAAATCATTCATAGATCTTAGATTTTAATATAAATTTATTTAAGATTAATACGATAAACAATAAATAATTGTATTATTTAAAAGACTACAGCTGTAAACAGAATAATTGAGAGAGAGATAACGAGATATTCCAAAACGAACTTACTAAAAGCTGGATAAACAACGAAATCAATTCACGATCAAACACCTTTGAGAAGAATAAATATTGAACCCGAATACATCTAAAAACTGTAAATATAAATATTACTATTTATACGTATAAACGTTAACATGTTAAAGATATTACCGTTTATTATTTATAAAAAAAACTTTGACAGAGAAAAATGAATCCACTACTTATGGACACGATTTTGACTAAAGAAGACTTCGAAGTAGCTCTTACAGCATACAGTAAAAGGACATGGTTTATCGTTTGGTTATTTATGCTGTGTTTCACATCGTGTATACTAAATGGTTTCCACGTGATGTCCTACGTCTTCTACAGCGTTACACCGAAGCACTGGTGCTCGATTCCAGCATTGGAGAAAGCGAATTGGACTCCCAAGCAAATACGAGCTGTATCCAGTCTCAGGTGGTTGATAATCCGAACTAATGCCAATAGGATCGAATTAGATATATGTTCTCGTACTGATTCACAATCGAGAGAGAGAAAGAGAGAGAGAGAGAGAGAGAGACGGAGTGCAAGAGAATGTGGGAAGAGAAGAGAAGAGAGGGATGGACAAAGCAACTCGAGGAACGACGTATTCATTAAACTTGACAAATTGCATAGTGATGGGAACGTAGTGGTATCGATCACAATGCCCTACCCAGCCCTCTTTTATTCTTACCGTCGTTATACGAAATTTTGCGGCATTCATAGGGTGATAAATGATACGTCGTATTACGAACGAACGATCAACGATGTAAAACACAAGATACATCTGGGCATAATTCTATATTCGCTTCGCCATAGGCGTAAATAAATTATCACGCGTGTATGAATGATGGAATGAGAGTTTATATATACATGTGTATATATATGCACGAAAGAAATTTACGGCTTGAATTGTTATGTTAAATCGATCGAAGCTAATCTTTCTCTTTTTTTAGTCCAGACGAATGGTCAAACTGTGAATATTACAATTGGAATTACGACGAACTGGTAAATATGGGTTTTGATAAAGCTTTGGAAAAAGTTACAAGTGATGAGAAGCCTGAAATCATCGCTTGCAAAGAATATTCTTATGAAATAGAATACAAGGATTCATCTTTTGTACCAGAGGTACGATATGAAAATGTTAAAATTAAAGATAACGATCGTATTATATATTTCGTTTATTATAAATTATTACAAGAATTATTATTATTATTATTATTATAAATCACAAACCAGTGATCTTTTCTTACAGTGGAATATGGTATGCGAACGTTTAGTAATGAAAGCTACTGTTCAGACTGCAGTTTCCATTGGTAAATTCGTTGGTGCGTTCATTTTTGGTGTATTAGCTGATAAATATGGTAGAAAAATAACTTACCTCGTTTCCTGTGTGATATACATGATTGCTGGTCCAGTTATTGCCTTTACACATAAATATATTATTATGCTGATCTGTAGAGTTGGTCTCGGAGTAGCTGGAATCGGTATTTATCAAGCAGCTTATTCTATACGTAAGTTCACACAAATTATTAGATATAATATATATTATAAATGTATATCAAATAATACAAATACATAATTATATGTTATATTTCGTTATCAAAAATCAATAATGAATAATGAATAATCAATGATCAATAAAATTAATCTTTCTATTGAAGTGATAGAGATATGTCCACCGCATTTGCGCTCCACTTTGGGAGTAATGTTCAATCAAAGTTATGCTCTCGGAATGATTCTGATTGCAATAATTGCATATTTTATAAGAGAATGGAGAATATTACAAATTTATATTTCTCTCCCGACGTTCATTTTGATTCTGCACATGTTAGCTATACCGGAGAGTCCAAGGTGGCTTTATTATTCAAAACATAAGGCACGTGCTTGGAAAATGGTAGAAGATTTTGTATCAGCCGAGAAAAAACAATTGATGTATGTTTTCGAACTAATCGAATTGATAATTAAAAAAACAAAACCACGTTCTATTCAATTTCTTTAACTGTATCTTTTCTTATATTTCTTATTCGTCAGTGCTGAACGAAGAATGAGCGTCGCGATAAGGGTTGAAAAAAAATTGACCCGTATTCAAGAATTAAAGAAAAGTTTAGGATATTTAAAACACAAAGAGATGAGCCTTAGATTAATTTTAAATTGGATTATTTGGGGTTCTACGTCTATGAGTTATTACGCATTATCGATTACCTCTGGCCATTTACAGATAGACAGTTATCTTTACACCGGACTTTCTGGTAAATTAATACTTTTCTTTATGAAATATTCATACTACTGTGCTCATAGACTTATACTCGTTTTTTTCTTTTTTTTTAGGTATTGCCGAAGGAATAAGTTACATCATAGTCGTACCTTTATTAAGTAAGCTTGGTAGACGAGGTACATCATTCTCTTTACTTCTATGTGGATCTGGAGCATTTACAATTCTTCTCATTTTACCAACTCAAATGAAAATGATCACTATGTTCACGGCTCTTTTTGGTAGACTCTGCATTAGTAGCGTGTACGTTGCTGTGATAATCCACTGTAGTGAACTTTTTCCAACTGTTATGAGAAACATAGCAATAGGTACCAGTTCTACGTGGGCACACATTGGCAGTACAATTGCACCTTACCTTGTGGATTATTTTGTAAGTTTATTCAAAAGAAAAAATAGAGAAACGCGCTGTTAAATTTTTATTAACACAATTAAAATATCTACATCGTTTGCATTTAGAGTGTTACGGTTTTTTTTATTTTTTTTTTTTAATACTAATACTTAAGTATACTACTACCTATTGAATTTTATTACAGCAAAAGTATTATTAATATATTAAAAAATATTTTTTTTCCCTGCAAAGCTTCTTTTTTTTTTTTAACTTCATTTATATGATTTAGAATAGATACAAATATAAAATAGTTAGGAGGTACTTTGGTTTCAAGTATATGACTATAAATAATTTGGCTGATGAAATATTTCGCATAACCTCATTTATCGTGGCAGTTGATATAAATTAAATTTTGTATACGTATATGCAAAACAGA
The DNA here is from genome assembly GCA_023678845.1 of Mischocyttarus mexicanus. NCBI lineage: Eukaryota > Metazoa > Arthropoda > Insecta > Hymenoptera > Vespidae > Mischocyttarus > Mischocyttarus mexicanus. The sequence goes on along the minus strand of JACGTP010000013.1, from coordinate 2,315,013 downwards.
CTCACACATTCGTGATTATTATGTACGTCCGCGCACGTACATATATATATATACAAATGTATTTGTATATTATATATATACATACTTAGCTTATATATGTTCTTCGTAATCTGTTAAAGTATCGAAAATCAGTTAAATAAATTTCCATAATTTATTTTTCAACCTAATTATAAGTTCTAATAATTGATACCAGTACTACGATCTCCAAATACCATTTCGTGCAGAATAGTAAATGGGACGTAAAATTATACAATCCCTGAAAAAGCTTATCTGGATTTTCCAAAATTCATTGATAATCCTAATTGCATTGTGCTATTACATATCAATTGCTTTAGTTAATCTACCTAAAAATGTTATACATTATAAATGCGGAAATATATTGTGACGTAAAATTTATAATTCAAGTAATCATATAATTGCACAACATGTGATTTTAATTTTTTTATAAAAGGAATATATCCCTATTCTATAGTGCAAATGTTCTTTTTATGATTATTGTATTTCTTTCCACTAAGTAAATATTTTGATCGTAAGATACAATATCATATATATTACATTAAAATCGAAAAGATATTCGGACGTTCGAGATAGAGAAAATGTTAAATATCATTTCATTATAATTACAGGTTATTTATGGATGGTGGGTGCCAAATTCAATTTGTGGCTTCACAGCATTTATAAGTGCCTTACTAACACAGGTATTTCCAGAAACTAAAGACTTAACTTTGTATAATACTATGGAAGAGTTTATTTCAAGATGTAAAGCCAATCCCGAAGAACAACTATCTTTGAAACATAGTATAGTCTTTACAATACTCAAAAAATTGAAAATTATCAAAAAACCTACACCCAAAACAACCTCTCAAGAATAATGAAGAGCAATTCCACCATACATTTGTCCACCTCATAGAGAATATATGTACAGTTTAAAATGTATGAAAATATGCACTATAATGTTTTGCAATTCATGAGGAAAAATAATATGGAATGCAAGAATATACAGATGCCCCTTTAACTTCCATACAATAAAATATTTCTACTTAAAGGCCCAACAATAATATGTGCATGAAGTTAAAGCTTTTCTTGATTAAAATCATTTTTCCTTGTTAATTATAAAGTTTTTACAGTGCATATGCCTTAAAAAGGAATTGTATATTCCTTCTATATTAATTTAGGTTTATCTACATATTGTTTTCCATGATGAATAATGGTTGCAAAGGTTCCTGCAACCATAGCACCCCAAAATAACATATAAAGTAAAGCTTCTGTAGTATATCGAGAGGGAAGAATTATATGTGCAACAAGCATCGATGATGCAATTAACAAAACTAGCGGGAATGTAGCATATCGCCAATTTCGATCGGATTCTAAAGGACACTGAATCAAAGTACATTCGCCGTCTTGCACGATATAGCGACCTAAGAAGAGCTCCAATGAATCCTGTAAAAATATGTAAATTAATATTGAACCATAAATTTCAAAGTACTGTTCGTACCTGTCGATAACCATCGGCGAAGTTATTTTTATAGTATCTTGTTAATGAATTGATGCCATCTCTAAGAGCACCCAATTTTGTACGTTTTCCAGTTCGTGTAAAATCTGTTTTTAATGCACCCGTACCAGAGTATTGTACGCTTACAACGTCTGCATTATCAGCCCATATCTAAAATGATAAACAACTTTTTTTTTCTCTTTCTAACGTATTTATTATTTCATATCATATAGATACCTGTTTGAAAAGATTCTCAAAGGAAGGATGATCTTCGATCTTTCGAAGTACTTCCAGCTTTGCTAATATTTCGTTTAAAACTCTTTTTGCTAACATACTTTGAACAACGTTAGTGCGATCAAGACAGTCAACACAATTTGTACGGAAAACACCATCTTGCGCAGAAAGTAATAATCCATCTCTCGTAAGAAGGAAATAACCCATTTGCTCTTGATCGTGAGCTAATCGGTCCATCAAAATATTTAATCTATCCCATCTTAATCTTCTACATTCTGCATGAAAATCGAAAGCTTCATATCGTACATTTTGATTATTAATTCTTTGAACTACATCGCGATATGATTTTTCTAACGTAGCTTCTGGCCCATTTTGTTCAATCTAGAAAATAATATACATTTCTTTAAAATTAAAATTATATATAATACATAAATTGAAAATCTCATAACTCTTACCAAGTTCACTAAAATTTGTTTTCCATAATGGAAAATCTGCGAATCAAAATGTCTGGCACATGCAGTTTGATGATCTTCATGAACACTTAATTGTGGCTTTGGTTTATATTTCAAATTTGGAGCTTGATACCAAAATAATGGTATGGAACCTCGCGTTTGTACAAAAGAACTACGATACCCATTTAGCTCGATCAACTGTTCAGTTTCTACATAATTAGAAACATTTCCAGTAGAATCTATACCACGTGAAAAAAGTCTTGTACCTGCGCGATGTATACTACGCCTTGAAACAATACCCCAATTGAATGCAATATTATTGACAACAACAGTGTTCAATGATACAACTATAAATATTAAATGTTAAGAAAAATATATTAATTAAACAAATTTTTTATATTAATCGTAAACGATGAAACTAACTTAAACAATATTACTGCTCTACATGTAAAAATTATAATTTTCTTAAGAAGGATACATCCATGTATAATAGGCAAACAAAATTTGTATAGCTCTACCCTTGCTGTTAAATCTTGTAAAAGGTAAGAGTTCCATACAAATCTAGGATCTGCCCTATCGTGAAGCGTCATCTAAATAAAATCATTAACTCGTTAATACAAATGCTAAATTATATATATAATACATACAAACTATTAGAAAATCCATATAATACTAACTTGTAAAAATTCGGGTGTAGTGTTATGAAGCCTTTGTGTAGTATGACTAAGGTCGTATGTATAACTAAAGTAAAAGTAAGGTGTATTTAGAACGGATTTAACCATCTCTAAATATGTAGCATTATTCTGTACTTGTTTTTCACTCAAATGTAAAGATGATCTCGAATATGGTATCACATCTGTGGAAACAATTCTATAAATTTGTTGGCCTGCTATCGTTCCAATCATTAGCGCATCTGTAATTACTATAAGATAACGACACGCTAAAAGGCGAATATTTCCTACTATTCCCCATATTTTTCTACGACTCGCAGTAGGTGGTATTAGGCTGGCTGTACCAACTAAAAATAGAAAGAAATTTATCTAACAACATAATTGTATAAATAATAGAATATGTAAAATGTAACTTACCTTGAGTATAAACTTGTTGACTTACTCTATCGACTACGAGTAATACTTTAGTACCCACTGGTTCAACATAAAATTTTTCTGGTGTAGCATACCTGAAATAAATGAAATATAAATAAAATATTGTGTATACAAAAATCACACATTTGTCAAATTCTAAAGATATTTCCTCTACGTGAATTTAACAAGTTTAACTCATAAGATTGAAATACTTACAGATATAAGTTATCATACAGATCCGTACTTAACTTCATATTGCGTGAAGCGTATAGTGCTAAATTATACTAAATTATAAATATATATATATATATAAATCTCACAAAAAAAAGATTGCAGCTCACAATCTCTCAGACAAATGAAACAATAAGAATATTAATAGAAATATGCTGAAAAAACGTTATAATAAGTTATTGTCAATTTAATATTAGAATTCGCATTATCTGTCAAAATTACAATAAAGTAATCACTGTAGTTAGGTTACGGTCGAGTTTCTTACGTAGCACTATCTTAATGCACTGACGTTTTCTGTGATTGGCTAATGTTAAAATACTCAACCAATCCGTGGATTAAAAATAAAATACCTGATAGTACAGACTACCAGATAGTAGCAACTTTAGAAAAAAAATCTTCGAATAATTCAAAATATTATAATTATGTTTATATTATAATAAGCACATAATTAAACATTATAAATTTATAGAAAGTTATATAATCTCTTAATGTCTTATTTTATTTCGAACGAATATAATTAAAAATTCGCTTGTGAAAACTTGTTATAATCAAATTTATAAATATTCCATCGAACACTGTAATTGAATGCTTATACTATTATAAAATATAGAATACAATATCGACACTAGCTTGACTTTGATAAAGATAGAAATTTAGTTTGCTACCAATCATAAACTCAGACAAAGTCTAATGCATTTCCATAAACAGAACATCTAATCATAATAATTTAATTTTAAATAAATTTGTTGTCTTAATTTTGACAAAACATATTATATATATTTATTTCATACGTCATATCAAATTGTACTACATTTTTCAAACACGTGAGAGATCTACGTTCTTATTGGTTGAATAGGTATGATTGGTTTCCAGCGTTCGTATTAAATTTGCTGTCCAGTGAGTGCATCAATGGAATCATTAAACATCATTGCTTGATCAAATATCTGACAGTATTTTTACCGAACTTTGTTACATCGTTGAATTACCAAATTTATTTGTCGAAAATTAAACAAGGTAAGCTTTTTATATCTTTATTGTAGTTATTGCTTTAAGAAAAATAATATTAGAAATATTTTATTTAATATAGCTGATGACTTTAAAAGTTTGATAATAATGAAATTATCTTTCTATTAATGTAACCTACATTTGACCTTCGTTCTTTACTTAAGTGCATTAATATTTCATGTTTTATTCTTTTCATAATTCAACTGTCAACTTGAATAATATTTTATCATTTATTTACTACATTTTTTGTTGTGCAAATTTTCTGCAATTAACTAAATTGAAGTATATTTAATTTATGAATGACATTATATATAATATATACATATATAAATATATAATTTTATTAGTAATATTATAAATTTATATTTGCTTTCTTAACAGCTTTATTTTTATATTAAATGTGTATATTTTCAAAAAGTTATCTCTTTTTTTTTATTACAACAATAAATTATTTTTTATAATTTCAGATGGAACCGATAAATGTTGTTGTAACTGGGGCTGCTGGCCAAATTGCTTATTCTTTACTGTATCATATTGCATCGGGATCAGTTTTTGGTCCAGAACAACCAATTAAACTTAAATTATTAGATATACCACCCATGATGAAAGTTTTAGATGGAGTAATTATGGAACTCGAGGATTTAGCACTTCCTCTTCTTAGAGGTAAATGAACTAAATTTTTTTATTTTCATTATATCGTATATATTTTTTTGTTTATTTAAGTATATAACTTCTATATATTTATATGGGAGCTAGATATTTCATTGATAAAGGTGACTTGTTACGTAACAAAAATGTTATGTAATACCTCATTATAATGATATCAATCACTTATTTACCGCTATTATACAAATGAAATATGTGAAAATAAAGACATATTTGAACTCTTAACTGCACTATGGAAAATAATTTCCTCTTCTTGGAGATTAAAAAATATTTAGAGTTAATAAGAGGAAATACAATGTTTATGAAAAATTTGGTTTACAGAAATTATACCAACAACTGATCCAGTTGTAGCTTTTAACGATGTGGCAGCTGCTTTCTTAGTTGGCTCAATGCCACGAAAAGAAGGAATGGAACGTAAAGATCTTTTGGCTGCCAATGCTGAGATTTTCAAGGTACAAGGGGAAGCACTAAATAAATATGCACGAAGAGATGTAAAAGTCTTGGTAGTTGGAAATCCGGCTAATACAAATGCCCTTATATGCGCACATTATGCATCATCTATTCCAAAAGAAAATTTCTCAGCAATGACTAGATTAGATCAAAATCGAGCTCAAGCTGCTTTAGCAAATCGACTAGGTGTTCAGGTAAACTAGGATTCTTAAAAGAGAAATGACTTCTTAACACTTTGACGGTAGTACTTTTAATGAAAAAGGTTTGCTCTTACCACTGGAACACAGATAATAAACATTAACTAAATGAATTCATGTATACTTGAAGTCAATAATCATTGGTTCAATAAATTCACGCATACGCTAGTCCAGCCGTTAAAGTGTTCATTTATGATAAGTACATTTCAATATTTTTGATTAATTTTCTTATCTATAGGTTGATAAAGTAAAAAATGTTATTATTTGGGGCAATCACAGCTCAACTCAATACCCTGATGCAACGCATGCTACTGTGAACATTGGAAATTCTTCTAAAAGTGTACCATCTGCAATAAATGATAATGATTGGCTAAATAATACTTTTGTAGAAATGATTCAAAAACGCGGAGCTGCTGTGATTGCAGCTAGAAAAATGTCATCTGCCATGTCAGCAGCTAAAGCTGCGGCAGATCATATGAAAGATTGGTGGGTGGGAACTAAACCAGGTCACTGGGTGAGCATGGGTGTTATGTCAGATGGAAGCTATGGAATAGCAAAGGACATTGTTTTCTCTTTTCCTGTTACCATAGAAAATAAACAATACAAGATTGTTCAAGTATGTATTACTTTTAAAATCCTTATTATTATAATTGCAATATTCTCCATTATATTAACACATCGCGGACCAGAAATTTTTTATAATATTGCTAATTCTTTTTTTTTAAATGATTTATTATTTTGCAGGGACTTCCAATTAGTGAGTTTGCTCAAAGTAAACTGAACATTACAGCTCAGGAATTAGAAGTGGAGCATAAAGAAGCAAATCACATCCTTAAAAATTGACTAGAATCTGAAAAAGGTTCTATTTTAGAAAAAGAACCAACTATATCAGCCAAGTTATAAAAAAATATCTTATCTGTTGTACATAGATAACATATAAGGAGGTATGGGAATAATCACGTTTCTTAAGGAATAGTAATTTACTATTGAGAAAATCAATATTACAAATACCATTAGTAAATTTGAATCGGAGTTCAAATTCAATTTGATAATTATTGTTTGAAATATTACTTTACATTTATAAATAAAATTTTTCTATGTAATACAAGCCACAAGAATTAATCAGAAATAATAAAATAAAATATTAAAAAATATTACTGAAAGTTTTTCCATATAATTATATTAAATACTCGAAAGTTTTAGTAATAATACTCCACACTTTAAAAAAATCACAACATTAATAAAAATCCATAAAATCATTAATTTGTGACTTTGTCTTATTTATCTATAATTAATTATAGATCCAATAAAAATGTAAATGTTAAACAACACATATACTTTATAACGTTTTTTTTTCTTTTATTCTTCTCCCCAAGATTCAATAATAATTTATATTACAGTAATAGTAACTATTTTTCATGTCAATATTTTCACTCACCTTTTCTGACAATTATATTATTTTTATATCTTTTTTCCTAAACACTATTATTACAATCATACTGATTTTTTGCCTACAAATAGAATTATTTTGTGAGCATTAAGTAGCATATTGTACAAAGATGCAGAGTGCTTGGTTTTACAAAGTTTCTATACGCTCGCATTAAAATCAAATTATATACTTTGTTCGTTTTGTTCTGAAAATGTCATTTCTGAAGATACTTAAATTTTAAAGATATAACAACCGCGTAAAGACACTTTGTTAGAAGGACAGATGTTTAGAAGCTGTAGTAATTGGTCTGGATGCTGAAAAACATCACTTTCATAGTGATAATAATAATAGTAAATTAGCATTTTTGCAGACAATTTTGAATTAATATCATTTTAAAATGATGTTAATAGCAAAATGCATTATTATGGCTGAAATATTTTTATAAAGAAAATATAAATTTTCATTGAAATTGCATCTTATTTGAATCATTTTCCAAGCACAACAATATTTCACATAAGACAGTACGAACATTTGTTCTAAATTTGAGGAACTATAAAGTTCTTGTTCCATAAAGACAGCAAATACACTTGAAAACACTCGCAAATATTACGTTTTTATGGGAAAATACATTCTCTCATGTTGGACAAAACTTGCAATATGCTGTACGTGAAATACCTGGAACAGGCTGTAATAAACTATTGTTTATATGTAAAATATAAATTTGTTGCTCCTCATGTAACGATTATAATATAATAAATTAACAGATCCTTTTAAGTTATAAATAGAACTTAATCTTATATAATGATTCGTCTGCTTACTTGAGTAGACATTGCGAGAAACATGATTAGTTTGATAAAACCTTATGATTGAAAATTATGGTACCATAATCAATGACCCAAATAAAAGATATTTGATCTTACCAAATGAGATTGATGAAAGTTAGAGATGCAATACACTCTCTTTATTACACGACCGCGTACATTACCAATGACTAGTGAGCATATAATATAAGCGATAAATCATTAGAAAGAGTTAATTTCACTCACTATTCAGTATACGATAAATATAAGATTTAATTAAATATTTTACTTATATAGTTACGTGAATAAGCCCTGGTATTAATACATTTAACAGTATCTTATACTGTTAAACATTCAATTCTATGATTCTTAATTTTGTATTCTAATAAGAATCTCCTTTTGATATACATATACATATATGTATATATATATGTAGAAAGTGTATAATGAAAACACAATGCTTCCGTTCCAGGCTACGTACATCATTATCACTTACAACTGTATTATTTTTTCATTGGACACGGTTTGACTTAATTGTCAAATAACACTTAAAGGCCGTATTGAGTTTTCATATCTAAATTGCACATTTGAATTAGCCAAATAAGTTCAAATCGTGCAGTTAGCGAACGAATATTTTTTCCTGCTATAAAACAATTCCTCGCTTGAGCAAAAATATTTAATTCAAGTGGAATCCTCTTTCTCTGGTAGCAGCCAATAATCGTTCTTTTAAAATTTCTTCTGTAGGATATTCTGGCAATTTTAAATAATGTACGCAAGTATTAACGGAAGGATAACCACCAGATCCAGCATCTACTTTCCGTACAACTGTCAATCTAGGATGTAAATTACATAAGCCTCCTGGTGGTAATGCTGAACATCCAGTAGCAAATTGTAGGAAAGCTTTCCTCTCTGGACCAGTTAGTGATACTAGTACATTGACAAATCGTTGAAAACCGGGACTACAAAGGGAAAAATAAATTAATATCGCATGTCATTTCTTATGTTGTTAATAGATTTTGGAAAATGAAGAATATTAAAAAACTATAAATAAAATATAACCATTTACCTTTCTCTTGTATAACCAAGTTTTGGTTCTGTATAATTAAGCAAATCTTCCTTAGTCCATTGTGGATTTTGTTCACCGCACAGCATAGCTCTTACTTCTTCTGGACTGAAGGCATGTAATTTTTCCATGGGAAAAACTTTAGAGAAACCAGATTTAAATGCTTCAAGCTGCCTACAAATGCCTTTGTCCAAACAATAAGCGCTTGTTAAATCAGCATATTCCTTAGCATTCTCAACAGTTACAGGAATTTCCGATCCCCCTTCTATTAATTCCACCTGATCATGTTGAAAAACTCTCGAACTTGGAGAATGTGTCATAGTCAAAGCTAAATCCTCGATAGCTACTGATGTTCCAGATGGATGAGTGATACATAATGATGTTTCTTCATCGGCAGAACTGCGTCCATCGGAAAGTGTCCTATCACGCTTAGCTATTCTATTTATTATTTCTTTTAAGAATTCACCTCTCACTGGATCGACAATAACGAGATCTTCGATATCCAGAAGACCACTATACCATGGAGAAGGTTCTAACGCCGAATAAGCTGCATCAGTCTCACCTTCCTCCGAGATGAAACTACTTGACATGCTAGATGACATGCTCTCTTGTGTTACACCAGTCAAACCAATTTTTTCATTTACGTTATTTGTAATATCACCACGACACATTAACTTTAAGAAGGGACGAGATAACGGTAGATCAACTAATCTATTATCTTGAAGAACTTTTGCCAAAAATACACCAAGGAACCAAAAATATCTGACAGCACGATCACAAGCTGTAGAATCCTGAGGTAGAGGAGCAGGAAACAACCCACTAGGGCGTACAACATAATATCCAGCTGGACGAATCTGTTCTCCAGAGACACATGTTTGCTGATTATCATTTGATTCCTCATCGTCACATAGCCACAAGCCCAAATCTTTACGCTGTAATTCTGCTGCAACTAATGCAAAAAACTCCAAAGTTGGTCCCAAGCCAGTACCTTCCTCGCCAACAAACTCGACTTCTAATATGCTCTTGCGGCTTGCATGTACCTACATTAAACATTAGAAATATATTTCGTTAAGGAATTATATTAACATAATAATTGATAGTTTTAATATATTAGTACAGGGCATACAAGATATTATTATACCTTTAGTACTTGTTCAGCCCAGTCTAATAGTTTCTCTCCCCTTGGTACACTGACTCTTTCGTGTTTAAGTCTGCCAACACGAAATTCGTGACTATCATCGCGTCGTGGACTTAACCCGGGTGCTCTCTGCCTTTCAAGAACAGCATCTCTTTGTGTTTGTAACCAAACAATAGATCGAGACGCACCAAATGCAGTGCAACTAAAGTATAATCGCCTAGTCTCAAAAGGTAATAAAAATGGACAGCTTCTTGCTAATTCTTCACACCAATTTGGTAATGCACCAGCAGCTAAAGCCAATGGATCTTGAATTTGTTGTACTACTTTGTTTGTTATCTTTTTTGAGGTAAAATCATCTGGATGTACCCAGCACATTGCATCCTCTGATTCTACAATGTCTGATACATTGCTTCTAACGTCATCACGAGTAGTACTCAAAACGAACACATGTCTTAACAATTGCAAAACATCTTCTACAGTACATGCGTTTGTATTTTGTGTAGAATTACGAGAATATAGCGTTACAATTGGGGTCGCTCTACCAGATGATTCTTCTTCTCTGGCCTCTTTATATATTATACTGTAAATAAAAATATTATTTAACTCTCGATAACAAAAGATAAGGAAAAATTTTGTTGATAATCTTTACAAATTATTAAGCAAAGATAGTTACAAAGCTGCTGGGTAGATAATTTTTTATAAAACCTATATCGATAAACCACAATAAAGTGTTTTAAAAATAAATATTCATATTACGTATATGTTGGTTCCCATATTCTTCTTAATTTTTCTTGACGACTGCCTAATTCTGTTAACTGCATCAGTTCTTGAACTGCTTGGAAGATACTGGCGTGTGGTTCTAACAGCGGTAATTCTACATCTGGTATTCCTGGAAGTCCTGGACCTTTTAATGTTAATGAGAGTCTTGGCATTGGCAACGATCCGACTCGCGTACTTGTTTGTGTTTCACTACCAGGTTGTGGAACTTCCAAATCTGTTGTCTATTTATAACACCGTATTATAATATTGCGTAATATGTCCAATTAAGTATTTAAAAGAGTAAAAAGAGATAATTTACTTGATTTATATTAGTTCTACCGGGTCTTGGATCAAAAGCAGGAATAAGAGCGGAAAATTGACGTTTTAGAACGAATTCATCGTCCCATGCTCGCCTCTTACTGCTTTGTGGTGCTTCTTCTTCCATGAACGCTGCTAATAAATTACGACTGACCATAACTTCTTCATACTCTCCTTCACAACCTTCACCTTCTTCTTCATTTTCTTCGTCATCTTCCTATATTGAATAATTTACAATTAAGCATAAAACGTATATAAATCAATGACATCTTCGTATTAGATATTATTAGAAATTCTCTCACTTACTTCTTGATCATTTTCATCGTTATCTTCCTCTTCCTCTAATACACCATCTTCATCATCTTCTAATTCGGTAAGAAGCGTAGGACCACCAGCAGTTCTACCGCCGCCAGCACTAGAGCCTGCAACTCCACTGCAAGACTCCAAAAAATCCTCGAGACTAACCTGAAGCCACAACTACTCATTACATTAAGGAGAAAGGTGTCATACATTTTATTTTTAGCTCTTCTACAATTTGAAAATAATACCTACTTTGCAATAACAATGATACTTATTTGAAACAGATTAGTTCTTACCTGTTCACTATCACTACTTGTGCTTGTAAGTGACATAGTAAGCCCTTGTCCTAATCCTGCTCCAGTTGTTGTTGTAACTCCGCTACCAGCAACTTGACTACTACTGGTCAAACTTGGATAACTCTGAGCTGTGCTAAGCAAACCACCAGGAAAGTTAGGACTTAGTGCCAATCGAACAAGACTTGAAACCGAATTGGGTCCGCGCGGATTAGAACCAGTATTAGAGTTAGAAGCTATATGCTGTCCACCTGTAGGCCCTGAAACAATCGGTGCTTAAATGATGATAGCATAACTTATTAATTAATTGTTTCTTACAATTGAGCAAACTAATGAACGGTACGTTTCTTATAAATGTTATATAATTTTTGACATAAAGTAATTCATGTTTTGTGACATATCAATTACAAAAGAAGCACACTTACATGCATTATTATTTATAAACTGACCTAACGTTCGCCTTCTTGCCATTGCAGCAAACGTTTCCAATAAGCCGGTAGCAGATGCTGGTTCCAAAGTATTGTTAGTGTCAGAGCAAGCAAGATTGGGCACAGATACAGACATAGGATTCGTAACCACTACAGGACAACCTCCTGTAGTATTTTGGGCAGATGAGCTGGCTTCTTTGTCCCGACTGCATTCTTTACCAGCTAGTTGGAGAATAAAACTGAACTTCGTACGTATCCACAATTTCACAAAATGAAAACGAGAAAATCGATTATCTTCTTTTTCTATTTACTCCAAATTATACGCTAATGAAATGTCTAAATTTAGACTGTACTGTGTCTGTCGTATATGAAAGTAAATATATTTCACCACGGAAGAATGAAATAAAACATACCATCCGTGATACCAGGATGATGTCTTGGCACAGGTTTAATTCTGAGTGAACTATCGTCCGTCTCCCCAGACACACTGATTCGAACAGGCACCAAACCAAGCAATTCACCACTCAGGAAGCTGTTTGTATTATTACGTAATCTATCAGCTCCTTCTCTCATGCGATCTAGTACTTCAGCAGCTTCCAAACTTAATAATCCCCCACTAGGCTAAAAAATCATAATATAAATAACAATACATTATTTTATATTTTATTATTATGTATTATTGTAACAATATAATATTAAGATATAAGTTTTATACCTTATTTCCTCGAACAGCAGCAAATAATGATTTGGAACTACTAGAAGCGCGATTACTATTACTATTCGCTGGACAATCTGTGTTAAGAGCAAGACTTTCAACAATAGTAGCTAAATCACTTGTAACTGTAGTATCAGGTCTTGGATGTAATACGACAGAAAGCTCCCCTGTAGAATTCGCTCCACCTTCCCCAGTTACAGCTACTACTGCTTCAGCACGAGCAACTGATAATACGCTTTCTGCTATCGTTTCAGCTGCTTGCTATTTATATTAAATAATACTCTACTTTTAATCGAATTCTATATGTTACATTTATGAAAACTTTACTTAATTAATTACAAATATTTTATCAAAAAATTATGTTATATGTTATACCTTAGCTGCAAGATTGTCAGCACTCGCTGCTTGATCAGTTGAAGCTACTGAACCACGCATAGCTGTATCAGTACAATCAGGTAAACTAGGAGTACTACTAGATTTTCTTCCTGTTAATACTCCTCCACTACTTTTACCTTTTGCTCCACCATCCACGTCTATACAAGTACCAACTAATCTTAAGTCGTATTTGCCTTCTGCGCCCATTCTATATGAATTAGAGCCGCCATGGTCCCATGTTACATCAATCCAACCATTATGCAGTTCTCCCGTAACTGTACCTTCACCTGATATTAAAAAAAAAAATTATTCGTGTGTATAGATGTTTTATCAAGTATAACACGCAAAATATAAACCTGGTGGCACACCATCTTGATCCCTCCACTTCCAATCCAATCCTCTAATGACTCTAGCACCTGCGACTAAATGCCTTAGAACCTGTGTTTTAATTAATCTTCTTTGCTTCCTTACACCAGCTTCTGCTTCTCTTGCGGCACGACCGAGATCTTCACATACACCAGTAACTTCGCCATAAACTTCAAATCCAGATACGGATAAATAATGTGTCTGACCGGAAGCATTTTTTCCAATCTGTTGCAATCGTAAATGACGCCACCCTTGTACTTCATCGCTCGGTGGTTCAAGAGTCCACGTTGCTGTACTACCAGGCTCGTTTAAAGAACAATCGTCTACATGAGCATATAGTGTCGTCCAAGTAATACCATCTTTTGACGCCTGAATAAAAATTAAATTATTTTATATTATTTTATATATATTTTTTTCATAGATATCTAAAAAGATCTATAATTGTGTCATAAATTATAAAAAATATTAATATTTATTGTTACCTGGAACACCCAGTTTCTCAATGCACTTCTACCATATCCTCTAGCATGTCTTAAGGTATAAGAACTTGGAATAACCCACACTCCCAGATCTATTGAAAACCAAGCTCTTTTATCATCATTAGTATGACAATTTAACGCAGAAGAATCTCGACTAAGTATATCCTCAAGATGCCCATACGGTAAATTCCGTCCATCGCTTGAAGTAACAACAACTAAACCATATTGGCCAGGATTTACCCACTCTGCACAAGATCTAAACAAGAACAATAAAAAATAGATTAAAAAATTTTTTTAATTAAGTTAGTTGCTTATGTTTCTTCTTAAGAAAAGTGGAGAAAATTTATTAATTGCTATTTACCTTGCATTAGTTCCAATCCAATACAACACACCATTCTCATCAAAATCATGTTGATACTTAAATATTAATTTACTGCCTTCTTTCAATTTTTTTACAAAAGTAAACGTTGATCTATCGTGATCATGCCATTGTTTCGCTACCATTTTTAATAAATGATTTTCTAATTGTTGTATAGTGCTCAACGGTTCCATTTTTAGACTTCTGCCGGATCTATCGATAAGAGAACTTTCTCCCGAAGCTTTTTCTAAGCGAAAACGTAACCTCCTTGTTAAAATCTGTATAATAAAAATAGTTTATGTCAAATTTATATATATATATATTTGTTGTATATAAAAATATGAAAGTATAAAAATATTATTTACCTGAAGGCCATAACCAGAACCTGGAGTATCA
This sequence comes from Mischocyttarus mexicanus, assembly GCA_023678845.1. Classification (NCBI taxonomy): domain Eukaryota; kingdom Metazoa; phylum Arthropoda; class Insecta; order Hymenoptera; family Vespidae; genus Mischocyttarus; species Mischocyttarus mexicanus. The sequence goes on along the minus strand of JACGTP010000013.1, from coordinate 2,299,984 downwards.
TATAAATAAACTGGTAATTTTTCTATAGACTCTAATACGGAAACAAGCTTGTGCACTAAAATTTTTGCAGAATTATGTTCTCTGTTAGCATCTTTCGTTTGAAAACAGCTTTTAAAAACAGCTATCCTTTGTAACCGCATCTTTGTTGCTTTGAGAGTTGGTGGCTGTTGTCCTGGTGGTGCAGCCAGTAAAGATAATAATGTTTGTACCAATCCACTTGAGTGTAGTTCATATGCAGAAACTCTTCCTTCTTCGTTCAACAATATTTTAAGTTCTTCTAACGAACCCTGCAATATAGTACGCCACTCGCGATTTCCAGACTGTTGCTTTTGACAAGCTTTCTCTATTTGGTTTACAATAGTTCCAAGTTTGGCAACTACTCCACGTGGCTGTGCTTGTGCAGCTTTAAAGTAATGTTCATAAATATCTTGTGCCTGTACTTTAACTTTTTGTTTTATAGCTTCAATTTTGGATCTTAATCTTTTTCCTCGTTTTCCAGCCCAACCAGCTGCAAATTCTGGACCTAAATAATAATAAGTAAATAAGAATATATATATATATATATATAATTATAGTTAAAAATATAAACTTTAATATACCTAAACTTGTTTCTGCTGTAAAAGAGTGCTTTGTACCACGATTTGATTCAAAAATAAAACCTGGAAGGTCTTCCTTCAAAATAGTAGCTTGTTGCTGACCGTCACTATTGTGTATGCATAATTCACTTTCTTTTTTGCTAGATAATGCCCAATTTCCTACAACTAATCGAATAGGACCAGGACGGGATAGTACAGGTTGACTTGCAGAATTTGGTTTTACTTGACTACGTGTTCTCTGAAGTTTTTCCAAAAATTCACCGCGATTTTCTGCAATAAACATATAAACGTTATTAAAATCATTTAAGACCATAAACAGATAGATGATTTTTCTTATACAGTAAAACGTGTCGGAGAAAAATATTTATAATATTTCCAGAAAGTGAAATCTTAGATTTCGGCTGCTAATCTGTATTTGTGGGGTAGGAAATTTAGGCTCAACAAAGAGAGTTATATTTTTGTGTACCTACCTTCGGTAGTAAGCGACTCTGTGTTCCTCCCCTTTCCTGTAGGCAGTTAGTAAAACCAGTTATTTACTAAACTAGACCCCTCGTAAAAGTTAATCACAAATGAAAAAAAAAAAAACATAACTCAATGCTTTAGAAAAGTTAAATTATAACGTTGCGCGGTAAGAAAGGAATAAGGAATAGTTTCGAGAAAAATAATGATGAATAATAAATGAACAAATTATTGGGTGAAACATCACATCATATTGTTCAAAAAATAAACATCTATTCACCCGATGTATCAGTTCCACCTTCAGGGCTTCCACTAGAGTACATTGTAGCTAATTTGCCGTCAAGTATAAATCTAAACCAACCATTGCTTCCATTTGATAATTCTAAAGCGGCGGCGTCTGACCAAACATATAAACAATCTCGACCTCTACAAATGCACCAATCTCTCCAGTGATATGCTCTTCCAACTAATAAATCTCGAGCGTCTTCCATGGATTGTTCTTGTCCTGATTGATTTTGTTCTGTTTCTGGTTCTGGAGCTGTTTCTTGTGGTCCAGCTAATGAAGCAACTTTAGAAAATACTCCAAGACGCGCAAAGTGTTCCAAAAATTCATCCTTTCCTTTAACCATCAAATCTTGTATCATTTGCAGAACTACTAAATGTCCATCTTCATCTTCCTGTTAAAATGTTAAATTAAAAATAATTTATAATATAAAAATATTATGAATATATCTAAATATGAATCGAGCGAGATAGAAACAAGAAATACATTTTTTTCCTCACTTAACAAACGCAAACACTACACAACTTTTTTAAGCACTAGAGTACCAGCGACCTTTAGTTCTGTTTAGCTAAATCATATGAGACACAGATAATATAAAATAGACATTTTTCGAGCAGGAAGTGAGTGCACTTCTGTGGAGTTTAAGCATATACTTCAACTGCAGGATACAAACAGTCGACAGAAGTGGACAAATAATTTTATTATTACTATAAAAGTCACTAAAACGAGATAAGTACGAAATATTTATTATAAGCCCTTTTTTAGAACATACTGCCAGCTACCCAGTTTATGATTATAGCCAATAATTTAAAAATTGTCTAATATAAATATATGTAAACTGTCCTCTTTTGTCAAATATTGTGCCCAAAAAGAAGTAGGACATTATATTACTCATTAATGTTAGCACCACCATATAAAGTCAATATTTTTGCATTTTTTATAGCAGTAAATACTATGGTGCTATAAGACATTTTGAGACTTATTGAATATATAAATATATAAATATATATATTCTTTTTCTGTGTAGACGAGCAATACATGCGTAAGTTTGTTAGATCTCACGCTTTAAATAAATTATGATAGGAGCATTATGTTAATAATAAATATAAAGAGAATATTTATGTAGTCATTAATAAACTCAGCAGAAAAACTGAGTATATGAAAAGGATAAAGGAAGACAAAAGGGACGTTGATCTAGTGAGCGGCAGAAATATGGTACAGACGTTACCGTCTTATCAAGAATGTAGTTCTGGGAACTGGCAGACTTGCGTGATGAAATGCAGGGCAATTTGGGGCCAATGATCGGCTTGAGAGGCAGAGGCGGTGGCGACGGCGCCTTTATCTCAACCTCCTGTGAACAATCTTAACTAAATCACTGGCACTCTTTGCTTGTCTGTCTGTCTGTCTTTCTGTCTTTTTGTCTATCTATCTGTTGGAACGTGTTCTTGGATTATTAAAATGATTCAAACAGTCATACTTTTTAATGGCGTTTGCTATGGAAGTATTAAAGGATATCTAATATATACTTAGCGTATAAAAAAGAAATTGTATCTTACCTCATTATCTAATACATTTGCAATAACTTCCACAAGCATAGCACCACAGCCACCAGTACTATCTGAACCACATGTTTCAACAAGTAATTCTGATTGGATATAATGTACCATTTTTCTAATTAAACTTAAGCTTGCTTTTCTAACACTAGGGAGCATTGTTGATTGGAAAGTTGTACAAAATACTGGTAAAAGTCTTTTTAAATATACTGGAGCCATTTCGGGATCACCCTTTGGTTCTGTAAATTCTTCCGTTTCTGGTTTTCTATGCTCTTGATTTGGTTGTACCATCCACTCCCCAGGTGATTGTAATATAGCTGCAACTTCTCTATGGCCTTCATCCACACGTTCTCTAGCTTTATCTAATGGAGTTTTTCCATCTTCGTCTCTAAGATCAGGATTTGCTCCATGCCTGAGCAAAACTTTAGCTATCGCTGGTCTTCCAAAACAGGCTGCATAATGCAAACTTGATGATCGCTGACCTTTATTAACATCCGCTCCTCTATCACATAAAAATTCAACCATTTCTTGTGTACCAAATGCCGAAGCCCAATTTAATAGTGTTTGTCCAACATCATCCATAAAGTTAACTTCAATACCTCCAGAATCTATAGCTTCTATCAATGCATCTGTGTCTTTGGATCTTATGCAATCAATTAGTTGTCTATGAGATTTTTCACCTGCACTATCCAAACGTCTTAGTCTCGGTAATAATGGCCCTGAAGAACCTCCTGTAGTGCCACGACCAAGAGCAGATCTACCCTCAAACAATAAAACCAACAAAAGATCAACTAGCCTCATAGAATCGAGAGCACATCTTTCATCTCCTTTCAGGGCCTTCTCTATAGCATCTGGTAATTCTGAACGTAGAAGATCATGAGTTATTGATGGCGATCCCCTACACAATGTAGATAGAAGACTGATTATAGTGGAAACTGAAGCACAAGACTTTGGTTCTGGAGCAGGAGCAGTTGCTGCAGCAGTAGGCAGTGGAGGTGTCTTTGGATTACTGGAAGCTGCTGTGACAGATGTACCAGGCCCTGCAGCGTTTGATAATCTATATGGCAAATTAATTTAGAACATTTATCATAATGTATATATGTATATATCATAGATGTATTAGTTTCTTATTAGTTATCAATTTTTACCTATAAAGAAGTTCAGAAACCAGTCCATTGCAAGCTAATGGAGCAGGATCAGTTCCTCTTCTGGAAAATCTATCAGCCAATGACGCAAAGCAACGAAGCGCACCATCCGCAACATGTGCATCCTCATGCCTAAGCAAAGTTGATAATGCTTCTACGCAATCCGGCAAAGTTTTATCTTGAGGTTCAACTTTGCCGCATAGACGAGTTACTACAGCCATTGCAGAATGTAATGTATCACGATGAACGCGTGCCCCATGTTCTCTGATGAAACATAATGCGCATGGAAGGCCTCCTGCTTCGAAAACAGCACCTGCTTCTCTTGCACAAACTAGTTCTAAAACCTGCATATTAATTAAGATATCAATATTATTATAACTAACATGATTACAATTGATTTAATAAATATAATAAAAATTCCCTCCCCCCTTTACTTCTTTATTTATTTATTATACCTTTATGCACTGTTCTGCGAGATCTCTGCTAGCTCTGGAACCTAATCCAGCACCAGACAAACGACCACAAATCGCTTTTACTGCGCCTTCCATAGCTACTACTCTGCGCGTACATTCTGCAGAAACGTCTAAATAATATGTTATTGCTCGAGCTGTTACTTCTAAGACACTGTCGGGTGCAAGTTCGTCTAAGAAAATTCTACATAATGCAGGCAAAAATGTGCGTGGTGGACAGCTGAAAAGTTAATAGATATTAAAATAATTAACTATCAAAAAAAAACTTTGATTGAATGGGACAGATCATTATTATTGCTTATAAAAAAAAAATTACATACCATTCGAAGCAACGATCGACATTATCAGACATAAGTAGTAACATGCATAGTTGTTCTAATGCAATTAATTGCATATCTCTCTCATCTCCCTGGCCCATACTGAGCCATTCCAATAATGTTTCTGGATCTACGTCTGTCATCTAAACACGAATGTATTAGATAAATATAAAATATCATTATACTTTTATGCAAAAAGTACTATAATATTAATTAAAAAAAAAAGAACTATATTCTCTTATATAAATCAATTAACCGCAATTGATGAGTATAATCATCGTGAAAATAAAGAATGATAATAATTTGTTTTATCGCTTTATTTCTGCTACATAATTTATGTACATACTTTTCGAAGAGATTACCACAGCTTATAGGTTAAATAGCAAATAGTAACTATTCTCTCCGCATTACGACGAGTATATTCGTCAATCACCAGTTATATATATATGTATATATATAAGTTGAAAAATAAATAAACATTTTTATTGAAGATCGGTCGAAAATATTTTAAGCAAGAAACAAAGAAAAGATTATTGTCAGCAAGATGTTATAAATAGCACACTTTGTTCTATCGTTACAAGAGAACACAGAATTAAAATTTGCTCACCTTATGTCTTTTATAGCACCAACTAAATGGTTTTTAATTTGACGATCTGAAAATATAATGTATTGCATTATACTATGAAATCATATAAATGACACAGCTAAATTATCTTTAACGTAAAGAATTGATTTTGAGGTTCTTTTTTCTTTATATTTCTTTTTATCCGGAAAAATTCTAAAATAGATACGGAGATAAATAATTAAGAAAAAGAAAAGAAAATGGGAATAAAATAAATAGTAGAAAAAAATAATTCGTTATTAAATATAGTATTTGAAAAATTCAAGATCTAACGTAACGTATCACAAATAAACACAAAACTGTTTCTTTCAACTAGAATCAGCAGAGCTCTATATTAAGACTCACTTTGACAGCTTTCTCTCTCTCGTGGTGTATACGACGGCTTAGGCTGAATGTTATTTTTCTAGAAAGATGCGAGTAGTATGATAATTGAGCGCTGCACTTGTTAAAATGTTCAACGCGCGTCCCGAATAAAGGACTCGAACAGTTCGATAAATAAAGGCACGTGGCATTAAGAAGATATATGACGATGGTCCTACATATACTACATATATATATACATATTATACATAATATATATACATATACATATACATATATTATATATATAATACTTTGTTACTTGTCCGTTAGAAGGAACACACGAAAGGTTTGACAAAAAAAAAATAAAAAAAATAAAAAAAAAAATATCAAACACGAGAAATAGCAATCATTAATAATGTTTTCCTCATTCATCGAAATATAACGTCGTCTAAAGTGACAACCTTTGACCGTGTTACGCGTTACACAACTATCGAAGAAAACTAATCGAAATGGATTAACGTTGCTCATCCAATATTCACGCGTATTAAAATCTACAACTTTTTTTTCCTCAAGAATATAATTCGAAAACAATAACGATGATACATTACCGTTTAGCACAGTATTCCATCCTTCGTAAGGGGTCAGGTCGCCATCCTTTACGAAACGTCTCGTTTCCCGATCAGAAAACGAATAAGACGACGTAATTGTTACGGTACTTCCTTAATACGAACTAATTTATTACGAGGAAACGGGAAGGAAAAAAAAATCACTAACGAATTATAAAAATGCCTCCCACAAAACACGAGCAAGAATGATATATACTCTTATTTTTTTACGTCAGAGTATATTGTATCTTATATTTCCTCTCGCCATTTACACGACGTTCCGAACAACTTCGGAATCGCGAACTAACAGCAGCGCTACCCAAGCGTTTTCAATCGCTTTTCAACGCAACGTTTGCAATAAGAGCTTTTCCCTTAGGTGGGATTCTCATGAATTTTCACCGTTTCTCTCTTTCACCCTCTCTCTATCTCACACACACACACACGCCCTATACTATATACATATCTCTTTATCGGTATATCAAAACTATTTCACGCCTATTCTATCCCATGATTCACGGTCATACAATAAATGAGTATATATATATATATATACCTATATATATTAAGTGGACCGGAAATTAATGTCGTTTCGGTGCACGTTTGGTGTTTTTGCATTTTCCTTTAACTTTGGACGAATGTAGCAAAGACTACGATGTTGCATGGACCGCAAAATGTATATTTTATACAAAGTACAAGTCTTCTGCACCTCTGCAAATCAATAAAAAAAAATTAGCAACGTTTATATTAAAGATATCCCGAATAAACGCAGACGACAACTTGGAAGGAAAATGCGAAAACACCAAACTTTAACTTTGGACGAATGTAGCAAAGATTACGACGTTGCATGGACCGCAAAATGTACATTTTACACAAAGTACAAGTCTTCTGGACCTTTGTAAGTCAAGGAAAAAAAATTAGCAACGTTTATCTGAAAGATATCTCGAAAAAACGCAGACAACAACTTGGTACATGATCTAAATCGAACGTCATATTAATGTTCTGTGTTCACTGGGTATACATTTATGTACTACTCTGTTATCCTCATCTATCTTTTTACGATTATTTTTCTAATTAATTATTCTATTATATATTTCCGAAGTAATTGATAATATTCGTTATCTGTGAATAACTGCTATTCAATATCGTCTAACTGGTAACACGTATTACATGGAATTTCTATAGCTAATTCATGAATTTTAAAAGTCAAATCGATCCACTTAACTTTTTTGCGTACAAGGCGTTTCTGTAAATCGATTGTCTCAACGTGGTAATCGATTAGATTGTTCGACTTGCGCGTCTGCTTGAAATTACAATTATTCTTCATACGACGAATAATTACCCGATCAGCATAGTTTAAGAATATTTTCTTTATGTGTTATAAAAATGATTTTTTTTTTATCTGTGAATGTAAAAAAATATGTGTATATGTATATATACATATATATAAAGGCACATTAATTAATGTTTTTCTTTTTTCTTTTTCCTTTCTTCTTTCTTTTTACAATTTTCAATATAAAAACATTTTCATATAATATTATTCTTTGAGAGGTTTTACATAGTTCTCAAATAAACTATACATATCACACTGTGTTTTCTATTAAACAAGTTACAATAAATTTAAGCTCTTTCTATTTGTCCTCTCTTCCAAAAGTAAGTATTAAAATTAAATAAGAAAATTATATATAATAATTTAATATTTACACGATATATAACTTTTTGTGTAACAGAGTTGGCAAGTACGAAATTTGTAAAGATTTCTATTATAAACTTTTTGTTCTTTTTTTTTTTTATAAATTTCATACTTGACGACTCGATAAAAATATATATATATTTAAGTTTTGCATCTCCTTCTACTTCCTTTTGCGGCCTTTTTTCATCTTTTCTAAAACTGGAAACATGGTTTTTGATAAATATAAAAATATTAATAAAATGATTATAAAATAATGAAACGAAACATACCTTTACGATCTTTCACAATTTCAGCTCTCTTATCTTTCATATTCGTAGTAAAACTATCCAGCATCTTTTCGATAAAATTATCCAGAACTAAAGATCTGTTCATAGATGTAACAGAAATTCGACAAATTGGACATTCTTTGCATTTCTTATTCCATTCTTTAATGCAATGCTGACAAAATGTATGCATACAATTTAAAGTTGTTGCATTTATAAACAATTCAGAGCATATGCTACATGTTAAATGTTCATCCATTATAGCATTAACTTTGTTCACTGCATCTTTGGATGTTATGATGTTATCTTCGGCACTTTCTGTTAAATCTATGGTATCTATGATACACATTTTTGAAGTATCCATTACTTCAAGTAATGCGCAGTTGTCTTCAGTAAACATACTAGTCCTAGGTTTTTGTAATTTTTCTTTGGAAGGAAAAAGAAAATAAATAATAAAATAAAACGAAAAATAAAATATTTAGGAACTAATTGAAATTATTTAAATATGTATTCACATATATCTTATAATTAAAAAGAGAAATACCATTTTTTGATCCTAGAGATTCTATTCTCATTTGTTTAATTTGTAAAGCCTTTGTAGCTTGATTAAGCTTTTCTTCTAATTGAATTTTTTCAGTTAACAATTGCGCTTGAATGGTTTTTTCTTTTCTTATTGTATCTTTCATCTTATTCTTCCATTCTGCTTCCTCTTCTCTCCACTTTTCTATTTGCTCTTTCACTTTAGCTTCCAACAATTCTTTTTCATGTTCACTTTTATTTAATGCCTCTTCCCACTTTTGTCTCTCTTCATTTAAATGTGTTTTAAACCGGATTTGTTCATTTTCTAATTTTTTCAGTAATTCGGAATACTTACTGCGTAAATATTTTTCTTGGTTATTATTGGCTATTATTTTGTTTTCCAATTTTACAATCTGATCCTTTATATCTTCTTTATCATCAGACATTATATGACATTGTTTTAACAAAACATTCAACTTTTGTTTTAACTCTAATTGTTCCTTTTGCTTATTTTCTAATCTGTCTTCTAATTCTTCATTTTGACTTTCTTGATTATCAACAAGTTCTATCTGATCCGTCAAGACTTCTGTATCATTAAGTAAATCTTCATCAATTTTCTGCTTCTTAGGATTAGTTTCTTCCGTAAGGTTAAGGGTAAACACATATTTATAATCGTTATTAGTACTAAGCTGAACGATATCTCCAACCGATAGTTTACGTTTGCTTCCTGGTTCAAGAACAATGTCGTTAACAAATGTAAAACTAGAACTTGAGTCGTTGATGCTCCACTCGCCATTCCCTTCATATTTTATAACGCAATGTTTCCTAGATATTGATGTGTCTAATAAAATCTCATCATTGTCTTTTCCTCTCCCTATTTTAAACTATTAAAAAAGATAATTTTCATTTATTTTTATGTTTTAATTAATAAGATTAGATTTGTATATAAGGAATTAATGAATTATAAAATAAACAAAAATAATAAGTTATTACCACAAATTTATCGATATGAATATCATTTGCCATACACTCATTCTTATTTAATTTCACTAATATTGGTTCTAAAATCTTTACTTCATTATCTGGAATAAGTTTTCTTCTCATATTTGAATTTTCCATCTTTACAAGAAATTTTGTAGACTAAGATAATGCAATAACACCGCTTATAGGTTATATTTTTTAATTAAATTATTACGCTTATCTTGGTCATATTTATTCCCACTCGTTAAAAATTAATTGTAACATATAATCATAGCTTAAAATTTGTATACCTATCATTCACCGAGAAATATGTTAAATTATCATTATCACTATTTATAATTCAATATTACAAGTTAAAATCGCATATATGATTCCATACTCAAAAAAAATGTTTCTCAGATATGAGACGGCTTGATACTCTATATTTCCCTAGCGATCAAAGCGCCGACTTAAATTACACTACTTTTGCCGTTTGTCCCTAGATAACTTGATGTTTGGCCTTAGAATAATTTAAGTATAATAAGACTATAGAAAAAATAAGATATAATAAATTATACCACGTGCTACGAGTGTGAGGCTGTACTCATATAAAGAACTATATTTTTCTAATAAATTTATATTATTGTTAATTATTTTAGACTATAAATATTTTAGTTGTGTTGTATTCCCAAGTACCTACGCAGGCCTATTAAACCACGCTATATCGTAGAATGAACTTAAATGAATATCTCAAATAAAAAGTGCTTTACCATAAAATAATAATAATTTACTTACAATCGATACAGAGAAATTAATTATATCGACATATATTTATTTAATTTAATTTACTATAAACTTGTGTTTGGTGACAAACTTCGATTAAATTAATCAAATAACTTTTGTATCCTTCACAAGTACGTGGAACGCGGGATTTCAATTCAAACAATTAATACGTGCGTTTAAATTTTGTAAAAAAAAAAAATATAATATAATACAAAGTAATGTATATATTTTTATTATATATACATTTTATATATACGTGTTCTTTTGCAATTGTCCATAATTAACTAAACTGTTGATGCGGGATCGTCCAAGAATCAATAATAAAAAAATAGAAGAAAAGGTAAATTTTGTCCCCCTAAAACTGGATTCTAAAAGAGAAGGAACATAATTAAATTTGTACATATAATTAAAAATAATTTCGTAAGAATTTCAAATGGTTATAACGACTTATATGATTTTTAATTTCACCCGTTAAATTCAATTTATTATACAAACATTGTAACGTAAATTATTCCTCCTACAGGCGAAAATAAACTCAACATTGTATTACAAGTTCTGAATGATAGCGAAGGTTGTGTGTGGTAATTCAGATAATATTTATTTGATAAATATATAATACATTAAATTTGCCAGCACATGTGAGAGAAATAACACTTCTCTGAGAGTAATACTTCCGTTTATCGCTAAGCTACTGCTACCGAATGTGATATCTCTGCAGTTTTTCCAAATAGAGCAGGATTAGAATTAACTTTGCATTCATTCGATTCTCGTTTTCAGCTGGCATGATTAAAACCGATACACAACTTCGATAGGCTTATGCATTTACATGGTTATCTCAAAGTTTATTATCAAGAAAAGTTTTTCTTTTCTTTCTTCTTCTTCTTCTTCTTCTTCTTTTTTTATTTTTTATTTTTTTTTTTGTAACACAAATCTACCTCAAACCCAATTTTATATTCATCTCTCATGCCGATTTTGAAAAGACCATAAAGCGATCCCTCGAAGAAATGTCATTGCGATATTTCTCGCCGCTCTTTTTTTTAGGCTGCGGCTATAATGAAAAATCAGCCATTCTTTAAATATAAGCGCAGCGAATATTTTTTTTTTTCTTTATCGATGATTTGGGAGGAAGGAGACGGTATATGATTTAATGTTCTCGGCTATATACAATTGTGTGATAAAAATTAATTAATTTATAAACATCGTTACCTATTTACAGACTTAATGTAATCGCATTCTTATAAAACGGACATGTGTAAAAGTGACACGAATTAAATAAGTAATGGCCCAGAACGACCGAAACGTATTTTCTTCTTATACATGATTAGATAAATCCGTTAACATGTACACATCCTTGGCCAAAAATATTTTAGGCACGTGTATACATTACAAATAATAGAATGTTTTCTTTTTTTTCTTCTTTTTTTTCTTTCTTTTTTTTTTCTCATTAGCGAACAAGTAGATCTTGAAAATAGAAAAGGAAACAAAAAAAGGATGAATATATTATTAGAATGAAAAAATAATTAATCACAAGACATCCAAGGGAAACAACAAATCAAGAAACTCGTTCCGTTTTATCATTGTAAATGTTAATAATTATGAATGTCTCTAATAGTTTTACACGATACTCTTGTCCACGACACAATTACGCGGTCAATTTTACTTTAAAACAAAAGAAAAGAAAACCGAACAAAAAACGAAAATACAAAGAAAAAAAGAAAAATAAAATAAAATAAAAAACCTCCTATGAAATCATAACGAAAATATATAATAGAAAGAGATTTGATAGAAATATTTGATAGAAATATTTGATCAAATATCGTTTATATATATACGTGAACGAACATTAACCACTTGCGATGGGAAAACGTGCCACGCACGTCGAGATGCTTCCTGTTACTGGAACGCCAGCGACGTGTTACAGAAAGAAAAATGATGTGCGTGGCACTCGCAGCCGTGAAGTTCTTTGCACTGCAAGTGATTAAAATTTAATGTTAAGCTTCGTACGCGTATTTTTCTTCACATTTGATAAAAAAAACTTTGAAGAAATAGAGGTGTCAAAAGTATAAAAATGCAACCACGTAAAAGAGAAAAAAAAAGAAAATACGAAGGGAGACGAGGTCGATAGGCAGGGCAAGCGAAATGCCATCGTTACGATCTTACGAAGAAAAATCTTGGCTAATTTGTATGTTAATTGATGGGTTTTCCCCAAGCCAATTGCATGGGAAGACGAGGTATATCGCTGCTCGTTGAAGACTCGTCCTCGCTGCTGGAAGCAGATGTCTCTTCGGAGATCATGGCTTCCCCACCAGCTTCCTGAGGTGTCTGACCGGGGTTGCAATCTTCGGCAGCAGCGGCAGCTGCAGCCGCTGCAGCTACGGCAACTGCAACGACGGGATTGGCGGGAGCCGTTGAGGAGGATGAAGTTGTTGATGAGGAAGATGAGGAAGAAGAAGTAGATGAGGATGAAGGGTCACTTCTGGGCCTTCTTCGTGAATTAACTGGTATAGAAGAATATGACCAGCTCGAATCATCGGTTCTCGCGGAATCTGTTACGGATATACTTTTGGATCTGGCTCTCGTGTCAATTCCAGTTCTTCGTGGCATGAGCCTCAAAGAGCCCTGTCGAGACACCGACAATGAACCCTCCGGTATCAAGAGTTTCGGTGCTGTGTTGACAGGTTTATTTGCTTCGTCCAAGTTAAGCGTCCACGAGACCGAATCGCTTTTCTCAACGACAAACCTAATCATAGAAGAGGATTGTTGTGTATTCTCGTCGAGCGACATCGAATGATTTATGTTTTCAGGACCTAAGGATCTAGACAGTCTTGGGGAGGCTAGCTGATTCGCCAGGACTGTTACTACCTCGTTTTTTTGACGTAACCTCCATTGTAATTCTTCGTTACGTTGCAAAAGACGTTTATTTTGTTTAGAGACCTGATGGATCGATTCGTGGAGTACCTCGTTGTTATGAGAGATCTGCCTCTCCATCGCCTCCTTGCACTGAAGCTGAGCCTTCAAATCTTCGCATCTCGCTTCTAGCACCTCAACTCGTTGCTGCAATATGTCCTTGTCCTCGATCTCCCGGCGTATGGCGTCCAGTTCCGACCTCAAGGCTGCGTTCTCTTGACTCTTCAATTCCAATACGGATCTCAAGGATTCGACTTCCGCCGCCAAGGCTGCACCTTGATCGTGTACGACAGATCTTTTTTTGGTTTCTGAATCTTTCCGTATCAATTCTGCCTCATGCTCGGATCTTAGCCTCGCGATAGATGCTCGGTGTTCCTTTGTCGCCTCGTTCAAGCAATCGTTCAACCTGAGCTCGCACTTTTGTCTCTCCTCCTGGAAATTGTTTTCCAATGATGCCAGCTGTTCCGCATGCCGGCTCTCCACTGGAAAATATCAAAGGGATATTTCCTTCTAGATAATCATGTCTAAGATGAGAGATTGAAATAAACTAAACTGAAACTAAGAAAAGAACAAAAGGAATAAGAAAAAAGACCAAGAACGGATGGATCACACGTTGGCCAAGAACGTGTGCTAAACTATAATTAACTTTTCTTCGATCGACGTTACGAGCTTGTGTGTTAGTTGAAAAACAAATAACCCTTTTAAACTTTGATATCGTCTTTATGATACGTATAGTGTACTGTTTTTCTAAAATTTATTCGAAACCGACCCCTACGACATAGCGAAGAGACGTGTGATATGCGTAGGCAAGACAAAACCCGTTCATTTTAATTAACAATTGCTCCAATTCGTCCGCTCACCGCTCACACCGGCATTATGACCATTATGCTCGTTACGATACGAGCATCATAATGGCATAATGCTATGTGCCATGCGATAAAGAATGATAAAATCGTTCAGAAATTATGAGTCATTCGGCTACTAAGTATAGCGTTTACTCGCCGAGTAATTTATAGCCACGAAACGGACGAATCTATCCTAGAATGATTTTGTTGTTATTGATAAAATATAAGAAAAAACAAAGAAAAAAACAGCAACAAAATTGCATAAATCGAAGAAATAGATTAAATTAAGGAGGGAGCAACGTCCTCCCTCCTCTCTTTCTATTATTTTTCTTTTAACTAATTTTCTTCTAATTTTTTTGTCCTATTCGATCTGGCTCGACGTCAAATCGAGTTATTCTAAAAATATGTATATAGGGGGCTATAATGTAATATTTTGGAACGACGGAGTTCGCCGTTTAGTGCTGGTGTTTGCGAATTGCGTCACGTGAAATTTTCGCCGTAACGAGCCAGAATACGAAACGGAAACACAAATACACTTGGCAAAGTCTTACGATCTTCACGAAGCTGATCCAAGGCTTTACGATGATCTTTCCTTGCCGCATTGAATCTTTCCTCTATGTTAATGTGTCTCGCACGTAGCTCGTCAACCTCCGAGCACGCTTCTAACCATTCGGTCTTCATATTTTCGTAATTTTTCTTCAATTTCGGAGTTGAAAATGCATCCAGCTGAAATAATGAGAGATCATACAATCAACTAGTGTTTATCGACAAATAACTAAAAAGTATTATTTTTATCTCTCGCTCTCTTAAACACGAATATGAAGAACAATATCGTTACCGAGATTAGATCTTTGCATTATTAACATTACTAATTATGACAGATATGAATAGCTGTTTGAGAAATCAAATAGATAATGGCTTAATAGATACCAATTGTATCCCCTATGAAATTGAAAATAATCCTTTTTAACACCTCTAATGGATTCGCATATGGAAAAGAAAAAGAAAGGAAAGAAGAAGAAGAAAATAAAAAACAACAAACGAATTTAATTGTAATAAATAGAAAGTTATGAAATTCACTTAGTTAGTTAATTGAAAATAGAATTAAAGAGAGACTTCGTTACGCTCCGAATATTACCATTAGATTAAACTTGAATGAAACTTACTTCATATGCCAGATATTGTACGGTGACGGATAAAGCTTGGACGACCTGCTCAGCCCTCTTGGCATGAAAAACATCATAGGGTACGTCTGTTTGAGCGGCCTGATCGCAAGTTTCGATGGTGTTGGTCCTTGACACCGCATAGCCGTTTGTGTTATCTGTAACCAATGTCACCGGTGCCATTACCGACAAAGGTGTTGTTCTCCGACGTTAGAAATCGGTCCTTCGATAATTTTAAGACTTCTTCGTCTCAGGAACATCTTCCATGATAATACTTTATCCCAAAATAAATTAAATTCCTTTTCATCGAGTTCGTCGAAGAGAAAGTTCATCCAACCGATGTCGTCTTCGTACTCGAAGAAGATTAGAGTTTTTTAAAATCATCATGACGATCATCTTTACTCGAAAAAAAGAAAGGGTGGGAGGAATCAAATTCTTTAAATAAGATAACAACCGCTTTCACTATAGAAAATTTATCTATAATTGATTTAGAAGAAAAAAAGTAATGAATTGTTAGAAAGACCTAGTAGTTAGACCAGGTGTTGCTTTAATGAAGAAGATACAAGAAACAGCATTAGGCCAACACACAAATCAACGACTATCTGACACACGAGAAAGATTTTTGGTCTGTTTACGTCATCGATAGAGCTCCATTCTCTTGAGACGATAACGGACGTGAAAGCACGCACGGTATTATGATCCTCGCACCCCGCTTGCACCTTCTTCTTCCTCCCCGATCGCAATTCTTAGCGATCGCGTCGGGGAAGAAATGACTTGAAAAAAGTCACCGCACTTAAAGGTCGGATGATCTTGATCGCTTTACTCGTCCAAGAACACTCGCCAGTCCCGACGAGGGCATACACTGGGTTAAGGTCGACTGTCCGATGAGACCAAGAAAGATAGAAAGAGAAAGAGAGAGAGAGAAGGAAAGAGAGACTCTCGGAATCGTGGAAAGTCTGCGAGAAAACCAAAGACGTCTCTGAGATCACCTTGGCCCGACTATCGGAGACGTTTTGTACATATGTACTTCCTTCTTTCCTTCCTTCCTTCCTTTCTTTCTTCCTACTAACAAGACTCGATCATTTTCTTTCTCTTTCCCTCTTATTTCTGCCCAAACACCTAAAGCAAAGTATTTTAAGAACAGATATCTACGCACTTCCCGATATTTACAGTTTCCTTTCTATTTGCGTAGTCGATCGAGAAAGATTAGAAAAAAAAAAGAAAGAAATCAATTCCCCGATGTGGTCAACTTCGAAATAAAAATCTATCGTGAAGTAATATCGATTCTTTCACTAAACTGCACCATCTGACTAGTAGTCTCGTTTTTTTTACGTCAACGTAAGATAAACACAATATGTCCAATTTCTTTTTCTTAATTAGGAAAAATGAATGAGGAAGATTTTTCTCGAATGAGAATTTTATAAGAAAACTCTTTTCAGAATTGAAGGAACAACCGATTGCGAAAATGAAGAAAGGTTCGTGGATATTCCAAAGAAGTGTCAAAATTTTGACAAAGATAACAATATCTCCTATTAGCGTTTTGAGACGAATTAGGATCGTCACTCGTGGCGATTTGTTGGCCGAGTCCGCGGTTCGACTGAATTAGCACGAGCCGCACAAGCTGCCTCGAACAGACGATACATTCTCCCTCCCACCACCACTACTATCACCACCACTACCATCATTGCTAGCTACTACTATTAGTATTACTACTACCTACTACTACTACTACTATTAGTATGTACTATACCAGCACTAACATCTGCGTTAGCAATAACCAAGACCACCTTGAAACGAAATCCAGCATTGAAGACGATGGATAATGATAAGGATGGATGGATGGATGGATGGATAGATGGATGAACGGTCTTCAACCGGACACGCAATAAGTATTTATTCATGTGTGCGTGTGTGCGTGTGCACTCACGCTCACGCGAAACTGACCACTCCAGGGAAGGCGCGAAATAAAAAGGTCGGAGGCGAGATCATGCACGCGTGCGCGCTCACGATCGCTATGAGTTATTTCAAGGAGTCGTGCTCCGAATAAATTGACTTTTCCATTTGGAATCGGTCACCCTTAGATGGCGCCGTTTCGAACAAACAATTGATTCTAACTAAGAAAATCATCGATGAGAAAGATGAATTAGAAAATTCATTCTTTGCTTTCAATTTACATGAGATATTCTTATCATTCGTCATTTTTCATCAATTTGTGATTCTTTATGTAAAATTTATTGATTATAGAAGGATAATCTAAACAAGAAAAAGAAAAAATAATCAATCAAATAGTTTCAACGATAAAAACTCTTAGCAATTTGATCATCTATAAATTGCACAAGGTCGAACACAACAGAGATCTAAAGAAGGACTACTCCTTCCTTCAGGAACTCGTTAAGGTCATCGAAACTAGCCAACCACTAATCACCGTAGACTCCTTCCTGTCTCGATCGTTTTCATAGCGAGCAAGCACGCATGTTCGAGAACCGTTCATGAATGATTAATGAAAGCGTAAATTAAGGCGATTCTACTATTGAGAGTAGGAAGACGTACGAAGACACGAGTTGTAGAAGTTCGAAATATTCTCGTAGCAAATAGTAATAGTAGACTTTGGGTTTGCCTGATCGATTAATCGCTTTCGATAGAAACCTCCAAGTTTCCTTTTTGCTAAATAAAAGAACCTTTGGAGAACGCTCAGTTCTGCTGCGGGCTAAAAAGAAACAGGATTCACAGTGGTAGATTGCTAATGTGTGATCCTAGTGAAAGCAGAGTAACTTTCTTCTTCAACGTTAAAGCTAACAGAATACACAGATAGATCATACGTTATATATATTTGCGTGAATGTGTGTTTTATGTACGTGTTTGCGTAAACCAGCGTGAAAACACGCGCGTACGCAACGTGAAATGACCGTGGGACGTTTTTAGAAAACGTCCACTACTCCTCTTACTATTACTACTATTACTACTACTATACCACCACCACAACTACACTATTACCGTAGCTAACCGTAGCTCGCGGTCAATGAATTGGAAAGTCAACGTGAACACGTTTGTTTCATGCCGCACGAGATAACGTTAAAACGCCGTCCTCTTTTGGAAAAGGCCTTCCGTGAGTTTCTTGTTCTCTCTCTCTCTCTCTCTCTCTCTTTCTTTCTTTTTCTTACTCTTTCATTTTCTCTCTTTTTCTAGTACTGCATATGGAAATTTACTAACGGGCAACATTTGACCGGTCGTTAGACGACGAACTTTTACTCCTTGGATACGAATGAGTATGAGGAATTTGTATTCCAGAATGTGTTTGCTGATTTTTCCTACGTGAAAGCTCCCTTTCTAGTTTTCATAGAAAACAAATTTTCTACTTTTTAAATAAGAGAGTGAAGAGATTTGACTGATGTAATCTTACGATCAGCTGGATAATAATCGATGCAATAGAACAAGAATTATACGGGTATAGAAGAATTTCAAAACGAATATATGAGAAATATCTATCTAACATATTATTTCTTTGAATAACGTAACCATTGAGATTAATGAAATTATTAATGATGACATAGTAAATAACAGAAAATTAATGTTGTATGTAAGAAATAAAAAAATATGTATCGTTGACATAAATTAATAAATAAATTAATAAATTAATTAATAAATAAATAAATACAGTGTATATTTTAAGATATTATAAAATCCTATAACACTTTCTTCGATTAATTAAACTTCTTTATAAATAAATCACTTGCAAGGTCAAGGAGATATCAATCAGTAAACAAATCATGTATAATTTCTTTCTATCGACTTTCTACAAGCGTTGAAATTAGCTTGAAAACGAGCCAAACGAAATACGATGATAGAAAACTTAAAGAGACCTCACAATATCCATTAGCAATTTACGACAATACCGCGAGGATTGTAAACTTTGTTCAATGACAGTGAGACGATCGTTAACCAATCGATACTTATATCAAGCCTAACGCGTTCGATCCCGATTTATCTTACAAATCGATTTCGTCATAGTTATTACGTTCTATTTAAATCTCTAAGCTTGCTTCCGCCTCAATTTCGATATCCGGGCGCACCAAGAAAGATGCTCGAGGAAAAATAGCAAAAGATTTCATAAGCCAGATAAGAAGAAAAATAACACAAAATATTCATCCGTCTAACTCTTATTCGAACTTTCATTATTATCGCTTGATACGAAGAAGATATTTAAATATATATATGTGTATGTATGTGTGAGTGTATGTATCGGTAATTATTAAACAAAAATTTTTTAATTTACTTTATATGAATAATTTTATTATTTAAATATAAAAACGTAAAATTAATTTTTTTCTTTTCTTTTTTACTTTTTGTTAATCCATTATATAAAAATAAATAATCCCCAAAAAGATAATACAATAATATTTGTTAAAATAAATCAATTTAATTATTCCATCCCTTCCCTCCCTGTGTGTATTATCTTCATTCATACCAATTGATTTTGAATGAAAATAAATCTGATAAATTGTCGTTTAGAGGGATGAAAAATATTCTCGATTAATAAATACCTTTTTCCGTTTGTCTCGTGGCACGTTGCTGTTGCTGTTGTTGTTGTTGTTGTTGCTGCGGTGGATGCTGTCGTTGCTGTGATGGTTGTTTGGCAGGGACATTGGCCGTTAATCTCCTTGTAATCGGCTGCTTGCGCGACGCCGTCGGGCTCTTTTCTGCAACACAGAAAACTCGACGTTAACGAGAGCATACCGAACCAACGGGTAACCGGTAGTTGGCTACGAGTCGTGTAACGATGATAGCTCCTCCGAGTACCGTAACATCGTGAACCGTTTTATCGTCCGTATAAGATAAAAAGGTGCGGGTCTTTGACGCTACACTTTGAGTCGTCACGCCTTTACCTTTTCTTCCTTCCTTATTTATTCCTTTATTTTTCATTATCGTGTATACTTCCTCGTTCGGCAAAAAAGAGAACAAAAAAATAGAAAAAAAATTATTCCTAGAGTTAGCTGACAACGAAAAATAGGAAAGATTTTTCTTTTTCTTAATTTTAGCGCGAAATCTTGAAACGAAAATGCAATGCGACAGCGAGAGTAGTTTGACAGGTTGATCGAGAACACTACCATTAAACGTGAGCTTAATTGGACGTATAACCGATTGGACGTGTACAAATAATCGAGCCTCTCGATCTTCTTGGGAATCGAATCGATCGATCAATAGAGGAAGAGATAATATTTGTTAGTTTGTGAATTATGAGAGAATACTACTTGTTTCTTTCTTTATTTCCTTCTATTTATTCATCTTATGATTTTCTTCTAACTTTGATAGATTTTCTATTGTCTAATAATAATTGTATAAGAGAGAAAGAAAGGACAAAATTTGATAATAATTATTGAATAATATTCTAAATTGCAAACGAATTAATTTAAAATCATATTATATTAATTTTATTAATATTCGTTATTATTTAACTAAACGGATTTTTATAAAAATTAGACAAATTCGTAATTACCAATATTATTGCGATAACCTCGGACCATGTCTCTCGAAACGTGCGTACTTCGTGAATATAAATAACCGTCTGAAACTAATTCGATCTTTTCCTCGAAACTTTGTTTACAATCGATAAAAGGATTTATTCATTGAAGGACTCGTAATATTATGATTTTACTTTACCTAAATAATACTTTACTGATAATTTATAACATAGATATGTATAAATATTCTATGAACAAGTTTTTTGAACACACACACACATACAGACACACATCAACTAAATTTATATACTGGTTAAAATTGAAGAGAATATTGTAATTATTAAATATTGTAACATCGATCTATGAATATTCAACGAATAATGCTCGTTACGAGTTGTAATACATCCTATAAATTTATTCGCATGCTGGATAGAAGAATTAATTCTTGGAAAAAAGAAAATGTATTAAAGAAAATAATAAAACAAAAAAAAAAAAGGAAATATGCATATGTACTATAATTCGAAGAATCCAAGCCACGTTTGTTCCGGTCGGTTGTAAGTTGCACTTGGTGGTGCATCGGGCTCGGTAAACTTGATCGCCGCCCGCAAACGTTACCCACATTCGGAGGTACTTCGATCATTATTAATACCGATCACGTATCACTGTCACACAAGTCAGCTCACAAATCACGTTCCCACTGTCGTGGAATATTTTGGTTGACTGTTACTCGTTCTCGAAGAACATTTCTCTTTCTCTTTTTTACCGAAGTATAGAGAATTCTTTAATCTTGGATACCCCGACGTACACTATACGTGCGTGTGTTGTTCACTCGTTCGCAGCTCTCGACGAACTGTTTGCCGGTAGTTCACTAGCAACATGCTACGTTGAATTTACGAATGGGGGTAAGGAGAGAGATGGTTTGGCCTCGTCGAAATGATTGGTGAGGGGTCTACAACCGTTAAAATCTTATCTAGTTTTTGTAAAAACAAAAAACGAATCCCTAAATCTAACACTTTTTTATCGGACCATTAGTAAATTGTATCCCTATCCTTTCTAAATCTTAAAAAGGTATGAATTTTATTTTATTGAAGAAGAAAACTTTTGATCAAGTTAATTTTTTCAAAATTAACCGATGGCTAACGAATTTATTCCTCATACTCAAAATATAAAACAATATTGACCTAAAAACAAGCTTCGAACGTTTCTGAATACTCCGAAGTTTAGAACGCGAGTAAATGTTAAGAAAAATACACTGCAAGATAATATTGCATGGGATTTGATTAAAGAAATTGTTATACGAATTAATTATTTAGTCTGCTTGCTAGCTCTTTAATCGTAAATCTAGAAACTTAATTAAAAAAAAAAGATGAAAAATTAGAGAGAAAGGTGAAGACCATAAAACGTTTTCTATCTCGTTTGAAGCTGCCTTAATCTCGTTTTTGTTGAAATTATCTTTAAAATATTTCTAAAGTATTAAATAAATGAAAATATTTAAATTTCTTAGAAAAAATTTATAAGATAAAAATTGTTATCCGAAGAAAAGATAGAAAAGGTTATTGTTAATGATGCTTGTCATTTAATTTCCAAGCGAACACGTACTAATGGTTGCATAGATTCAGGAGTAAGCTTGTAAGTATTGTAAATGAAAACCACTTTGATCGTGTTGGGTCTCCAACCGGAAATACGCAGCGTTGCCCTCAGTTTTATGTCTCCGTGCTTCATCGACGTACACACAACAACGTATATAAGTTCGTCGTAAATTCATCAGCTAGATTTATTAACAATCATCTCGTTCCTCCTCCTCTCTTTCTCTATCTTCTCTTTTACACGCATGTGCACACATGTACAAACACACACAAACAATAATTTTTAATCTCTTCTACTTGTAACTTACCAAGATTGATTGTTGCTACAGAAGGACAATTTTTCTTTTCTCGAAAACTATTGACACGACCCTGCTGACCATTACGACCGTTTGCTACAATTCTTCTTGGTGAGCTTCCCGACGTCGGTGATCTCTCTGCAAAAGGTAACCGTAAAATAAGATATCTCGTTTAAATCGTTTAACTTTGAGTTACACACAGAGGGATGATTCATAAGTCAATTGACAAAAATGTGTGATTTATGGGTCACCTTGTATACGAATGTATGATTTCAAAGTAACATGATATTAAAAGTACTCGTCGAAGGAGGAAAAAATACGAAAGAAATAGATCCATAATCGTATATCAGGATTTCTTTAATAATTCTTGTGAAAATGAGGAATATCGTAATCCAATACCTAATGATCGAACTATCATGAAACTTATCGAGATGGAACACATAATATCGGTTTCCAATGATTAACACTTTTTCAAGCATCATTGAATCTCGTGACCGACGAGCCGCTGCAACCAGCAGAACGAAGTTTACGTCGTTCCGTACGTCGATTACACTGCTAACGAGAAAAGGAAAAAGGTTTATAATATATGTATGTATACCAAGTAACCAACCAGTCCTCGACGTACCTTCTAAACGAGTACATATAACGGCTCGTCGTTAGAGGTTCGCATACTTTCATGACACAAAACTTCTTATGGCAACATACATTTCTTTTTCTACTTCTCAAATATACCACAAACAATGTTATTGTAATCGAGATATATTCGGAATAAATAATACAATCCTTTTTCTTCTTTTAATAATGTTACATATACCACGATAATTAATATAATGATTATTTTATATATCAGCCAATATATGAGATTAATTAAACTTTCAAATTGATGTAAATTTCATATTGCATAAGAAGATTTTATTTTATAGAGATAAATATAATTTTATTTAAATGATCAAAGATTGATCTCACAAAAGTATTTTTACATATTAAAAGTAAGATGTAATAAGAATACAATTATTATTATTTCTGTAATTATTGATGTTAATTTTACGTTGCATCTTATAATGATTATGATACGAACGATCATATCTTGTGAGATCAATTTTCTTATCTGTAATGTCAAATTTCTCTAATGATATATATCAGGCCAAATTTTCTGAGTCACTCAATATACAAAATGTAAGAAAATAAAGATTAGCGTTTGATAAAATAATTGATTATTCTCTCGTTTGTTCTCAAAGTCACTAGAAAGTTGATTTAAAAACAAACCATGGATAGATAGAAAAAGTGTTATGATAATGTGATATATTAATACGTGTGAAAATAAAACCTAGTGCATTAGGAAAAGTTGATTCCTTTCTCGTTTATTCAAAGTCACTAGAAAGTCGATTAAAAAGTTAACTATAGCAATAAAAAGAATAATAGATGGACGATCTGTTACAAGTTTCACACTTGAAGGGAAAGAAAGAAAGAAAAGAAGAAAAAAAAAGGAGTCATGAGAGCGTAGTTCTATTATGTCAGGCTAATGAAATTCTTTAGGAGGAGACGACTATGGCAGGAAGACCGACTGCTACTGGGGAACGAATGAACAGGATACACTTGAGCGACGTTCTCACGACATTATTTTGCTACTGGGCTTATATCCTACACTATAAGATCTTTCACCATTTAATAACTCTTCATCTCGCGTGGGATTATCATTGATCCTTGAAGAAACAATAATAACGAACACCTCAAGTACTCTCACTTATTTTTCTCTTAACTTTTCATATCGACTTACACGATTTCCTGTCTATCATTGAAATCGATTTATCAAATGAAGATGTACAATGCTTGATGTATAATTTCATAATAGTTTCTATAATAAAAGTATTTTTGCAAATGATAAACTGTTTTTTTTTTAGAAATACACAACAATATTAATATTGTATTAAATATCGTTATATAAAGTAATATCATTATATAATATTATAATATCATTATAAAAATATCGTTATATAATTAAGTGTTAATTTTTGTTCTCTCTATTCACGATATGACATCCATTTTTCAATCATCCCGATTTAAACTGCATCAAGAGGGAAGAAGATCATGGGTGAGAAACTCGGTCACCCAGTAAAACTGGGATACCTTTGATCCTCCCTAAAATACTTTAGTCTCTGGAGAAATCATTCGACCCAATGTCCAATTCCACGAATATTCGTGCACTGCAGATAGATATAGATTCGTTGTGGATATCAAAACTTTCTATGTTAAACGGAGCACGAAGGATCATGAACTAACATATAAAAATATTTTCAAATTTAGTATTTAATAGAAAATTTTATCTTCTATTTATATATTCCTCGTATTAGTTAAAATTCTCTTTGAGATAATCATTAACATATTAGAGTAAACATAGCAAATTTAAACCGTATGAAAATCTTGAAAATCGTATAAAATAGGATAGCAAAAAAAAATGCACGTGGAAACATATTTTACATAGTCGTTTAATTAAAATAACTCTGTGGTTTTATTTCAATGTTAAGAAGAAAAAAAACACAAACAAATTATACTCGAGATAATTCAACATGGGGAAATTAGATTAAGAGATTATTATACGATTGAATAATTTAACCTGCTAATGAATTCTTTAATCGTAAATGTAGAAACTTAATTAAACAATAAAAAAAAAGATGAAAAGAATAGGAGAGAAAGGTTAAACCTCATTTCTACCTCGCTTAAAGCTGCCTAATCTCATCTTCGTCGAATCTCTCACGAAATCCGTACGAAGTGATGGCCTGCCCTTAGATCCTTGCTGTCCCATCTTGAAGGCACGTGTATTTTCCCTTCACTGATACTTCTCCTTCATTGTAGAAGAAAGCGATCTGTGATATAAACTTTCACCTGATCCTCTTTCGAAGGTCGAACTCAAGGATCGCTTTGGAATCGATCGAACTTTGGAACGTGAATATATCCGATCTAACGCACGATCTTGTGCCAGCATTTTTATTTTATCTTCAATTGTATACAAGGATTTATAACTGACAATTCTTATTGTTTATATTTTCTTTCTTTTTGAGTTTGATCCAAAAAAAACCTCGTTTATCGTTCAAACTCTAATATATCCGATAGTGTAAATCGATTTCTATTGATTTTCTTCGAAAAATAACGACTAATTTGATTCGTAGATATTATTTTCTTACATCGTGAACGAACTTGTCCAATTGGTGAATAAATTTTTGTTCAAATCGTCTTCTCTTTTTTTTCCTTTTGATGATTTTCAAATAAGTTTTTGTCAACGTCGAAAAGAGGAACTGAAAATTATCGGCACGAGGAGATCGATATCACGTACACGTATACTCGTATACATACACACAGATACATTCACTCACTCACACAGCAATGATCACAGTAAGCAGATTCTGTTTAGCCAGATCTTCGAAGATAAAATAATTCCGAAGCGTGTTCGTTTTCTTTCACTGAACGGATTCTTCGTGCGTCTACCACCCGTCGTCGTAGGTTTAACATCTGATTCTGTTGCGTAAGTAGGTAAGATCTGAGAGTTCCAACGATGGTTGTGTTGGGTACTGGTGGTGGTGGTGGTTGGTGTCGGTGGTGGTAGTGGTGGTGGTAGCGGCGCAGGACCGCTGCTCGTCGGCCTTGGAAACGCACGTGGTCGTCGGCTGCTATTCGCTGCACCTGCCCGTTCTGCCGGTTGATCGAATAAGAGAGAAAGAGAAAGAGAGGGAGAGAAAGAAAAAGAAATAAATCAAGGAAAAAAGAAATAGAAAGAGAGAAAGAGAGAAAGAGAGAAAGAAAGAGATGGAGAAGTAAGACAAGCAAGAGGAGAACAAACGTGCTCTGTCGAAAGAACGTGCCGCACGTACGTGGTGTAAGAAGGTAGAAGACGAGGAAAGGCAATGCCGGAAATAAACCGGGAGTGCCGTTGACCCGCGGAGTGCTCCTCTTCGAGTACGACTTCTCAAAATTGTACGAAGAGTCCTAACATTTCAAAGTTTCTTCTTTAATTTTCTCCGAAATATACAACTTCCTTTCCTTTATTTTACTTTACTCGTCCCCCTTTACTCTTGACACAATAATCTTTTTATCAGATGTGATAACAAATTTCCCTCCAAGGCTTAAATTCTGATCTTCGATTAATATAGCAGAAGGTTATCGTACGACGAAGATTAGATCTCTGTCAGAAATGAGGTAGGGGGAGAGAGAGAAAGGGATTCGATCTATCTTATTGAAATCAACGATTGTTCTTCCTTTTCTTTTCCACTCGTAATTCTTTTTCTTATTGTTGTTATTATTGCAATGTCGTACTCGTAGTTGTTGAACCTTGAACTTTCAAACAACCATTCCTCCTCTTGGAGATTTTTTTTTCTTCGCGCGCTATTACAGGAAAGGAACTCTCTAGTATGCATTTCACGTTCGGCTCGTCGAAGGTTCCGTTGGTTGTTTTTTCTTAATGATAGTGGTGGTGGTGGTGGTGGTGTTGATGGTGATGATGACGATGACGATAGTCAACTAAATGCACTTGTTCGTTTTCTTTAACCAATTTGATCTCACTTCTACGACGAATGGAAATTTCCAAACGAAGATAAATAAAACGTTTCTTTTTTTACCCGTTTAAGGAAAATTATTTCAAGGATTCGTTCGAGCTATTCCATAGATAGAAAGGAGAGTCGATCGAATTTATTCCTTATCATCGCGTCATGTCGTCGAATTTGGAAGAAACATGATGAACGTTTAAATGATTCCGTAATTTAAATGATTCGAGCAACACTGACGAGCTCGAATTCTTCAACGAGATCTTATGTTTCCAACATCGTGACACCGTTCTCGATGACATCTTCAAAATGTTAACAATAATTATTGTTTAACCTTAAAGAAAAACTCTCTTTTCGATTAACACCGAAAGTCTCTCAAGCGTTGCCAAGACCCTCTTTCCTTTCTTTTCCTTTCCTTTCCTTTCCTTTCCTTTCTTTTCCTTTCTTTTCCTTTCTTTTCCTTTCTTTTCTAGCGACGAAGAGCGCAGCCTCTAAATCGATTTCCAGGGAGAATTTCTCGAGAACGGCGCGCCGATGATCGCAGGCGTCGTTGTTGAGAAAGTACAAAATCGAAATGAACCAAAGAAAAGTCTTCAAATTTCTTCTAATATTCTAAATATTTTATTAACCAACGACGTATTTCTATCGAAATCTTAAAGGAAAAGAAAGGTAACGAGATGACGATGATCAAGTAGAAGAAGAGAAAGAATAAGAAGATGAAGAGATGATAAAGAAGAAGGAACGAGGTCACAACGACGTGCTAACGAACAGCTTCTTTCGAACGCAGCCGCGACTTGACCTGGACCCTCTCTCTTGATTACCACCTTAAAAAAAGACGAGAGAAAGGCGAGAAAAAGAGATAAACGTTTTAAATCTCTAATTTTAAACTGCAACAACGGGAGCACACGATGATTATTTGCAAACACAATAAAAAATAAATAAATATCACGGATTTAATAGCACGTTATTTCTCGTTGGATTATGGTGATGTTGCTTGACGGTATCTATTTTATTCCTTTCAAACGTTTCGATTAAACTTCGAACGTTTAAATGATTCGGATTCGTTGCTTGACTCGAGTAAAAGAGAGATCGAAGAAGAAGAAGAAGAAGAACAAGAAGAAGGAATGGATTAGAAGAAACCCAAGGAGAGATGGTAGCTTGAATGGACAAAAAAAAAGACAGAGAGAGAGGATAGGAGCTCCGGAAATGCAAAAGAGAGAGAGATAAAGTAAAGACGCATATATGCAACGTCCGAGCGTGCACGATGCCCGCCGAGTACTGCCGACTGGATGCTGCCTCAGCCTCCTCCATCCGGTGGAACGGCTTCGATGGAAAGCAAACTATCCAATGGCGCCGGAAGAGGGGCGCCCGTTTTTACCTCTTCTCTCTTCCTTTCCTTTCCACTCCTTTCCTCTTCACTCTTCCTGCACCACCACGTCCTCCTCCACCAGCACCCACAGCACCAACCTCCGTGGCCGAGTTTCGTGCGAGACGCGCCACCAGTCATCGGGTCGATAGAAAACCACCCTCCCATACAAACCTCACATGCTCACCTACCCAGCGAAAATACTGATTCACCCCTCTATTCTGACGTAAGTGCGTTCGTTCCTTATATACCGGCCGCCGCCCTAAAGAAATCCGAGGTCAAGGGTCTAACTGTACGGTACGTATGTTGATTTTATATCGATATCAGGGGGAGAATTTTATCTTTCAAAGGGATCGTCTGGGGAGGTGGAATTCTTTCTTTCTTTCTTTTTTTTTTTTGCCGATTAATCCTCTCACATATATACATACGTATACCTATGACAACCAAGACTCTAATTTGATACGTTTTTCATGATACTTTTGGTACTTTGTCAAATGTCTCTTTTTTTTTAGTTTTATATAAAAGTAATATCTAAATTTATGTTCTATCGTTAAGATAGCTTAATAATAATAATGATGATAGTGTATATATAT
This sequence comes from Mischocyttarus mexicanus, assembly GCA_023678845.1. NCBI lineage: Eukaryota > Metazoa > Arthropoda > Insecta > Hymenoptera > Vespidae > Mischocyttarus > Mischocyttarus mexicanus. Next base: position 2,270,666 of record JACGTP010000013.1, on the reverse strand, counting down.
TTCTTTTTGTATATAAAAAGTAGTACATATATATGAATGAAAGGGTTAAGTGAGACTAACAGCGAGTAATAAAGACGAAGATGGAATCTTAGGTCGAAGAACGAAGAAGTTCAAGGACACGATGTACTTGTACGAAATTGAGATAAAAACAGGGTGATAGGGGAGATGGGGTAAAGTTATTATTATAAATTTTATTTAGCCATTCCTAAAGAATATAGTTGCTTTCACAGTAAAGAATTCGTTATTATATAAAGAAATAAAGTGCTAAGGGTTAATATTATTGACATAGACATAAAAACATGGAAAAAAGGGATGGGTGGTAATCTTTCCTTTTTATTCGTTCATTTTAACGAACTTTATTTCCACGCCCTTTTTTCTTATGCTTAAAAACCGCAGTGCGGTATCGACGAACCATAAGCCAAAATTGTCGTCGAAAACGGGGCATGAGTCCCGTCGGTAACGATGAATAATACGCGTATTGATGGTCGTTTTACTGTTCTTTGTCGATGAAGGAACAAAGCGTGACATGCGCAAAAAGTCTTCCTCAATTATTACTCTAATACATCGGCGATATAATCAAAGCTTTGTCGTTGCTAACTTGTTCTCGATAAGTATTCAAAAAAAATTAACAACACGTTGTTGTATGCGGACCATTATTGATTTGGTTCCATCCGAATAAAAGATTTCCAAATATCCTCTTCTCTCCTACCACTCTACCACCACCGTTTACGTATTTTACGTTTATGCAAAAATATTTTAATCTCTGATAATAATAATAATTCTCTTATTTAATCCATTGTCAATTGTATTATTTAAAAAACCGTAAAAATTAGTAACACGATACGTGAAATACTTTGAAAACAGTATATTTCCATAGATAACGAGCCGATAATAGTTGGCAATAGAGACGGTAATAAAATACGGTACGATAATAATATCAACGATAAACATAGTAACCGATATTAATTCTTTCTTCCGTTTAGAAATATTAAACTATATACAATGTTATTACAGTCGGTAGAAAGATAATAAAAACGTATGGCGTTTTGATGATATAACTGTTTTATGTATTTAGGTATACGTGTATGTTGAAATGTTAATCGCATTTATTCATCTAGAAAAAAAAATGACATACGAATAAAGAAAATGCAAGTCCGATAAGATCGTTTGGATAATATCTCCGATATTAAAAATATTAAAAGGCAATAGTAAAAGGTTATACTTTTCATTTATTATAGTTTATCCAACTTATTAGACGTTAGTTTTCCAAGCCTTTCTATACCGTTTCACAGCCTGGTTTTAATTCCCCACTATGTTTACGGGTTTGAGATAGGAACACATAAGCGAACACATAAGCTAACACAACCGGCCAACATAACTCTCGTCGCCTTTCTTCAATCCTTCCAAGAACGCGTAAACGTACGTCACGGGGTATAGCACAATTTACGAGCAGCACGAAATAGCCTTCTCGCCTCTCAACGACGCAGCATCTTCGATCATAACCGTGTTGAGTTATGGAATTATTAGTTCATATTTTAACGATAATTATTTTGTTATAATGATCACTTTATTTGTTGGATCATCTACTTTTTATTAACTCCTTTGGTAATATAATAAACTCTAAAGTAACACAAAATATTTTACACAACAATCACCTAATTTATTAATATTTTTTATATTGATCTTAATTTTTTACCAATTGCTTATAAATTTTTTAAACCAATTTACGTAAAATTTTCAGTAAGCTAAATTAAATCATATTTCTTGAGACACACGGATCAAATTTTTATTTTTATTTTTATATCGAGAAGTAACTTATAACCCGTAATGTTTTACTATCCTTTCGAAAGTTCCACGTAGTATATATATATATATGTCTATATAGTGTAAGAATATAAATGTTGTTTTGTTTAGAAACGACTTTCCACTCATAATATCAACAACGCGTTAAATCCTTTCGGGATGTTGCACTATGATTATCACCGGCGTAATATCTGCTCGTTAATGTCCTAACGCGATTTAAATAACGCCTCTGAAATATCCTCTTAGCACGAATTCCAAAGACTCATCAGAGAGATTTTCCTCTGCATGCCTAAGTTTTCCCATTACGAGCGAGACGGCGCCGCGCGATGAGTTTATTCCCGCAAATAGGATTTACTAGGTATGAACGAGTCGTTGTGGTAGGTAAAACAGTGTTTCTAGTTACGATAAAAAAAAAAGGAAAATAAAACCGAGAGAAAAAGAAAAGAACGACGAATTCAATTCTACAGCAAAAGGAATGAAAGTTAATTGACTTACTACGAGCTTCTTTACTGGGAGCACTGCTGAGATCGCTCATGGAACTTCTAACCGAGCTTCTAGCTGTCTCTTGCATGGGTGATTTTACTGTTTGCCTTCCACGTGTTCTTCTGAAAATCAAATTTCATTTATTTAAGTATCAAAATAATTTTTACGTTTACTTTTATATAAATACTCGTTGTTTTTAACACGTTAACACGTCGTTGACTATCACGTCGGACATCGCTAATGATTCGCTTCAAATGTTTAATTAATTAAAATAAAATAAATATCGATAACTAAAAAAATACACTATTCAATTATTATATTATTATTCTCTTGCAGGTCTTTTGAGAATATCTGTGCAAATCTGGCATGGCAGTCAACGTGTTAAATATCAAATGTATTTTGACAAACTTTACGCATATCTTATTTACTTATATTAGTTTGCATTATATTTAAAAAAATAATATAATGCTAAGTTGAACGATTCTATTGAATATTGAATAAATTTATAATATGTAATATATATTTATTTGCTTATCTTTCACCAATGACCATCGCAATGTTAACAAGAGAAATCATGTAATGAAAAGTTAAGTTACGATCGATGATAAAATTCAATTATGTTGAAATAAAAAACGAAGATAATAATATTGATTATACGTAAAGGTTAATTAGAACCCATTTGTACCTTTTATCCTTGCTATTGCCATTATCCGCATCGGTAACTTTTTGTAATGTTGCTCCAAGATTAGTTGATTGCGTTAGGCCTTGTAAAACCCTAGATTTAACTTCCTTTCTTAAGGACCTCGTTCTCTGTTCATTTTTACCGGCCTCGATCTTACTCATCACAGCATCCCATCGACTTCCTTTCCTTTGAGATCTTTGCGATCGTCTAGCTTCCTTCTCCGCTTCATCTTTTGGGCCAGATTCAATCATCGCTTTAATCTTCGATACAACGTTCCTTTTAGGCATCTTGTATTTTTTTAAAGAACTTGGTTCTGTTTTATTCGAAGATTTTATTCTAGGCATATCGTTTCCTCTATTAACTTCGATAACCGTAATTTCATTATTTTGCATAGTCGTATCCGTTTCATTTGACAAATCTAAACTGGTTAAAACCTAAAAAGAAGAAATACATTTGGAAATCATTAACTTTGCAAAAATATTTGTTGTACTATTAATGTTCCTAATTAGACGATTAAATATTTACCCTTGGACTCATTTGTACGAAATCTAAGATTATGTGTGTGACTTCTGATTTAACAGGAGACGGTTGACTTCTTTGTGAAACTTCGGTATCAACGGTATCCGGTGTGTTATCCTCGTTTTCATCTAAAGCCTCACCAGGAACGTGACGTTCGTCTTGTTTTTTATCAAGATCTGAATAAATACCACTGGAGTCCATTTCCTCGCCAGTGAAACTGGGACATCGTCGACCTCCAGGAGCACAAAATAAAGTCCCATCGATCACTTGCGCTTTTCTATCACCACGTACAATTTCCTCGTGCGCATCTGCATCACTTTCGGTAAAGAAATCAGAATCTGTCATAGGATCTTGTCTATACGGTGCTGGTAAATTTGGCGGTGGAGCAACGGAAGGTGGATCAGCCCCACGACTAGCTGGCCTTGAGTTTTCACCGTCGCCCTGGTAACCTGCTTCTAAACTTGTGATACTAGTCACCGAAGTAACGAAGCTTACCGGGACTACGGATCCTCTCACAGGTTCAGCAGGTTTCGGATCCAATGGAAGTTCCTCTGGTGAAGGTGTACGTTCGCTTGAACCTTCTTCTGTTGGTTCAGCATCAACTGATGGTCTTGACGCTGAAGCTCGAGTCAGAGCTAATCTTGAACCACCGGAACCAGTTAGATTCTCGCAGGATGGTGTCCTGGAGCATTCCAGCGCGACCGTAAAGTCGGTCATCTGGTCAGGCGTCAATATGCCAAGACTCTCGTCGTGCTCGAAAGAGTTTTGCTTATTAAGCATCAAATAGTGCGATGGTGTACCGGATGTGTTATCTTTATAGGAACCCAAGCTGGCATCTCTGAGACAGCTGTCAGTAACGTCCTCGATCTTGTTGTTCAACGTGCCAGCGGTTTCGAGCAAGCTGAATCAGAGTAAAAATGAATGTTTTTTTGTATTTGAAAGATTATCATAAAACTACTAACAGTCTACAATATTTATTTATTTTTTATACAATTTCCTTCATTTCCGTTCACTTTTCATATCCTCGTGTAACTCGACGGAAATAATATAGACATTGATAAAGCAACGAATTATAAATGAAAAGAAAAAACAATGACTCAAAGTCCAACATTAGGAATGAACATGCAAATTTATTATAGATAAAGTAACTATGGTCGTAATAAAAACGACAACTCTAGTAAAACACATTAATCAACGTAAAATCATTCCCATCTCTTATCGAATTAAATCTTTTTTTTTTAAGTATGCATCCAGAAATAATCATAAAGTAAGATAATAAGTATATCTCGAAAAAATGTTACGAGAACTCAGCTTATTTTTCTTATGTCAATAAACGAAACACGGTATCGATAAGTCAATCGATAAAAAGAAATCAATCGATCATTTTGTTTCAATACCTGAAAAAGTTATTCTTTTCTTCGCTTAAATAAACCAACTTTTGCACATCATTTTCTTCGATGTTCCAGATAGGAGATATCGTGCAAATTGAGTTCTTCCCTGTGTTTCCTGAAATGAGGAAAAAACAAAAAGTAAGGAAATTTACTAAACGATTATTATCGACATGAAAATAAGAAACACGTATGTTAATTATCGTTAAAAAAAAATAAATTATTATAAATAATTTAGTGGAATTTACCTGAAGGCAACGGCGTTGACGTAGCATTGGTAGAACAATTAGAATTAGGTGTTGAAATATCGTTTTCCGAATGAATAGATTGCAAACAACTAAGGGCGAGTGAACGACGACGACCAGTACCGATTTTTGTTCCACCTAATATTCTTCCTTTGGGAAAAAACGATGGCCGTGCTGCTCGTGGCAACGGTATGCGACTTTCTCCAAAATTCTGCAACCAAACAAACATTTGTGTTAGTTAACACGCCATTTAATTACTTATATTTTTGATTTGATTAAAAATTAATTATCAAACTTATGTAAGTTAGTTTTGTTTTAATATCTAGCACCATCAATTATTGTAATTGTTGTTAATGTGTACGTTAGGATTTTTATTTCTTTAATTAAAACGATTCGAGAAGGAATGAGAGTGAGAGAGAATATGTGAACAAAATAAAAGTCGGTAAAAAATAATAAAATTATTAGAAGAATGAAATATAATAGTTGACCTATTTCCAAAATGGTATGAAACAGTATTCAATACCAGTTTTTCCCTAAATGACATAATATAATTTCTCGAAAGGTAAGGAACCTTTAGAGACCCTTGAAAACATTTAAAATTTGTTGTCTTTTTCAAGGGCAATCGTAACAGTTTGACCCGAGGATCATCAGCGTGCAGAGTCCGTTGCCCTTGGCCCATCTCCAAATAAAACCCTCGGTGCCGAGGTGAATCAGAAGTGTCTCCAACACTTGGTTAATTTAATTTTAGTTCTCGTCACAACGACATTTCCCACCCCACATCTTCCTCGAAGCATTACTTTTGTCTGTACTACTTCTTTCCCTCATCCCGAACTTGCTCTCTTTCTTTCTTTCTTTCTTTCCTGCGTAAGAACGAGCGTAACTCATTCCTCATCCTCCCATAATTTGACGTTAACAGATAGAAAAAGAAAACACAAACCTAATTGACATTGTCGAGACAAAGATATCATCGAAAAATGTTCCAAGCAATGTATCCATTAATCCAAACTACGTAACGTAATCTATATTTCTTCATTATTTCCTCCAACCAAAAACGAAATAGTTCTAAACCACTTACCAAAGTTTTAACTTTGAAAAAACTTTAACCACTCTGGCATGAATCAAAAAGTTACCTCAGATTAAACCGATACTTCCTATTTAATTAAACTTATCGTAATTATTATTTAAAGAAAGAGACAATAAAAAGAGATAGAGAAAGAGAGATAAAGAGTTTTATGAACCAGTCATTCAAGATCGATTTAAATAGATTACATGATTAATCGGCATAGTAGATACCCGAGGATAAATCGTTCACATCGCGAGTTGTTCGATCATGGCGTAGCGTCTTCGTAATGCAACCGGATACACAAGAAGAAGAAGAAGAAGAAGAAGAAAAGAGAGAGAAAGATAGGATTAGAATAGAAAGATAGAAAGAGAAGATATGTTAGAGCACAGTACTAATAATAGTGTTACTGATGCTCTTCTGCCTGAAGCGAAGAAAACTGGGTATATGCGAAGAGTTGAAGGAGAGTTGGAGGAGAGTGCGTTCACCGACGACGACCCTGTTGGACGACGTTAGATCTTAAAACTAGGTTAGCTAACATAGCTAACGTTTCAATTCGAGTACCCCCCTTTAAAACACGTGAATTTCATCCATTCTTAATATTATTTTACTTTTACTTGAAACACATATTCAACGATACCAAGACTCTTTCGAATAATGGTATCCTCTCTAAACACGTTCACTATTTTGGTACCACGTTTTCTCTCATTGAATAGAAAATTTCCTTACAAAGAGGATTATGCGAAAAAGTACATGAAAAATTCTCATCAAGATAGAATATACTCATTGTTAGTTGTATTAGATAATGACAGGGTTCTGTTGAGTTCTTCCTTGTCAATGCTACCAACGACTTCAGGTTGTTCGTATGTAACATACGTACGATCCTATATTACGTAATAGCTTTTTTCGTCACAGCAGTATCAATGAATGTTAAATGTTAATTAGGAAACTAAACAGGACCTCCATTGGGTATGTCATTATTATAAACTCTCATATGTTTCTCTTCGATTAAAATTTCGTCAAATTGTACTTGAAAAAAGTAAAGGTCCATTGCATTTAAGAAATTTACGTTAATATTGTTTAAGTAGCTTACTAACGTTCGTTATTATTTAAATGCATTTATGGTATCGTAAGAAAGATATTCTCGACGATGATTGTGTCTAACTTCTTGGACATTCTCGTAGATACATCTACGACACACAGTGAAATAACTCGAATTACATCGTTTTTCTTCTTGCTCACGTACTCCCGCAAACCGAGTTACGCCAAGCAATTAAATATACCGTGTGACGTATTACCTAGTCGCAGTTCCGCGTATGACCTTGAGAACTTTCCCATCTTGTTAATAGTACCACAATTCTTCCATAAATTAATACTTATTATTATTAATATTATTATTATTATTATAATTTTACTGCTTCGAGATGTTAATCGTAAACGTGAACAACCTTTCTCGTTCGATGAATATATCAATCGATCGATCTACTCAAATGTCACGGCCACCGAAATTATGATTGAATGTACCTATCAATTTTTTTATTCAAAATTATTTCTAATCATCTTCTTTTGCCACGTTGTACCATAGTTTTTGTCCTTCCCCCTTATGGATCGCGATTTTCCCCCTTATTTGCGCACCACTGGTCCTTAGAGGAAAGAAAACGTGAGCGGAATAAAGAAGCGTCGAGCAAAGGCCAGCCCAAGCGTGTAAGTTTATTTCATTAGACCTCAATTCGTAGCAATTCGAGACGCCCACCCAGTCGTCGCAGCATCTTCTTCCTAAGAGACAATAAGACCACGACGTTTAACCCCTTTTGCATTGCTCCTTCTCCTTTGTCGGTCTACATTTGAATAATTTCTTCTTGATACTACCCATTTTTCTTTTTTTTTATTTATCAACTGTGTCCTATGGAGAAAGTGAATTCATATTTGCTAATAATTAATAAATAATGATCTAATGTTTCGATTGACTGCTTTAGAGAACGATCTTATAGATTATTTATATCGTGCATTAGATAAATTCGCGATATGCAACGGAATCTCGAAATTGATCAATGAATTAAACGATGGGAAAAACAAAAAATCGCGAGTATATTCTCCTCCAGTAGTAGTTTCTGGGTTAGGCTATTTCACGATAAACTCGGCCTTGCCTTACGTTAACGGCGTAGTTAAAAAAAAAGGAAAGAAAAAAAAAAATTGCATACATTGTCACCTCGATTGACCTTACGTCGACTTACAATCGATCGAATCGCAATATTCATACTAAATACTTAACTTGTCTCCACTCAAACCTGTCTAAACGCCATCGAAGTTAATAGAAGTTTTAATTAAAAACCTTGACTAAAGTACAAGTATACCTGGACTCGTTGTAAAGAAAAGAAAAGTATAAAAAAAAGAATGAAACCTTTTTTCGAAAGTGATAAGGATCATGAGAAAGGTTGAAACGAATGGAATGTCTTTTTAATTCTTGCCAAGCGTTATTTTTGTTCTTTTTTTAGTATTGCCTCGTAAATATTTCGAAAGGCAAAAAGTGAACCGATAACAACGTAGATATAGTAAAGTAATACCTTGTAGTCGAAAGAGAATAATTTTTTGCTTACACATTATGTTCCTAACATTTTCGCTGAGTTTATATTCCTTCTGTTAAATATAGCTACTATGTCTTTCTTTTTTTTTATAATCATAAATATTACCATTTTACAATCACTTATTAATTTCAAGTTGATTTACTCGCTCGCTTAAAATACTGAAATTAATCATGCATATTGTAAACGTATAAAAAAAAAAGAGTAAAAATAATAATAATATGAAAACGTAGAAGTATTGTCGATTAGATTTTGCTTTTTATTGAATTGCATATTTAAATAAAATACTATTTCAGTTAAAAGTATTCTAACAAAAATAAGAGACATTCGAATACGTAGAACTCAACTCACTCAGACGGAAAACGCAAACGAAATCTATTATCGTGTTTCGCGGGAGTCGTACCTAGATCGACGAGAGAGTGCGAAATTTTAGGTCGACCGAGTAGCGGCTTTAGAGAAGAGATACCAAGTTGTATGTATTTATGTATGTGTGTCGACGCCGCGAAAAAGAGAGAAACGAGAGAAACGAGAGAAAGAGAGAGAGAGAGAGAAAACGTTTCCTATCTTTCTTGATCCAACGCACGTAACACATGCTTTAAGATCATCACAAGTCGCATAACTGCAACTAGTTGTAATTTCAATGGAATTGATTACCACACCTGTACACGGGTACACCTGTACTGTCATATCATACCCTATAAATTATACCAATTCGATGAAATTCAATTCCTCTATGACCTAATTTTGATTCAAATATAAAGCAATTATATAATACGATGATTATTTATAGTTACAGTTATAATACCAATATGAGTAACTATTTAATCATTTATTTCATTGGGATAAAACAATTATTATAATAAGAAATTGATAATACCAGTTATATATTCATATAAATAATTATGCAAATATTGTTATACGTTTTTTTAATAAAATATAAAATTAAAAAGTTTCATTGTTAAACGAATGAATTAAATGACATGCATTAAATATTTGATTTCAAAGTTACACAACGTTACGATATGTTAAAGTAAGACAACAAAATAAAACATATCATAGAAAGAATATCTCCATATTTTTTCTTGACTTATATTTTCATGTCATTTACCGTAATATTCTTATCGATCATCTTCTATCAACTTAAAGCTATCGATAAATAGCCAAGCCTTAAGGCATATCCTGTGTTAAAAGTATGGTTGTGAAAGCCGTTAATTATGCAACGTTTCTCAAGGAAGAATAAGAACAAAAAAATCCACACAAGTTCGAAAAAGTAACTTGCATATACGCTCTATTTATGGCCTATTCGTTTACCCGTTAGCTCTCTATGAAAATATTTTTTATTCTATAGTTCGTCCAATTTTTCTTTTAATAATAATCTTTCATTTCAGCGAAGCGAGTGCATTGTCATCGTAAAAAGATGCATACTTACATAGATTATATAGTAGAAACGATGTTGTAATTACATTCATGTGTTAATAACGTTATGTAAACTCGACGGATATGTTCGCTACCTAAACGGTATGAAAATGTTTCTATTCTTTCTGAAGTATCGGTCAAGAGTTGTAAGTGTCACAGTGTTAGCATGGCGTACGGGACGGGTAACAACGCAAAATGAATATTTCAACGACGATGGGGACCGTTATTATTACTAAAAACATGTCTCGTCGATAGGTTCTTGAAAAAATGACACGATCTACAAGAATCTTCTTTCTCTCTCTCTCTCTCTTTTTACCAAGAGATACTTGAAACGTTCGTAATAAGAAAACGTTATACGATTTCTAAAACCAAACCGAAGCGAAACCAAACTAAACGAAACGAAACGAAAAAAAGTTAAGTAAAGTTAAGTTAAGTTGTTTCGTGCGAGCTCGATGATCGATGCGTTTCTTTACGCGCTAAGTAATATCAATTGAAAAAGAAATTAGAAAACTAAATTAGAAATGCGTAGGCGTGTCTTGTTTTTCCTTTGTATTTTTTAAATTTATTATTTGTTTTTTCTTTTTTCTCTCGACGCATCCATCCAGAGGTTGTTCTTTAATCAAAACTGCATTTAAGTAATTGTGGGTAGTAAAATACCAATGAGGAATAAAATTCTTGGTCATGCTTCATATCGCATGACATTGACACGCGCTACGTTGGTTACTATTTCTTTTTTTCTTTTTTATTTTTCTCACTCTCTGGCAATTTATTTTCTAAATACACTCTTCTCTACACACGTATATCGAGATAAAATGCAGTATGTATTCCTAGGTTGGTCTAAAGAATTATCTCTATACATTTTTCTATATATATATATTTATATAGAAAAAAAATATTTACACACTCTTTGAGATTATACTCGTCTCAACGATAAAACGTTATACCTGTCCTTTCATCGTTATTAAACTTGCTAATTTATTTTTATCATTATTTCCGTAACAATAATTCTCCTTTTTGTTCGATTTAATAAGAAGAAACATAAACTTCGTTTATATTCCACGTAATAAGAGGCAGATAATATTTATTCGATTAAGAATGTCACTCGATAATCACAATTGCACTATCTGACATCGATCGAAAATGAAAAATTCCAAATTCTATCTTCTCTTATCTATCCGCAAAGGAAGAGGACAAAATAGATCGAAACATTCGTCAGATTCGTCTTCTACGATAATAACTATCTTTTTTTGTTTTTGTCTCCATTAATTATACGTCAGAGCTATGATAATTTATCTATACACAAGTATAAAATACAAATCGATTCTTTTTTTTTCCACTAGTCAGAGAAAAACACGATTGTAGTGAACGATACGATCGATCATTTACGTAACAAACATAATCGATAAGCAAAACACACGAGGGACAAATATACGTAAAACATTCAATCAACTACGAGTAAATTTTAACTAAAAACTTCTTCTTCTTCTTCTTCTTGAATTGAAAACTAAAAAGCTAATAAAAATAATTCAAAAAGTACACTACCTTGAAAAATGTACTATGAATTAATCTACCAAGAAGACTCTTTTCATATTTTTTTATACAACGGATATCATAAATAAAAAAAAAACTGAAACAATAAATAACCTCTCAGCACTTATAGTCACAAACTTTGGTATCTATTTCTCCCCTGGGATCGTCCATTAAATTTAAAAAATCACCATTGTAGTGTCCGAATTTCCTTCGTGCAAAATAACATCCTTAATGGACTTACCCAGTAAAGTAGGTATAGTAAGGGAAGGAAACACACATAAATCAAGGTAGGACCTACCACATTGTATTATCCTGCACGGTAGATTAATTCCGAGCCAGAAATTCAAATCTTTTCACTTGTATTGAAAATTTATTAAACTTTCTTGTCAAAACTTTACTTCTTCACTGTTGTCTTCGAATTAATAACTTGTAGTCAAAATGATTGATAATTAAATACCGTTTAAAAAAGAAAGAAAAATAGACAGAAAGACAGAGAGGAAGAAAGATTAAGACAGAAAGATTAAAAAGTATAGAAAGATAGATAGATGATAGATAGAAAGGAAAGATATTGACAGAATGGTCGATAAAATAGAACGATAGTGAACGAAGCACGGTACGACAATGAAACGGATTCGCTCGGTGATCTCTGGCTTCTCCACCTATGTCCACCACTATGTCCAACCCATCCACTATAACACTTTACTATACTTTACTTATACATATACACACATACACAATAATAATACATCTACGTAAACGGGAATGCTCGTTGCGTACGATACAAGGGAGAATAACTAGAGATTATTCGCGTACGCACGTATTCTCTATCTTTTTCCATTTCCAGTCCGTCCTGACACTACTCTACTCGACGGCACCAACGTTATTACTATTCTCCTGAAACGCGCCGTTTCTGCATTCACCGGCCCGTGAATCCGTATGCGAGTCGACGCATATGTTGCATGTATGTACATATGAATGTATATATCGTGTAGAACACACTCTCTACAAAACCGAGGCTCTGCTACGCTAAGCGTCATCGTTCGCATGAGGAAAGTTCTTTCTCTCTCTCCCTCTCTCTCTCTCTCTCTCTCTCTCTCTTTCTCTTTTTCTCTCACTCTCTATCTTTTTTTCCTTTCTTTATATTTTTCTTCCTTTCTGTTTGCCTTTGAGATAGACTTACGGCCATGAAAACACCTCTCTTTAATCTTCAAACGATAGTACTTTACGCCTTCGAAATGGTTCCTTCATACTTATCGAAATAATTATGAAGGAACAAAGGAAAAAATCTCTTTGATTTATTCTTGTACAATAAGGTATGTTATATGCGTTCATAGAAATGCATTGATTTTTGATGCAAGGTATTATATATCCTTCTCTTTAATACGTGAGACAGAATGCGAATCGTAATATGTTTCCGCAAGGACGACGAGGTGCATTGTCCATTATCGATCGTGTCAGGGTTTGAAGATATTCTCGAGGTGAGCAATAGAGAAAGAAGCAACCGCCAATGTCAGAACTCGGTAAGATGATATAAATCATGATACTTCGAATAGAAAATCTTATTTATTTCATAATTGATCGCGTATATATAAAGTGAACTGTTCATTGTAAGAAGTCACGTTTCGATCAAAAGAAAAATAAATCTTTTTTATATTAATTTGTATTAATTAGATTTCAAGTTACTGTTAATTATACTCGTATACGATATACCGTATAATAAAACTCTAACAAATCTTTTTTTTATTTCTTACTTTGATCAGAAAATAATTTGATTATTTCGAGAGAATTAAAACGAGGCCCTGAAAATCTGAAAATGTCAAATGTCGAGTTTCGATAAAATAATAAAGAAACTTGTATTATTTGTTTTTTTTTTAAATAACTTAAATATACATCAACAGTTCTTCGTCTAACAGTCCCCATCATCGAGCCAACGTAATAATTTTGTTCGCGAAAACGTTAACGTGCTCACTTCCGTTTATATCTCGAATCTTTTGAGAAAGAGGGGGAGAGAGAGAGAGAGAGATAAATTCCATCCTAATAATAATCATCCACGTGCTCCAACATATTACCCAAACTAATTCCTCTCATCCTGATTATTCGAATTCTCCTAATTGGTCAGCTAGTTGGGTAGCATGATTGAATGCGGACGAGCTCGTACCGCGCGCTTAGAGAGTATAATCGATCACTAAATAGGGAACGGCAGCTCAAAGCATAATACGAACAAGAGCAATTCAATTACCTAACAACTAATTCACAATTAACAACGTTAATTCGTTATTATTCGAATGCGGCAAAACTCTTTTTTTCCTTTGCTTTTCTTTTTGGATTTTTTTTTCGTTAAACTAGGACAATATTCGCATTAATGAAATACGAGTTAAAAAGGTGATTACGATTTTAAAAGGATGACCCAAATTAAAAAAAGTATATCTGAATTCTTTTTTTTTTCAAATTGATATTTGTATCACTCGAACTTTGTTTTACGATCCTTTCTCCCGTACAACTTTTGTGGAAACAATAAAATAGAAAATTAAACGCATAGGATGAAAATACGTTTTAAACTATCGACAAATTTACAAGCGAATTGGAAAGCTAGTTAAATCGATAATATGTTGGAAGTAAAATATCGAAACTTCGAGTGGTAATGTTTTTGTCGTCGATCGTTGCTATACCAAGTAACGATAAGAACACTGAGACACAACGCACGATCGACGTATAAGGCCACGTATGTATATACTAAAACCATGTATCATAGGTCATAAGACTATAGATTTTTCTATGTAAAACAACAATATTTATTTATATTTCTTATCACCCTAAAGAAGATGATCGTTGCATTTCATATCCGAGCTCGAAACCACAATAATAAACTAAATAGCAACATCAAAATTATTACAGTGAATATCAAAGTAAAATCTAATTTTGCACACGAATGCAAAATGATTATGTTCATTAAATTTAAATCTTGATTATATTTTCTAATCTATCGATAGTAATCTGAATATAAATATATAATGACATAAACAATAAATATATTTATTATAATTAACATATGTTTAAATGCATGCGATTTGAGAAGGAAGAAAAGAAAAATTACAAACGCGATGAATTTTATTTTTAAAACAATATGCAACTACGTTGCATTATATCTGTCCTCAATTTTGACCTAGTTTTCAAGTTCCGGGTAGGCTCGATATAATATATTTTATTCATTTCGTAATGTATTAATAAAATTTCACGAACAATTTATTTCCTTTAGAGAAATACTTGACAATTATAACACTAAACTTATAGGTTGTATTAATTTATTATCGATTTATCGTCTCCTCTTTAAGTTCTTCGTTTAAAATGCGATAAGATTTTCCGAGGCGCTAAAAATCCGTTGTTATCTCGTAACGATAATATACAATTTCTTATCACGTACTATGCATACATTTAAATTACCGTTACATTAATGCTATCATTTTCCTTAATCGATTTTAATTGGTTTACAGTGCTTCACGATTTAGGTTAATAACGAGATGTATCCTCCGTGTTCTGTCAATCTCTAATTTAAACAGATAATATAATAAAATAATATTCTTCGAAATGTTGTCACCGATTGCCATATAAAAAACGAGATTGAAAAATAAGAAATCAATTTAACGATATATCTTGTACCTTCTTTCTGTGTTAGTTGTCAACGTCGTGGGAGATAGGAAGAGAAGGGATAACAAGACAGTTATTTTAATATAATTACCACAACGACACGCTGCTATGGCGATTATAATGAAATCACATTAACGCGATAGCATGAGCTTAATGTAATTTCACGGAGGCAAATATAACGTCTGAGATTTTAAATAAGCCGTGGAATTTTAAGTCTTATTACGAAGGTTACTCGAGTTTCTACGTAAATAATTTTAATTGGGCATTCTGATCATAAATTTTCTACAAGTCAATTATTTCTTTTTTACACGCACACACACATATATAAATATATTAATTGTATATTAAATAAAAAATTAAAACGAGAAAGATTGTTCACGAGTCAGACTCGTTAAAGTACGGGAAGGGGATTATTGAAAAATTCAGAAAAATCAGGACGACTTGCATGTTCCAAAGAGTCCTCAAAAAGCACCTACTTAATTCAAACACAATTATCTTCTCGTTCACGGGTAGTTTAACAACTGCGGCCATTATACGAAGGTCGGTTCTTTTTCTTCCTTTTTTTTTTTTTTGGTTCTATTGTGATCTGACACACCTATCGATTTTAGGATCGAATTCGTTTCATTTTGCGGCGACTAGTCGACTATACGTCACAGCCCGGTCCTCTTATATCCGTTCCCCGATGTGTAAAAATCCTACGGAGAAGACCTTGAGTTACCTCTCCCTATTAGCTTCGACATATACATATATGTTTATATATATATATATATACATTGCATATACCTATTAACAACATCGTGTAACCACGGATCGGTAAGTTCGTGTCGAGTAAACACATGCAATGTTTTCTCGTAGGTTTCTCTTTTTACCTGGGAGATTTACTTCTGAATATGTCTCTTTTCATTTATTTGTCTCCATTCGGACATTATTATTGTAATTTTCTATTCAATTTTAAAATTCATATATAATAGGATATACAAAAATTAACTTTGCTTAAATCAAACATTATTTTCCATTGTTACCAATTTCTTCTATATCCGAATTGTTTTTTTCTTAATACATATTCGTTCGTTAATTAATAAACTTTATCAATATTTATATCAGTGGATTAATTATAAATTATCTCATGGGAAATAATATTTCTAAAAATGATTAATGATTATACTAAAAGAAAATGTTCATACAACGTATAATATATTAATCATGTTATACACGAATCTACTGTACATATATGTAAGTTTCTTTCTAAACGATCGATCGAATGACCCTTGAATGTATCTTCTTCCTTGTCTTTTAAACGATCGATTTACCTCAATAACAAATGTTCGTTAAAATCGATTATGTTCGAATACAACGAGGAATCGGATTATATTTCCAAGAAAAATTTGTATGTAAAAGAAAATACAGAGAAAGAGAAAGAGAAAGAGAGAGCTTTTCTGTTCATTACAAACCTTTTATCTTGTTTTCTTATTTACGAAATAAATTACAATTAATGGCATTCGAAACCGGTAAAAAAAGGACGGCTGAAATTTTAGGTCAATTGTGTATCTCGTTCGTATTATTTCATCATCTGATAATATAATAATAATAATGATGATAACGCATAATAGATTTTTTTCTATCGATCATAAAAGGGAATAAAGCTACAGACATTCCTCTATAATCAACTGTAAAAAAAGAAAAATATAAAATATACGGAAACGTTCGATCGCAAATGTCGGACACGGAGGGTGCACTCTTCGTTATTGATTTCGTGTCGTGTACATTGAAAACTTCAAACGCCGACGCTTGTCGTCCCTTTTTAGAGAGAAAGAATGAAAGAGAGAAATAGACACATGACTAATACGTATTTCGTTAAATATTTACAATCAACCTTTCTTCTTTTATAATTAAAATTTCTAAAGGTTTTTCCCTTGTCAACATAAATAACTAGAAATTGTTCAAATTTGATTTACCCAATAATCAATGATGATGTTGGAATTAAAATACAATTACAATTGTATTAATAATATAATCGAAGAAACAATTATTTGAGAATGATCGGAATGAAGAATTTATGAGAGAATTAAAAATTAATTAATACTAAATTATTCTAACATTGATTATTATTATAAAGAAGAAAATCAGATTGTAGAGAAATATTTAAACTGATAAATATTAAAATAAATAATATTTACACACACACACACACACATCAAAAAGCATATAAAATAAAATGGAAAGATATATGACGAAAGTGTTAATATAAAATTGCAAATGATCGTTACTTGTGCAATAAAATATTTGCGGTCCTCGGCTTTTTGAACGTACATCGAAGACCGACTACGTGTTGACTGTACAAAGTATATCCACAACATGCTTATCGATCACAAAAAATAATATACATGGTTGCTACACACAACGTGTATGCAAACTATTTCGTGCCATCTTACTCATATAATACATATATACATAATACATATATTTACATACATACATATAATTTATAAATATGGAAAACATACGCGAGACGAAAGCTGCAGCTTAAACCCGTAGAAAATAAACGTTTAGGATCATTAAATCTTAATGGAAAAGTGGTAACACGTGATCAAAATATTCTATCAGATAAAATCGTCAATCGTGTTCAAAAATACAAATTTATTCTATCGTATATTTCAATGATAATAACAATATTAAACATTGCATCCTCAAATGCACACGATGATATTTTTAATAATAATTAATTATTATTATTATTAAATTATAATTATATTTCATTCAATTAATGCAAGTTATTCAAAATATTTCAACACATTCAAATTATTCAATATATTTCAATTAAGAAATTATTATTATTCAATTTATTCAAGTAATTTATTTCTTTCTTTCTTTCTTTCTATCTTCATAATTCAATAATTGTATCGTAAAAATATATATAAGTAGAAAATAATCGATAGAAATTGAATAAGTAAGAGACTACCATTGAAGTGTCATTTTCTCAACACGAAAAAACAACGATTCTGATACATCGTACGATGATGAGAACGCTCGAAGACTCTTCAAACGCTTTTTCCCGCGTTCGAGGCTTTGGCCACTTCGATGATCGTTAATAATAGAGCACTCGTTGTTTTTTATCGTCGAAAACAGGTCTGGTTCTTGGTACACGTTGCGGATGAATTAGAAACCTATTACTTCCACGTGTGTCTCGAGATAAAGATAAAGAGAGAGAGAGAGAGAGAGAGAGAGAGAAAGAGAACCAGAGTGAAAGAACGAAAATAAGAAAAAAGATTAAGAAGACTATATTTACAAATAGATCTTAAGAGTTAGTTATTCACATTCACCTAAATCATAAGATTAGATATTTCAAAATAATGGATAAGACATCTGCCATTCATCGTGGAATCCTTTAACCTCGACGAATCCTTAACGAAACACACCCTCTGTTAACCAATAGTATTCTTAAGCGTTTCATAATGAATTGCTTCCGATTTACTATAATCCTTAATCATCGTTTATTACCCTTGAACGAAAATTTCTACCACAAAATCAGTTAGTTCCACTCTAAATGGGTCGATCGAAGTAAACCCGATACAAAATACATATTCTACAGAACACATTTCCTAACACTCTACTACTCTTCTCTATCGAATCAATGATGCCCACGGTTCAAATGGAAAAAATCTTTTGAAAAAAGAAATAACACAGAAAAGTCCCGGCTTTTATTCTTTCATACGATCTTTCACTATTCGAATGAAAATCAGTTAGAAAGTCAAACGCTTTTTTATTCCAGTTTTAATAATGCAGTTCCATGCACGGCCATTATCGAACAAAAGTGCATTCACCGATTAAAGAACATTAATCTTACAACTTTCCACGTTGTAAGGACGAAATGAGATGATACAGGATAAACAAGAATGGAATAATTAACAATAATTAATTGTATTCTAATTAAAATCGATAAAAATAATTACCGGTGTTTGATTTCTGTTATGTTTTCATTATCTTCTGTGGATTTACATTTTCTATCTTTTGCTAAACGATCAACAATTTTTTAATAACGCTTTCCTATCTACAATAATAAAAGATTATATTTTTGCCTTTAATCCGTTTTATTTGATTATTTCTATATTGTTCGAATCTTCTATCATTTATGTTTACATCTTTCAATACAAAATAAAAACCGTTTAACTCCGGCACGTTCCTAATTCAAAGATGAGTTTTGTTTCTCGCGTCCTTTAATTATGCTTCTAACTGTTACATTTGAAATAAATTTATAGTTTTATTTAATTGTCATAATTTAAAATACAATTTGACTCAATAGAATAATAAAAATAAATATTTAATCGTTCCTTTCATTTGTGATGCAATCGAAAATATGTATTATACATTGTTTTTTTCTTCTTCTTCTTTTTCAAATTTGTACCGTTTCAATAATTAATACGAATAAAACAAATTGATATAAAGTATAAAAAAAAAAAAGAAATAAATAACCTCGACGTTATCTACAACGATTCGATTAAAAACTGATACGAGGCAAATAATATATTTGATATTTGATCTACCTTAAATTTCCAAGAACGATTCATTTCGTCGTTAAATATAAAAAATAAAAAAAAACACACTTTCATCGAGATAAGATTGTTGTTAATATTAATAACAACAAAAAGAAACTAACAAGTTATTATAAAATTCAAATGAAATATCAATCACAAAGGAGTATAAAAATGTATTATTTGTTTGAACTCGTAAAAAAAAAAACGAAAATAAAAGAACCATAGAACTTTAAATAAGACATATTACCCTAATCGAAATCATAGATAAAATCCTATAAAAATGGATATTAAGATGATGATGATAATGATGATAAAACTTTTCCCTATAAATTAATGAATAATATGATAATATAAATCAGTCTAAGCTTACCTTAGCCATCTCGTCGTCCTTTACGTAGGGGGGTAAGAAACTTATCAAGGAGATGCACCAGTCGAATTCCAGCTTCCGGTCAGGCGTTGATTCTTTCGAGTGGGCCTCCCCCGAAACGGAAACTCGCGTTCTGCAAAAGGCGGATGAACGGTGATTGATCTCCTTGAATTCTTCACTACTCGTTTTAACGTAACATAAAGAAATTTCGTTGAAGGTATTGTAATATTGTCGCGAATTGGACACGAACTAATTAACGAATCGCGAGGGTAGTTAAATAATTATGGAAAATAAATAAAGATAGGTGTAAATAAAGAGAGAGAGAGAGAGAGTAGCTAACGAGAGAAAAAACTGAGGAGCCACCCTCCTCGTCCTCGTCGTTGTCGTCGTCGTCGTCGTCGTGGAAGGTTCGATCGTGGCGCGTGTGCGCCTGCTGACTTTTATCCGTGTGTCCTACTAGAAGCGTCGATTCCAAAGCGAAATTCCCACTTCTCTTGCGACTCTAAACTCGCGCAGCGACGCTTAAACCGACGCTCGGCGTCGCCGAGAACGACGCTCGTTATTGATCGGGGCCCGTCGTCGAGAGTCGGAGAAGGCGGCGTCTCTCGTTCCCCGTCGGGATGCTACTACCATAATACCCAGAGGTGGGGGTGGTTTAACCAAACGGGGTTGGAGGTGGAGATAGAGATGCTGAAAATCAAGCTGGAGGTGGTAATAGCGATGGTACCTATATTACTAGTGGAACAAAATCGGACAACGTAGTTCTCTTTCTCTGTTTCTTACTTTCTTTAGTTCCTTCTTTATTTCTTTTTTCCTCTACTTTCTCTTCAGAGAGGGGTTTGGCGCCGTTTCAATGAAGATGAGAAGAGGAACACGATGGATCTTTTCTCTTTCCGGTCCTAAAAGGCTTTTCTCTCTCTCTCTCTCTCTTAACAAAGATTTTCAAAGATACTTCCTTGTTTCTTTTTTTGAACTAACCGAACGTTAACGAGAAATAATTTATTATTTTATTTTTAAATAAAAAAATTAATAAGTAAAGTGTTTAGAGGGAGTAATTGATTAATCGATTACGCATCATCTATTGTGAGAGTAGAAATAAATAATTCCGACTAATGGGACACTCATGACTATAACTATTGTGACTGGAAAGGAGTTAAAATTACACACAGCCTTTGTACGAAATATATTCATCACAACTATATATTCTAATGCGTCCGTAAATAATTTCGATTCCAGGACAATGGTTCTTTTGTGTGCTTCGCTTTTCGAGTCTCTTTTAAAAATGAAAATCAAATTTGAATCCAACGAATACGAATGTTTCTTTTCTTCCTTACATGATTAGATTATTTTCTTCGAAGATGTTATTGTTAAATAATTTATTTGGTATATATCGTTTATTTGCTCGTTACGTTAAATATTTGATAATAATATTTGATAAATATTTCATTGATATTATTGATAAAATAATAATATTATCGACGAAAGTATATATATCAAATAATAATGATGCTGGTGATGATAATAACATTGCCTCGCGATAATATGACACGCAGCTTTGAACCATTGTTTCGAACATTCAAGAAATAAAAAAAAAATATAAAACAGTATGTCATTAAAAAAGTTTTTCTTTCATATCACGATCCCCCAGTCCTATTTCTGTTTCGTAAGTGGGATTTGCCATTACCTTGCATGTTTCCCGTAGGTATATGCGGACGCACGCTCGAATGATTCGAAAAAAAAAAAAAAAGAAAAGACCAAATTGTTAGATACAACGAAAACCACTAAAACTGTTCATTTCTTTTCTTATTTCTTTTTTTTTTTTACAATTAGTTGTATGTTTTTAAAAGGAAACACGCAGTACACCGGGCACACGTTGTTGATCCTGCACGAATTTTCAATCGATTTCGTAATACCGGAATTATTGAGAAACCGATACGCGAAGTATCGTTTGAAATACTACTAACAATAAGTACATCTATGTATACATACATATACCATTATTCTAAGATTGATTCTGATAATATATAAAATTGAAAATAAATACTTTCGAGTGTTGAATTTATTATCGAAATCACATTGGATATGTAATCTCTTATTTTCGCAAGTGTCGTTATACGGATGAGATAAGACAATGATCTATCGTAATAACATTCCATACGCAAGAATGAAAAAAGAAATGAACAATTTGTAACATAAAATAATATAATATAAATTTTGAATTTTCTTATGCGAAACTTACAATGATGTTTTGATAACCGATGAGAAGAGGAGACACAAACGATTCTTAAGTAATTTTCATTTTCGATAAAATAAATCCAAAAATCGAATCACTGTTAGGTGATTCGTTTATCTTCGAGATGATAACACTGATATTTTTTTGATTCCAAATAAAATGTTTTTTTTTTTTCTTTTTCACTCTTTATCTCTCCTTGTGTTTTTTAAACTTTTATAAGAGAAAAAAACAAATACTCACGTTTTATATTCGAGAGTACCGAAGGAGAAAACGTTATAAAGTAAATAAACGTATGAAATAAATAAAAATAGAAAATTTCATAATTGCGTTTAGCTACCCGCCGTCGTAGTATCGAGTGCTACGAACTTCTCTTTACGGAGGTTCGGCTGATACTGTTGGCAAAATTATTAGGAAGTAGTGACAACTCGGGTAACTTACTCAGGTCACTTTAGTGGCGTCGTTGACGGGAACAGCCGGGATGAAAATAATGGCTGGCACAAGAACGTATCTTCTTCAATCGTATCTTCAGATTTTCTCGGATAATACTGAAATTCATTTCTAATTATTACTACAACGACAATATGAATTATTTATTTTTATTCGTCAGTACTTTTTCATATCCCGAATAAGAAATTCATTTACAAATGATGTACACCTTTATTCACAGATTTGTACGCGATTTTACCTTTTACGTGGTTTTCAAACAAACGGTTTTAAAAAAAAAAAGAATAAAAATATTTGTCGCACGTATATTTCTATTTTTAATTACATTTGATTTAACAACACTAGGATTAAATCTAAAATGAAAGAGAATATTCCTTTTCTTTTCGTATACACGCGAAAATCACTTATGCGAATTAACGCAATAAATTTCGGCCAATCTGTATAGCAACAAAATAACGTGCATCGTTGTACTTCTTCTAATTGGAATTATTTTTAACTTTATATTTATATAGTTCCTTTTTTTTAACGTTTTTACAGTTTACTTTATTATTTTATAGACTTTACTGTGTCGAGAAAAATTCTTAAACAGACAAATGAAAAAAGAAGTTATATATTTATAAATACAAATTAAAATTATTAATCGTCTACGTAATAGAGAGAGTGAGTAATACGTAATGCTAAAATTATAATTTATAAATGAAACTATGATAAGAACTATAAAGAATAATGAAAATTTCATTAGAAAAAGTGTACTAACTGGAAACTTATGATTTCGATTTACATAATTTTACATAGAAAAAATTAATAAGGATTTAGTTTAAATCGAGGAATATAAGTGCATTTTTATTAAACACAAATTGACGCCGTCAAGTTTATAATTACATTCAATATGCACTCTAAGCATGAAAACGTGTATTCGAAAATATAAAACATGTGCATATGTTATTTCATTTTATTTATTTATTAGGCATCATAATAACATTTGTTCGTTATTATTACGAAAGATGTTCTTTCTTTTTTATTTGAATTATTTCAAATTATTTTACGTGACGTAAAATATCTAATGATTAAATAGAAACGATTAAAAGTTTGTAATGATTTAATATATTATATAACGAAGTCTCGCATACAATTCAATAATTCAGGATAGTTTTATATGTTCTACTTCGTGAATCTACAAATAAAGATTATTTGCATTAAGATATCAACTATTTTATCTACGTACTACGATAAAAGCATTTATAAACTACAAAGAAATTTTAAAGCATCGAATTGAAAGAGGTAAAATGTTCAACGATCATTTGAAAATACAATTACTTTGACCTTATATCACTTATATTTGTATAATTTCATTTACAAATATATGACTTTTTCTTTTGTTTCTTTACTTGCTTATTTACATACACCGGAAATACTTGTCTGTATATCTAATTGTAAAATGATAGAAATAATATTCATACAAACGCGAGAAATTGAAACAGTCGATTTGAAATAATACAAAATGATAATCATCACAGATAAACGTAAAATTGTTAAAAACGTCGTGTTATTAATTGTCATGGTAAAAAATAAATATTGAATAATTTTATAATTAGGAATGACGGATATAAAAAGGTTGGATGTGAAACTATAAAAATGAACGTAACTACATTGTTTCATTGCACGTAGGATACACATGTATTTACGTACTATTTTTTTTTTTTTTTATTCATACTCGGTAGGCTTCACAACACACTGATTATGAAAAAAAAAAAAAAGAAAAAAAAGAGAAGAAGGAACCGCAGACGTAGCGTAGTAACAAACAAGAGTATCTTTGTCGCCCGAGCAAATATCTTTAATTTAACATTAAAAATCATGTATGTGTGTAAATATGATGTACGTTGAATTGTAGTGCATAACTTTATATACTAAAATTCTAAAAACAGTTTTGTCTTTTAACATATCGTCAACATCGTAAATCAACGCGTTTATCGAATCGATGAGATCCTCTTTTATATTCAGTAAATATTTCCGCGATTTTTATTATTCCGGAAAACTTGGAGGAAAAACGGAAGGAAAAATATCGTTGGTTTCGACTCTAAAAATTAAACGTGGAATGGATTCCGAAGGTGTGTTGTTACACGAATAAGAATATATTTATTTACAATGACTGCGATTAATGAATTACGAACCCGTTCTCAAATCACTTTCTGCATTAATAATATACACTTCTATATAATATATACAATTATTTATAAATACATCTATATCTTTTTTGAGGCCATCAATATTGTCAAGTTGAAATTTTCTTTTTTTTTAAGCAACAAAAAATTCATCAAATAAGGCATAGTTTTTTTTTTTCTTTTTCAATAAAAAAAACTATGCTGTAATTTTTTGTTGTATAATATATAAATTTATAATATACAATATAGTATAAGAAGCATTCTCAAGGCACAAATACGGGCGGCATATATGCTATGCTAATTCTAACACAATAAATAGACAATTTCTTCCACGCATCTTTAATTTACATACTTTCAAATTGTAAGGCTTATTTTAATATACTTTTATAAGAATAATGCAGATGATTTGTAATCGGGTCTTACAAAAGGATTCAATGTATATATAAGTGTTTCAATTGATAAAGTAATTGAGAGAGTTGCAAGAACGTAATTTAAAGCTCTTAGTATACAGTATGGTGCGATAATTATACATACATGTTGGCGACGAAGCATCGTGTGCTCATTTCGATTGCTAGAAGCTCAATACACATAAACGCATGTTCAAATCTCTTATAATATTCAATCGATATTATTTATGAATAATATAATTCATCTTTCTGTTAGCATTAAGATTTAACAGGCCAATTTTGCATGAAAATGTAAGGCAAATAAGATTGTATCTAGTATCGTTGGCGAAATGTTATTCTTGTAATTACCGATTATTGTCACGATCTCTTGTATAACTGTCGTTATGAAAATCTTGTATATTTCAGTCTCTCTTATCGTTTTTTTTTTTTTGTTTGTTTCATTTATCTTGGCAAATTTTCTTAATTGTTGATCTCCCGATCGTATAATAATTTGCTAATTTTGGTAGCAAAGAATCACAGCTAGACACATCGGCAAACGAGTGTTATTTAACAAGCGGCAGTGACTTCTGTTTCACGGTCATACAATATATTTTTTTTTACTTTAATAACTCATTTAACATCTGACTTTTTCTTAAACTTATAATTACAAAGTACATTAGAATATACATAAAAAGTAATAGCGCAGTTCATATGCCAGAAATACGTTTGAATCTGTATCAGAATAAAAAACATAATTAAGTATATGTCATTCTTAAATAAACCTTAATATTAATTGTGTATTATACCCTTCTTGATTAAATCGAGACGTGGTTAAATCGAGACGTAGTTAAATCGAGACGAAATTATCTGTATAAAAGAATCACCTACATAAATCGACACATTTGTTGCACAACTTTTACGTAATACAAGATATTTCTTAAATATCTTCAAACTTAAAAGTTTTCTGCTTCTACATATTGCATTTTCATTAATTATTCGTACGATATTCCTGGCTCGTTACATAATAAAAAAAAATGAAAGGAGCTTATTATAAATATATAACATTGAAAGATTATTTATTTGAAGTTAGAATTCCCTTTTCTAAAAAAAAAAAAAAGAAAAAGAAGAATGTTTTAAAAGTTAGTTTTTTTGTTTTCCATTTTATTAGTCACAAGTATATTATGTAGGATTATTAACTTTAAATTATATTGCTATCTCAAGAAATATATATTTTATACTTAAAATTTATATAAATACTGCATAATGTTAACCCTCTAAATTCTTCTGTAAATCATTTTGTGTGACCAAGTTATTGTAAAGCTTAACTCGACTATTATTTTTATTATATAAAAATTTATCTGCATTGCATAAATAATGAAAAATGTCATTACTTGCTTTGATAGATGTTCCCCATCGATAAACATTTATTTTCTAGCAATTTATTTACGTTTATATGCACACGATAGCAAATTTCGCCGTACCAAGTAACACAGTCTCGCCGTAATTAGAAGGTTAAATTTATATATATATATATATATATATATATATATAAAAAAAAAGACATTACTAAATATAAACATTTAAAAATTAATGAACTATACACAAAAAGTTTTATATGTTTATTACATTCTTCATAACTTTTTGAATGGAAATCTTACTTTTAAAAATATTATTTAATTCATTATCGAGTTATGGTCAATACATAATCAACATAGCAGCATGGCATACATAAAATGTTAAGGAAGCTTGCACAAAGAGTAATCTTTTAAGAAGGATTACTAAATTTAAAGTATCAATAGATTATTGGATGCAGTTAACTTTGAAATGTCAACGTGAGATCAGCATCCAGCATTTTATACCGAAGTATCAATTATATCATTATCAGTAATGACGAAATTAATTATTCTTATTTCATGATTATGATTATAATGATAAGTTTGGATAATCTAATCCTCGTTAAGGTATAAGATGTAATTCTAAAGCACGCATATTATACTTAAAAGGACTGGACATTAGAGTATTATATATTTAATGTATAACTTTCGTACGGTAGGCACCAATTTTAGAGCCAAACATGAATTTTCGATTGTAATCTCTATCCCTAAATTTATATATGTATAGATATAACTATACATTATTTAAAATTGATTTAAAATCATGTTAACATATTTAGCTCTAAGGATTAGGTATTTTTATTGATTTAGGAAATTACTTTCTTCTATCCCTCGATAGATAACTTGTGCTTGAATTTCAATTTTTATATTATCATTCTTGTATTGTCCTTTAAGATCGTCTAGAAAAGCATTTGCAATATGCTACTAGCGAATATCTTTAGAACAATATTTTCCATATAAAATAAAATATTATGACAATTGAGAATAGATTTGAAAAATATTTCTCATATGTATATAAGATATCCTATTTCTACTATATAATTATTTCCATATATAACAGTCAAAATGTAGTATAACTCTGAACATATACCACGTTATATGCGAGAATTTTTATATATCAACAATCACTCTTTATTTATCTAATTTTTTGTAATTGTTCATTTTCTTTAATATATTCTTTAAACATCTTTAAACCTTTACACTCGACAGCTTTTTTGTTAAAGTGAATTAGCGAATAATATATTTTAATATTTTGATTTATCTTCTTCCATTTAAAAAACTAAATTTGTTACATATTATACTCTATATTTTGTGTGTGTGTGTGTAATATTTTCTAAAATAATCATCAAGATGTAAGATCAATTGATAATTTGTCAGAACAAATCGCAATAAAATTTTATTTTATATTTTCCATAAAGTTTATATCATTAAGAGCAGATCATGAAATCTTTTCTTGCCTAATTTTTTTACATACTACAAACACTTTGTATCGATTGCATTACCATTATCTTAATTAATATATTCTAGCATAAACGAATATTGTTGCTGCTTAGTTACCACCACTCAAATTGATCCATCAAATAAAATATCACTTCAGAGTTGCTTTTCGAGTGTAAAAGGTCAAATATGCTGAAATAAAACATGTCACCATGCATGATCATCTTTGATACTTACACTTCTAATCAGCCACTTTCCTGAAAATACTATCTCTTGTATAATTCACATAATTTATGTTTCTGCACTAAAACTCACTTATCTATTACCACTAGTGGTTCCTCCTGCTTATATTATCAATCTGTATACGATCTATGACACAGAACTTATAGCATTATGTGGTGAACCCATTTGTGTTAGCACCTTATCCAGCCATTGTAAAGGTCCATGTAAATGTGCTTCTATCCAACAAGGTGTAGATGTAACATCTTGTCGGTGATACTCAGCACCCCATCCTTTTACAAAAGACATTCTAAAACATTAAGAGAGTTAAAAAGAAAATGCTAAATAATTAATAAAAACTTGAAATGATGTAAATATAGACATACCTTATTGTACACATTTTTGTTAACTCATAAACAGCTTCAAAGCCATGATTAACACTTTGTGACAACAATTGAGCAAATTCTTGATTATTAAATATTTTAAGCGAACATCCAGGAGGAATTTTACAAACTGTACTAGGATGAAAACCATGATGATGATTACAATTTCTAGATTGAACGAATATAGCTGAATCAGAAAGACATTCTGCATAAACTTCTCCACCAACATAATAGAGATGCACTCCTTTTCCAATATGTCTTCTAGTATTTTCAATAGTTGAATTTCGATTTACATTGGATAGTTGACCCAAACAAAATCGATCAGAGTTATTACTTGGATTCGTAAAACCATCTACTATGACAGAATGAGACTGACAATGGAAAACTTCTCCAACTCTACAGTTTAATTCATAATATGCGATAGATGCCCAATACGCTGGTTCTTGATAACACACTGGTGCTACTTCAGCTGGACCACTTGTATCCATTGGGACTGGATCTGGTTGAGGAGATTGACCTGGCTGAGAGCCATCTTCTGGAGGAGAATATGCCGGAGGTGGTGTTTCTGGTAATCCATTTGTACCATAAGGACTTTGTGGATTCGGCGAAGTAGTACTTCCTGGACTAGGTACAGAGCTGACAGAAGACATAGGAGATGTTGGATTTACACCACTGGCAGAACTTGCGTTAAAGCCACTAGATGAATAAGATACATTATGTGGCATGGTTGGCTCTGCTAATTGTTGAAACGGTAAAAGAGAATGTCCAGGAGCATATTCTGAATGCCTTGGAACAAGTACTGGTGGTAGTACAGGACTTTCAACTCTCTTGTAATGGTAAGGATTAATGCAAACTTCTTTTTGCTTAGCAGAGAATGGATATTGACACAATTCAAGTGGTTTTAGTTCATGATGAGATTGTAAATCTGGCCATCTCCATACCCGACAATAAATTACATGCGGTAATCCTTTGCGATGGGATACTTGCAATCTACCATCTAAACTTCTTGGTATTGTTACACATTTGCTGGGTGTACCAGGACAACTTAAGGCTCGTTCCAATTCCTCTATAGCACCTTTCCTCTTTTTCAATTTCTTTACCAAAGAATCAACTGCTTTCTCTGCCCATTTCTCTTCTTCGTCTCCTTGTTTCCAGCCAAGCAATTTTTTCACAGCTGGACTAGTAAAGGAAAACAAACTGTTCAATGAAGATATAGGTCCGGAACTCGATGAACCTTCCTCATCATCCATGTTGAAAATATTTAGATATTAATTATGCTAGTGGGTTTATATTTAATTCTTCCTTCTAATTATAATCTGTAACAGAATACAATTGAAACATTTTAATATCATATGTAATATAATGCTTACAATTTAAGTATTTATTGTGAAATACTCATATAATGATACAGAAGCTGTAGATTTAAATCAATGATAGTATCACAAAGAGGTTAAGAAAAACTTTATAAATATTATAAATAATAAACTATTTCAGGTTAATCGCCCCTATCTTTCTGCTTGTATTTTATTATCAAGAAAAAAAAGGCTGTTACAGAAAAACACGACAAATCAAATAAAAATGCATAACTAATTATTAACTCTCCAAAAAGGCATCTTATTCTTTCTAACAAATCAACATAACCTAAAATTCAAGTTTCTTTTAATAATTGCGAATACGGTATATAAAACTATCAATAGTAAATATAAAAATAAATAGGTTAGAATTCCAAAATGTTTTCAAAATCACACTGTGGAAGGAAGAAAAAAATTAAAAAAAGAAAAAGAAAAGGGAAGAAAAAGAAAAGAAAGAAATGTGTAAAAATTGATCGCGCGCGCAAATGCATCAGAAATTCACATTCAATTAAAATCATAAATTTTGTACAATAATAGAGGAACGAGAGAAAAGTATGAATATTTACTTACATATCTAACGTTACCTATCCAGCATCATTGTTTTCACTAAATCTCTCTCCCACTAGGATTAAATAGACGCCACGCTCTCGCCATAACGAAATAAAGTAAAAGGCGGCTGGAATCGCGTATCGATTCTTTGCAAGTCGAGTTAGTGCTGACTTAATGGCGCAATGACGATTCTTACGAACTTGATAATCACCTAAGTAAATTTCACATCGATACAATATTATTCGCTTCACAGCATTCTCACTTTTTTTTTTCTTCCTCCCGCCCTTCCAATCTATCTTACTCACTCACTCACTCTCTCACTACCTTTCTTTCTTTCTTTCTTTCTTTATTTCTTTCCTTTTTGTTTCTCTCTCTCTCTTTCTTTCTTTCTCTTTCTTTCTTTCTTTGTTTCTCTTTCTTTCTTTCTTTGTTTCTTTATTTTCCGTTCCTTTTTCTATCTCTCTTTTCGTCTATAGCTCCCTCCCGCTTATTTGCACAGCAAGACACAAGGGTATTTCTAAAGAAATGAAAAACAGAGTACTTTCACTCGTCAGTGAGAATAGAAAAAGTATTATCATCGATGAATAATACTTTAGCCTTTACTCACCAGAATCGATTAATCGAGATGATTATTGTCGAAGTATCTATTATTTTTATTCAATAAATTTTCAAATTAACAATTTTTATCCCTTAGGCATCTCGTTAGTGTGGATTAAGAGCAAGCAAGAGCGAGTGTTTACTCTACGAAGAATGAGACGTCGCATAGCAGCATTATGGCGTTGCTGAACCATCATGGCGACGTGTTTATGAGGCTCGCATTCGCCGTAACTGTTATACCAGCAATCGCATATGTCCATCACATTTCTCTTACATATCTAAGACTCTTTTGATATGTCTTTTCATCTGCATCACATTGAAATGCCTTATACCATACAAAGAAACTTCTTCTAACCTGCTTGCTTTAGTATTAATCACCTACTCTCTGACGCACGTTTATATACTCTCATAGTTACAACACACAATACACACATCGCGGATTCGATATGATAAGAATTAGTCAAGTATACGTAAAAAAAAAACAAATAACGCAATACTTCTTGACTCTAATTCTTCATCGATAATTTCGATTACTTTCATGACGTAAATATGTTTTCTTTTTTTTTTTTAATCTCTACAATATATATATATATATATATATAATTACAGAGTTGTGTATGTATATGTATGTATGCATGTATATATATGTTTTTTGATATCTTTTTTTAAATTCTTTGTATTTATATAGTCAGCATTTATCGTTCAAGAATCATATGTAAAACGCTGATTGGCTAAGCTGTGAATGAGAGAAGGGTGGGAAATTCGAATAATTGCATTACCAAGAAAAAGATTAGTGTTATAAAATTTAATCAAATTATGATAGTAGTAATGATGACGTGCCTAGATTATCTATTCTTCTATCTTGCTATCGCGTTAACATCATCGTGCAGTTACATCCTTTTTTTCTGAGTAATTTATAAATACATATATGGAAATATGTATTCGTATATTTTATATGAAAATAAACTGTAAAACAATTTACCTCAATGTCCGATTAGTCACGATATTAATCATCTATCAGAAATATTATAAAATTATAAATTTTATTTATCCATCCTAAAAACAATATACAATTTTTATACACATTTCTTTTTCTTTTCTTTATTTTTTTTAATACACATATTGTTTCGTTAATGCTCTTAAAAATTTTGCTTTCCGTATATTTGCTGCCTCTCTTTGGATTTCTTCATTATTATTAGAATTTAACTCTAACAAACCTATTGTCTTAATCTGAAAATAATTTATTGCAATATGACAATCGAGAAATAAAATTAACTTTTATATATATATATGTGGCGTTATTTTGTGAAATCCGTTAATGCATGAAATTACTAGTTAAGTAATTATATTTCAATTAAGACTAATACTTACAGCAAGTTGCTTTCTATGATATTCACCCCGTTTAGTATGCAAATGAATAAGATATTCTAATATTGTTGTGTCCCAAATGCAATGATAATACGCATCCATAGCATCTGCCGTTGTACAACTTTTTTGATCACTTCCTGCCATTTTAAATGCTAAAGCATAGTCTACTTCTTCCAAAAATTGACATAATATAGCTGCTTGCGTATAGCATTGCAAATGAGCACAACATTTAATCATTCTTCTATAAATAAGATCATCTATTTGTATACGTGGTATAGGTTGACTGAAAAAATCGCTAGCAACCATTATCGCTTCTAAGTAGTATTTCATTGCACTTTCATAATATCCTAAAACTATTGGAATATTTCATTATCAGTATCTTGTTATAAAAAAATATTCTTTTTGCATTATCTATTTATTATATACTTACCAAAGTTAAGATCACCTGCTAATCGTAACCAAAGAATATTGGTGGGGTGATATTTTAACGCTTGCATTAATAATTGAAATAATAATTCTCCGATATATCTAATATTATAAAAGTTAGTACTGCAAATAATATAAACATTGTTAATGTATATCCATAATGTGTGTGGAATCGAATTACAGAAAGTATTTGTTACTTTAGTACTCCTGCTGGCCAAAGGGTGAGATATTGTGTATGCAATTCTAAACTAGATTCATCGCGCAATACATTGCGTAAACGTGCTAAGAGAGAAATAGCAACAGTAAGAACCATTGGTTCACGTAGTCTGTTAAATATTCCTAATACAGTAGCACTGGTATCTCTTGATGCACTCGCAGTAGTAGTAGCATTATTACCACTACTATTTCGTTTTTGTGGTTGATCTCTAGATGTTCCAAAAGCTGTCAAAACTATTTATAAAGATTATTTATAATGTTTTTCTAATAAACAAGTGTGTAGAATAGAATAACTTAAATTAGTTAATAATGGAATATACACATACTCATATCCCATGCTTCTCTAGGAAATTTCCTTGCTCCTTTATATTTAATAATATCTTGACAAACGGTACTAAGAGCAGCTGCAAATTCTGTATAACTCCATCGTTTTTCCAAGCTTGTAAGATAATCCCATTCGGACATATTTAATAAAAAAACAGTGCAATATTCAATGATTTCTTGTCTAGGAATAACTTGATCAGTTGCTTGCAATGAGCCAAGACACTGTTTACTTCTTGTAACTAAATTTGGTATATTACCTAAAATAAAACAATGTTATATGTTATAACAATCAATTTTATTCATAATTTAAATCACTTTTTTTATTTATACTTGCATATATTTGTAGCTGGCCAAGCATGGAGACACCTCCATATATCAACAAGTAATGATTCCCAATTAATTAATTTACATAATTTATAAATTAATGTATTTCCACTTTGTGAATGTTGTTGCACTTCCTCTTCTAAAACAAGTAATAATTCAATAGCTCCTCCAAAGTCTTTAGATATTACTAATTCTCTACTTTTAGCCAAAAGAACGAATGAGTAATCTTGGAGAAATCCTCGAGGAAGTGACATAACAACACTTTGCAATGGTATAGGTAATTCCCAATAATTATTGATATGCCATAATGGTTTCATACGAAGTTTGGCATCGAAGAGTAATAAAGTCTCGCGAATTTCTTGACAATCATAAGACTGTATGAGTTTCTGTTCTAATTCAAAAATTTCTATTCTCGTATTATCTATAAATCAAATTAATAATAATTTTTTAAATAAGTATTTTTATATATACATATAACATTCTTTTGCTTGTATTTTTAATGTTAAATATTTACATGCAGATCTCATAGGTGGAATACCCCAATCATTATTCAACAATAAACTTGGTAATTCTATTTCTTCAAATAATGCCTTTTTTCCTATTTCGTGTAATTCCCTTTCATTGAAAAGGGCTGCATAAGTAGGATTATTAATTAATTTAGATGCCAATCCCTCTAAATCACTTGTATTTAAAAGATAAAGTATATAACGAGAGATGCATTTTTTATCTGCAGGCGTTGCTTTTTCCATAACACTGTCAAGAGCCTATATAATGAATTTTGTAAACACATAATAAATAATTTTGTTTTAAATATTGTAATTAACTGTTTAAACAAATTTTTCTTACCCAAAACAGCATATCGAGACCTTTAGCACCAGCTACTTGTATTTCAGAGACATAATCTCCAAGAATAACACTTTCATTAAGTATATTTCGAACTAAATTCAAACATTGAATTTGTAATAATAAATCACGAGCTACAACAAGTTTTCTATTTACAGATCCTCCTTGAATATCCAATTCTAAATTATCCCTAAAAACTTTTGGTATCTCTCTTGCCATATTATCAGTTTGTAAAATTTGTAATATATTCTAAAATATAATTTTCGTATTATACATATATATTAGACAAACATTAAATAATTTCAATCATTAATAATGTATATTTACCAAATATTGATCTTTGATCGAAGATTGTAATTGCTGCGTTAGAGTGGATTTGACACCATCTACAGGAACTTCACAAGCTAAACAACATCCATCTAAAAATTCCTTTTGTATCTTGCAATATATCAAAGGTTTTAAAGGATCAAATCTATAATATATTTCTTTTGCTTGACAAATGTGGCTCTTTGCTTCTTGATATTCTTCTCTTAATAAATGAAATACAGCCAAATCATAATGTATCTAAAAGAAATAATTGAAAAATTAATACATCATAAACTTTAATTTGTTAAAGCACAAAAACTAGTTTTATTTTTATCTGAATATTTAATACCTGACATTTAACTTCTTCGATATTGATAGGATACATATTTTCCGAATTTAGTTTTATTTCTGTATTATCTTCGGTAAGCATTTGAAATGTATCAAAAGATAGTAACTTCAATTTTAAATCCATTGATTGTAAAACTGCATTTAAAGTATTAACACTATTGGGTAGATATGTCTCTAATTTTCTAATAATTTCATCAACTAAACCTGGTGGTACATAAGTTGATTCCTGAATACCTGGTCTGAAAGAAGAACATTTATATGATTACATAGAAATACATACAGATAGTATTTGAAAATGTTAAAATCTTACATATGAAGAAATTGCTGTTTCGATTGCTTATTATTTAAAGCTCTGTAAATAATTGCTCTTATGTGCCATCTGTGATATAAGATAATTGTAAACAGTGTTTGGTCAGAAACATTATGAATACACAAATCAGGAATAGCAGGTATTTCAATGATTGTGTCCATTGTTATATAAAACAGATCTTGCAATAAAGTTACTTGTATCGGTAAAGGTAATTTCTTTTCTAATATATCTAAATTCCATTTTAAATGTGCTGCTACTTTCAAGGAAAGAATTTTTAATGCAAGATTTTTATGTGACCATTTAGTTGTACTAGATTTTGTTTCATTTACTTCTACATCTGTAGATTTTGTATCACTTTCCTTCTGATCCGAATTGATTGTTATAAACTTAATTATTAAATCAGTAGCTGATGGGTCTACGAGTAAAAAGAATTAAATCAATGAACGTACATAAAATATTGCTATTTTTATATTAATCTATTTTTACCTGGATTAGACTTTGATAAATGTTTCTGTAGTAAAGAAGGATTTAATAAGAATTCAAACCAAAGAATTGTATCAGGTGAAATAGGAACCGTTCCTGGTCTTAACAAATCTACATCCATGATTCTTGTATTAATGTAAGTTAAAACAGATGTGTTTTGATACGAGTTACATTTACTGTAAAAACAAATACGCAGGTTAGATGCGTAATTTAAGCTGTTCAGTATGTAGTATGCACATACGTTCTATCCATTTTTCGTTGTAAATTAATAAACTATATTCTTTTATCATCAATTTTATATATATAAATAAACTTTTATATTATATAGTATAATAAGATATAAAATACATATAAAAACATTGCAAGAGATAATTTAGTTACATAGTTTCTCACTGATCCTCTCAAAGCAAATGCCTTTTCTGGTTTTTTTCTAACCTAAAATATAGTAGTATATTTAAATATATAAATATTACTATGTACCAATATATAATGTATATATATCATATAAATATAATAATAATATAAATTTTAATGATTATAACGTCGATATAAATGCATAAAATTATTGAAATATGCAATGATATTAATTTATTAATAAAATACGATTTTAATCTTGGTTAAGAATTTATAAAACTCATGATTGGTCCATTGTATCACATGACTTTTGGCGGCAACGTAACGCTCGTTTGATCGATGATTATGCTTCTAAGGTTAGTGCCATTTTAAATCATTTACAATTTTTCCAATAGTTTGAGAAAAATAAATAGATAATTATGGTAAAATTAACATCAAAATTTATCGAAAAAAAGTATGTTCAAATTCGATCAAAATCACTTAGCAAAGCAAATAAAAAACAAGAATTATGGAAGATAACTCATTTGTACATGAATGGAATGTTTATCAATGAAATTGTAAGTTTATTTTTATACAAATTATGAAACTATTTAATTATTTATATTTAAACATATAAAATTATTGTGTGTGCATCTAGGGTAATTTTGCTGTGTGCAGAAATTTAAAAGTAATTTATCTTCAAGATAATAATATATCACGCATAGAAAATTTACACTTTGCAACAAATTTAACACATTTATATATGCAACATAATAAAATTAGTAAGTTAGAAAATTTAGATTGTCTACAGAATTTGTGCAAACTTTATGTAGGATATAATTGCATTAGCGTAATTGAGGGATTAGAAAATCTAGAAAATTTAATAGAACTACATGTAGAAAATCAATCCTTAACTCTAGGCGAAACATTATGCATTGAGCCACGCAGTGCTATAACATTATCTGTAAGTTGTATATATCATAATAATTAATTCATAGAAATTATATTTATGTAATAATATTTTGTAGAAATGTTTAAAAAAACTTAACATATCAAATAATAAAATGACTACTTTAACTGATATAACAAATTTTAATGAATTGGAAATATTGGAAGCGAAAAATAATTTACTTGAAGATATTGAAGATTTAACTCAAACAATAAGTACATTAATTTCACTTAAAGAATTATACATGAATGGCAATCCAGTTGTTCAAAAACATAGATATAAGGAAAGCCTTATTGCTAATAGTAACACATTGGGTTGGTTTATTTAATGTTTTCTACATTTCTTAATGAATATAGCTGTAAATATTAATTTTTGTTTCTTGTATACAGCAAATTTAGATGGAAAGAATATCTCTGATACTTGTCGAAGGTTTTTACAAGTTTTCAAAGAGAAACGTTTTAAAGAATCAATTAAAAAGATAACAGTACCGTTAACAGATGATATTGCAAGTACGCTTGTTTGTCATAAGTATTAAATATTTTTATCTCACATAGCAAATATATTAAGTTATATATAATTTCATATTATATACATATTTTCATAATCATAGATTCCCTGAATTTGCCTCCTGCATTTAAAAAATCTGTATATAGAGCAATATTTCAACAACCTGGACCTAAATTATCTATACAAGTTACATCTGCTATGGGAGAATTACAGCCTCAGAGTTTTCCATTATGGAAAACAGGTAAAATATAATTTAAATAAATTGTCATTATATTGCATTAATAATAAAATTTTTTTACTAGCTGCTGGTATAAACAGTCTGAAAGATAACCACATAACTCCAAGACCATTTTGGAGGAATAAAACGAATAAAAAAGAAATATATAAAGGAAATGCAATAAATAACAAATCAATCATCTTTCCACCAATCTAATAAATAAAATATATATATCTCGTGTGTATATATATAATGTAATTAGGCTTATAAAAAATTTGAGATACATCAAACAATTATTCTGTAATAATTTTTAATCGAATATTATCGATATATATGTAAATCTACTTATTAATTATCTAAATATAAAGAAATTAAAATAAAAATCAATTATTAGAAATAGAAAACAGCTGGTCAGAAGTAGGTCACTGGTCAGAAGTAGGTCACTGGTAAGAAATATAGGTCAGCGACACTACAGTAGGTCAACGATACAAATGTAGGTTAACTGTACAGAAATGTAATAATCCCATACGTATTGAATCTATTGAGAGAAAGATAGGCAAAGATAAACGTCCAAGTTAAACGAGCTCAACGTCGGTACTGTTTCTATCTCACGGTGACTTCTAGGAAATTCGTTAAATATGAAATACACATAGAAAAACATTCCTTTATTACCGGCTTAGTCAAGCGTTAAATGTTTTGTTTACGTTCGGTACTCCCCGTCGTTTCTCGGCCGGTGTCGACAACCGTTGTCATTTCGTCGTTAGATTTGTATTTGACCTTCGTGTATGTTCGGTACTTATCGTATGTATTCGTAACTATTTTTCGTAATAATCGTTAGTCTTCTTCGAGCGTCGGAAGGAATAACAAGGATATTATTTAAAGTACGTAATTTTATTTCGCGTCAAGTTTACGCGTGTGAGTGTTTTCTTCCTATGCAAGTGAGATGCATATGTGAACGAGTGTGTGTAGTGCATATATGGATACAAGTGCAATTATGGATATGGATTTGGATATAAACAAAGTTCATCTAATGTAAGTTGATCAAAATTTGGAATCTTTTTTGACATTTGACAGCACGTGGTAGATTTAATATTAAAAATATATCAATAATTTTCGATAAAATATCTAATAGGTATTCGTAACGTTGTAGAATGTTTTAATCAGACACTATATGTACGCGTTCATAATTCATACGAATAACTTTCGTTGCATTCGTAGAACTGAAAAGGATTTTAAAATATGATTAAGTGTCGGACACTCGGTGTTTGACACTCGGTTTGGAGCATCATTCATTCTGAGATTAAAATCAAGCTAATTTGACTAGACTATATGTAGATATTGGTTCATTTCAAGGAAGATATAATAACACTTTCATATGTATTCAATCTGTAATAATATAAATACAATTGAAATAAATGAATAACAGAAATATCAGAATGTAAACTTATATACTACATTTGTACGCTGCTTGAAGATCCATACGTAATCTTTTCAATTCGATTTATATTAATTTAAATGCAACTAAACAATACAGAAACCAATGGTGCTTCAAACATTACACAAGTATAATAATCTAGAATTTTCTGCACTATTTTATTTAATATCATAAAAATAATTAATGCTAGACTGTAACATTGACACAAAAGCACATACTATTTCTAAGTTGAAATAATATATATAAATATAATAATCTTTTATAAGAAATTTAAAATAAATAATATTCAAATGATACATTTTTATATATATGATACACGATTATTAGTTACTATAAGCATGGAATGTTAGACATAGTACGAAATGACATTTTTTATGGAATTCAAACATAAAACAATGCAAATCGTTCAAAATTCGTTATATATATTAAACTCTCAAAGAACTTTTTTCTTATTATTTCCAAATAATTTTAATATTTTTAAAGAAATACTACATAATTTGTCCATTATTATAAAATTTCTTGTCATGAAGTATCCATAAAATATTTAAACTGATTATGATTATGTGCTTCTGATAAATGCAATGTTAGTGCAGTGAAAATACATAATACAATACATTTATAGATACAAAGCATACTTTGTCTCGTAATTAATATTAATGTAAATAACTTCTAGGATTTTTTTTACTTAAAAAATAATAGCAGATAGCACATTCTTATAATTAAAGCATTTTTATTAGATAATAAATGAAACAGAAAAATAAATATTTTCTTTTTGGATATATAGTTCGATAGAAATATTTTTAAAGACAACGTAACATAAGATTAGTTGTTTATCGATTATATTTTGAAGAATGAATATGCACATCTATAATAAAAGTATAAAATAAAAGTAATCATTTCACGTATAACATAAAGCAGTTTTTAAAAATATTTTCTCGTATGGTATGTACATAAAAGCTAGAATATATAATATTTCTTTATAAGCCTGTAAAAGTATAAAAATAAAAAATTGAAAAATCTTTGTAAGCAATAATCATATAATGCTTGTAACACTGTATCATTTGTGCAAGATACATATTAACTAATAGCAAATTATAAACGATATATTATATAAAAAAATTTATACCATATATATATATATATTATCCCTTTATCATTGTTAAATCAATAATTTTCTGATATACCGAAGATCTGTAGCATTGATAAAAAAATTATATATGAAAAAAAAACAGCTATCCATTGATATGCATATCCTTATATATATCAGATGTCACAAATCTTGTATACATATCTAATATAAATATCAATATATGCGAAATTATGATCAAAATCCAGGAAATAGTTTTAATTGAAAGTTTTAATTTAGATACTTTAGTTGTACAAT
Organism: Mischocyttarus mexicanus; assembly: GCA_023678845.1. Classification (NCBI taxonomy): domain Eukaryota; kingdom Metazoa; phylum Arthropoda; class Insecta; order Hymenoptera; family Vespidae; genus Mischocyttarus; species Mischocyttarus mexicanus. The sequence continues at coordinate 2,229,485 of JACGTP010000013.1, read as the reverse complement.
AAAATCGCAATGAATAAAATTTTAGAAGATTTCATTTGAAAATGAATAATATTGTGAAATGTAGTTCTAAAACTACATAAGCTATAGCTAAATTTAGACATATACGCTGACCAATGCATCATTGCTGTTGGTGTTTATTTATATAATGATCTATTAATCTCTATTAATATTTTAGTAATTATATATCTTGTAAAGTAGAGAATGTAGAAATCTGCATAGTTTCCAAAACTTTGGTGTTTTTAATATACACCAACGATATTAAATAAATGAAAATTAATTAGCACTTCTAATAATATACTTTCTTCATTTTGTATATCACTTAACACTAACACTGTATAGGATTGGAAACTTTGAAGATTTCAATTTTCCTCAGTAGTACAGCACAATAATACATAGACATATATGTATAGATCGCTGAACGACTAGGATATATTATTATACTTACTGTATTATTATTTCGACCGAACGAGTTTTACTCGATATATCATTTGGGAACTAACAATATTTTCATTCTGTTTATACTGCAGTATTTCCCATCTTCATTTTTTAAAGCAACCTTCCTTGTTTTCAGTTGTGACACACACGAACATACGTAGATAGCAATTAAGCTAATTTCATTTGCATTTAAGCTGTTGAATGGATATTACACGTGTATTTATTACTTATCACTTACAAATTTTACAGAATATTAGTGAGAAACCTTGTATGCATGGAATAATCAAAAACTGTATATCTTGTAATTATGTAATACTATCATAAGATTTGTCAAATTTTGGAATAAATCTGTATTATATAGACCATGCTCAAGGGTTAATCAAACGATATAGAAGTCAAAAGTATGACAATGCATTAATAGCAGAATTAGTGACTTTATACACTTTGAAATAAGTAATATCATTTTGCAAAAGCTATCTTTTTTTTTTCTTTTTTCATATATGAAAATTATGGATAGATGACATAGACTTTTTTTTTCCTTTTTCAATTCAATACTTAAAATTATCAAAATTTTTATCTGAAGGGCACTCTGTCCTCTTTTCGTAAATATTAATGGCTTATTCATTTGTGTTTATATACATACATATCTATGTATATTTAATATGTATAATAAATATCAAGGTATGTGCATATAAATACACTCTTAATTATCTGAACATGAACACGATCGTTTATGGTATAAGGTACTACGTTTCATACAAAACTTTATTAATGACTTCTTCTTTTTTTTTTCACTAATTAACTTGATTTACAATCAAGCGTCAACTCATATAATTGGGTAAGCTTAAAAAAGCAATTTCCCAAATCTTTTAAGAAAGGCATCATAATTAAATGAATAATGTACGCAAGGGCTTATTGACGATAATTCAGTCTGACGATAATGCATCTGAAAGGATGCATAATAGTATGCAACATGTAGTAAATGCAAACACGCATCTTCATATTTTTTTGCTTCGAAGATACCATAGCTTTTCAGACAGAGTGCCATATAATTATAGATTCTATTTTAGAAGAGGTTACTGTGCCATCTGCTGTTGAATTTCTATTTTTTCAACAGTCATATCAGGATTTGTTGCAGCAGCCTCCTGAATAGCTTCTTGTAAAGCTTTGTCATGATCAATCGGATCACCATCCGATTGTATTGTTATTTTTTGTTCTACTCGTGTTTCCACTACACCATCTCGTTCGGTTTTGTACTATAAAAAAAGGACATTAAATATATATACACAAAGATTTATTTATTAAATTGTAACAATAAATTATTATTATACTTACAGTTATTGTTTCGACGGTACGAGTTTTACTTGATATCGTTTGGGAACTAACAATTTCACCTGTTGCACTGTAATTCCCATCTTCGCTTTCTAAAGCAACTTTTCTTGTTTCAGTTGCAACTAATGGAACTGTCGTAGTAGTTGTTACATTACTATCAGGTTCACCAGTATAGACATGTGTTTCAGTTGCTACTATATTTGCAGGATCACCCTGTATGAAATTAATGTACAAATACGATCGTTATAAATGAATGTTAAAAAATTGACTATGACGGCTAAATTATTATACATAATATATTAGTAACACACACATTTTTATATTATACCCACATACAGAGAAATGATCGGCAAATGATTCCGTACAAATAATTTATTTATGAATTTGTTTTCTTCAAAATTGAAACACATGCACGTTTCTTTATAAATAATATTAAAAAGATCATTTTTTATTGATGGGATCATTAATGATTATTCATTTTTTACTCTTCGTATAACAATAGAAATCTAACAGTTATCAAACTTGAACACAAACAGCAGTCAAGATAATAATTCTCAAACTAGTTTCTTTTTTTGTTTCTTTTTTTTTATATATATAAATATAATCGTTCACATTTGATAAATAGAAACGTTATGATTTAACGTTGTAAATTACCTGATAATATTGATTGTAGAAAGCTTGTTGGTCATCATCTAGGTCAATTGGTGTACCTGAATCTCCGCTGCTTGAACTAGATGTACTGAGCCTTCGTGAGAACAGCTATTTCATGCAACGTGTTAGCCAAGCCGCCAAAATTAATTATGATGTAATAAAACAAAAAAAAAGGAGAAAAAAATTGAATCAAATGAAAAATGACATGATTTAAAATATTGTTAAAATGGCTCAACTTTTTGCATAAAATAAAGGATAATCCTTTCCCATGTGTAATTTACAATTTCATCATATATACGTATGTAAACATAGAGGATTACACATATACTATTCTAATTAATTGTAAATTAATATATACCTTTGAATTGTTTTTGAACAAAATCATTAATTCCCTTTAATTTGATGATCAGAAATTAGTATCAAAAACAAAATTCGTATGGAAAATGTTCACATTTAAATAATAGCTATAAATGATAATGTTTAGTATCTTTCGATATAATTAACTAAATTTTTTAACTACACTTATATTATTATAATATGATTGTGCATAAATGTATATACAATAAAAAAAAAAAACTGATATATTTGCATTAGACGACGTTAGTTAAAATTCTAAATTGTGCACATAATTGTCTACATGCTTTGAATGAAGTCTTTAAGCTTACACAGATGAATTATTAGATATTAAACTTTATTTTACCTGTTCACCCGAAAGCACATGACTTGTAGTCCGAACTTCTTGCGTTACTACTCTTTGTTCTTGTCTTGTTGTACTGGTTGCAGTCGCGTATGCTACAGTCTTTTCCTCTACCTAATGCAAAAGAGCAAATTATAACATAACATAAAGTAAAGCATTGATGAAAAATGTGAAATACTCAAAAATACTGTAATCTCAAATACAATACTCTTAAGTTTATACGAAAATAATTATAAATTAAATTATCTGTACAATTATTGTATGATATTTTTTTGCAAATTATTTTAATACTTAATATAATAATACTAATAATTTTTCTAATTTGCAGAAAAGTATAATTTAATATTTCGTCATATAAAAAATGATAATATAATCAGCGATTTACAAACCTGGCTTGTTTTCTGATTTTTTTCAAGATCTTCATGCATTGTTGCAGTACGTGTAGTAACAGCTGTTGCTGTCATGTACGGGGCTCTACCATCATCTGGTGCTTCTGCCTACATATAACTACAATTTACTAATGGCTCTAAATACGTTTCATGAATAATTAAATTATACAAATTATGAGAGATTAATAAGATCGGTCTTTAAATATATCAATAACAAACCTGATTTGTTTTTTGATTTTTGTCATGATCTTCATGCATTGTTACAGTACGTGCAGTAACAGCTGTTATATATGGGGTTCGACTATCGTCTGGTACTTCTGCCTAATATACAACCGTAGTTTTACACAGATGATTTCACATACATTTAACAAATTATAAAAGCATTGATATTACAATACAATAACTAAAGCATGACGATCACAAACCTGGTTTGCTTTACGACTTTTTTCAGAATCTTCAAACATTGCTGCATTGCGTGCAGTAACAGCTGTGACGTAAGGGATTTTACTATCATCTAGCATTTTCTCCTACATGCAATTATATATATTTAGAAAAGATTTTATATATACTTAACATGTATAATAAAAAGATGGAAATTATAATGCAACAATAAAAGCAATACAATCACAAACCTGATTTTCTGTCTGACTTTTTTCAAGATCTTCATGCATTGCTGCAGTACGTATAATGCCAGCTTTTGTTGCAATGTATGGAATTTTACCTTCACTTGATGCCTCTTCCTACATAAAACTACAATTTCACTGTGGATTCTAGATATATTTAACGAACAATATAAGCATAGAGTTATAATAATAACATTGAAGCATGACAATTACAAACAAACCTGTCTTGCTTTTAGACTTTTTTCCAAATCTTCATGCAACGCTGCAGTACGTGTAGTAACAGATGCTGACGTGTAAGGGACTTTACCATCTTTTGTTACCTCTGCCTACATAGAACTACAATTTTACTATGGATTCTAGATATATTTAATAAACAATATAAAGCACGGAAATTATAATAAAAACATAAAATTATAATGATCACAAACCTGACTTGCTTTTGGACTTTCTCCACGATTTTCATGCAATGCTGCAGAACGTGCGGTAACATATGATGATGTGTAAGGGGTTTTACCGTCTTTTGGTACCTGTGCCTACATAGAACTACAACTTTACTGTGGACTCCACATACAATTAACGAACAATATAAGCACGAAAATAATAATAAAAATATATAAATGAATATAATCACAAACCTGACTTATATTAGGGCTTTTTTCAAAATCTTCATGCAATGCGGCAGTATGTGCAGTAACAGATGTTGTTGACGTATATGGAATTTTTTTATCATAGTTTGATGCCTCTGTCTATATAAAACTAACATTTTACTATGGATTCTAATATATTTACTTAATAACAAAAGCATAAAAACTATAATAAATAAAAAACTAAAGCAGTAAGAATCACAAACCTGACTTGTTTTGGGACTTTTATCAAGGCCTTCATGCATTTGAGTGGTGCGTGTAGTAACAGTCGTTGTTGCCATATGTGGAGCTTTACCATCATCTGAAGCTTCTCCCTACATATAACTACAATTTTACTAAAAGTACTAAATGCATTTAATGCAAAAAAAAAATATGAAGATTAGAATGTAAAAATGAAGTTTTAGTAATAGTAATAGTAATGCATACGAAAATATAACGATTGTAAATTAATAAACAGCAATTACTAGTAATTTTAGTATTCCAAATTTCACTTTACTTAAGTTATCAATTTTGAACAATTATACAGGACGAGTCAGTGACTATTATCATTTAAAATAATTCCAATATATTCTTGAAGTTATTTTATTCTGTATATGTATATTATTTTACTGATATTTGGAATAATGTTGAACAATTACTATAGTATTCTTTAAGCTTATATATACATATACAATTAAATAATACCATGCACAATACACGCATATAAAATAAAAGTCACATGACACAAAATACCACATTCTTGTTATTCTTATAATTCTTTGTTATAATTCTGGTAGGTTTACCATATTATACTTTGCGATAAAGTAATATTCTTTTACTTTATTAAAATTATTTGTACGCGCGCGCTCTCGCGCAATGAAATGTTTCTATTAAAGAATATTTATAAGATATTATGATACGAAATCGATATTTTTTCTTTAATGAATGAATATTATTAAATGATGCATTATAGAATGAAAATGAAATTATTTGTTAGTTGTTAAACAATAACAACAGGATATTGTCTTCTGTTCGACATGAGAAATAGTATATAAGAATTTGAGCTGCAATGCAGCGCTTATGGTTTCATACCTGTGAAGAATCTTTTTGACTAGGTAGTCTGTAAGTTGCAGCTTTTTGTTGTTCTTTAAGACCAGCCGACTCGACGTAATTTAATCCAGGAGTTTTTATTCCAGCTTGTTGTAGTTTATCCATGTCTTTAGTTTTTCTTTTCTCCACTGATTCTACTACTTTTTTCTCTTCACCTGGAGCATAATTAAATGCTAAACCCGTTGCTTTGCGACTAGCTGCAGTGGGAGATTGTTGATCTCGTACACCTGGAGATGCTGGTCTGTCTTCATAAGAGAAACCATGAGGCGTAAATGGTTTTCTTGTAGATGAGGTTTCCGTTTCTTCATAGTCATACGATTTTGTATAACCCGGACGATCGGAGTTTATGGCAGAATCTCTTGATTTATTATCCGTGCTTAGTTTTTCCCGTAATTCTTCGACCATTTCTTTCCCGAATGTTGAAACATCCGATTCTATTTCATGTTTTTCTATCGAGTCATCCAAATCTTTCTTTTTTTGCTTCTTTTTAGATTTTTCTTTTTCTTTTTCCTTTTGTTTCTCTTTCTCTTTTTGTTTCTCCTCCTTTTCCTTTTGCTTTTCTTTTTCCTTTTCTTTCTGTTTTTGTTTCTCTTTCTCCTTCTCTTTTTCTTTCTCCTTTTTCTTATCCTTTTCTTTTTCTTTGTCTTTGTCCTTCTCTTTCTCTTTTTTCTTCTCTTTCTCTTTGTCTTTTTCCTTATCTTTATCTTTATCCTTGCCTTTGTCCTTTTCTTTATCCTTCTCCTTTTCTTTATCTTTTTCCTTTTTTCCGAAGAGGAAACCACCAACAGGACTCTTTTATAATAAACAAAAACACATGCAATACAAAATAGCTTACATGCTGCATCTATCAAATATAATCTATACATAAATATTTTATATACTAATCGTTCCAATTTCTACGTATCACAACTTTTAAAGAAAAATTTGTACTGACAAACATGCGTGTATGAATTATAAATAAAATAAATATTTTTATAATTTTATACAATAGCAATATTGCGTGATAACTGTTATTCATATTCTATAATTATGTTTATTCTTTAATAATAGATCAAAATTTTCAATATAAGATTTAAGAAATCTTTTATAGCCATTTATTATGAAATAAATATAAATAATAAAATTCAACATATATAGAATATATTAAATTGTATATAAAAAAATATTAATGATACAACTATATTGAAATGTATTTTAATATAAAAATATATAATCATCGTAGTATATATATTTTCCTTTTCTCTTTAAATTCATAGTATGTATATTGACATTGATTAATAAATGAAATATAATAAGTTATGGATGAATTATTATCGAGCAAGCAGTAAACTTACCTTAATTTTTTCTTTCTTTTCTTTATCCTTCTTTTCTGGTGTTTCTTTGTCCTTTTTCTTTAAATCTTTTTTATTGGGTGATTTCTCATCGTTGTTATCAAGAAGAGCATTATCATTAATTAAATTAGAATTGTTCAGATCATTATGGTTTTCCTTCTCGTTTTCATTTTGTTTATCCTTCTTCTTCTTAGAAAGACCACCGGGCGGTAGGACTGCAATTCCTCCGACCGGTTTCTACAAGTAAAGTGATACAATCACACGTCTCTTCATGCAACAAGCATAAAGCAACTATAAATATTAAGCTAAAAATAAAGCATATATCGCACTACAATTTTTTTTTTTTCTTCAGCACAAATTGCATGCTTCACAAATAATTACGGTCTGCGCTCTCAAGAATTTTTAGTTTGCTGTTCTGGTTACAACTGTTTCACATATTATTGTAATGTTTTAGCTAATTCTATAATCGATAAATGTTAAAATATTTGATTATTTCGATGTTTATAGAAATGTTAATGAAATCTCTTCTAATTATTCATGCTTTTTAAAGTACTGAGAGATACCTATATAACTATGAATTTTGTTAATATTGAGGCGTTGGCCGTATTATCTTCAGCAAAGCTGTGAATGAGAGTCAGCGGCATGCATAAAAGAAATGAAAATATTAGAAAATCATCACACAGTTTAGTGTAATTACAATTGTGATAAAACAGTGCAATTGAAGAACAACACAAATGAAACTTTATACCTTTTTGGTACGATCCGCATCATACTCTCCTTCCAGGCTACTGGTACTGCTGGCAGATGTTGTTCCAGCACTTGTTTTTCGTGTGAGCTATTGATGTTAGTTATTGTGTGAATTAGTTATTATAGGTGAAGCATTATATTCTGTATATCAGACGCGACTTTTTGAAAATAAATTATTATATATTTATATATGATATTTTTTTATAATACTAAATAATTAATTTTTTTTAAGGAATACTTTATAATACTACAAAGAATATAAATGTTTCAAAAAACCAGTAATGACAAAATAATATTTCTAATCTTTCTAAGAAGAACAATGTGCTAATGTTTCTAAATCATTGAATTTGAATATTGTATTTGAACTTGAGCAAATTTTACTATGCAAAAACTGAACGCTTCGATACATTCATCCATGTCTACAACATGGTAATATACAGTGCTAACATGCTGTTGCTAAATGTAATGACCGATTATTAAAATGGATAATAGAGGTGCATGGTGATCAATTAAAACATTACAACTATACATTCCCTTCAGCTATAAAAACAGGTAATGTTGTACATTATCTTACTTCTATGAAACAATTGTGTTCTACAGCACTTCCTAGCATCATATATTCCAAAAATAAATACATCGCTTGTGTTATTTGATGATAGAACTTCATATATAGAGATTATTTGTATTAATCTGGTTATTTGAAAGCGTAGACCGCAAATCGAAGTAAAAAAAAAAGATATATTTTTCATTTTTATATTGTGTAAATTAAAATCCACGTAAATGAAAAAAATCATCGAAACTTTGCATGATTAAGTCATGCAAAATCTACAAACTATATATATTTACCTAAGGATAGACTAAATTCAGTTAATAGAATTAGTAGTAATAATAATAAATGAAATATGTGTTACCTTCTCCTTTTGTTTTTTAATAGGACTAGGCCGTTGATCAATGTGTTCCATATCAGGAATCATTTCGGGCTCGTAACTCATAGTATGACGTTTACTTGGTTCCGAGCCGTAAGTTTCGACTGGTTTAGGACCACCTAAGGCTGTCAGATTAAACAATTACTTTATTTTTTAACATCTATTTCATGTATTATTTTTAATGATATTTCCTATATTTCGATAAAATATTAATTAAGAATGTATATACTAGAAATTGATTGTACCATCCATGCTACGTGATGTTAAACGTCGACCACTTAAAGACCTCTCAAATTGAGGAGGTTGTCTGTCTATAGGAGTCTTTTTCGTTTCATAATGCGTTCTTCCAGAATATCGGAAACGAGACCCTAAATGTGGTAATAATCCTACTTTCTTTACAGGCTCTGGACTCATGAGTCTGTACAAATAATCAAATATATATTTTTAATCTGTTGCTTAAATGTAACAAAGTATAATAAAAAACATATGAATAATAAAAAGTATAGGCAATAATAGTATCGAATGTTTTACCTGAAGAAAGTATGATGCTCTACACAGACCTTCCACAACTTTTTAGCCGCTCTATGATTCGCAAGTTTGAAACCAATCGTGGATTCAAATTGCTCGAATTCACCAGGCCGTATTTTTATGAAAAAGTTATGCCTCTTGTAAGAAATCTTTAAAATTTTTGGCCATGCAAACCTGTTTATTCTTAATCGATCACGATAAACAAGAAGACCAGACGAACAGACACCTAACATTATATCGACGCCTTCTGAATCCTTCGCAGGATGTAAATCAACTCCATACATAGCTAATTTCTTTGCATTTTCTAAATAATGGAGTTCTGCTTCGGCAGGCGATTGCCCTCTAAAAAAAATAAATAATCAAATAAAGTTTGATTATTTTATCTTTTGTAAAATAATAATATTCTTTTAGGTAGAATTAAATTCGATAAGTTTGTTTAAAAAAAATATATATATGTATATATAAGGAGCAAGTTACGGACTTATGTGTCTTGTGAAGATCCATAACTTTCTCTACTAATTCTGGCGTCTGATTGGGGGCAAATTTAAAGTCCTTCAAATACGTTCTACCATGTTCTTCTGGATCATAATCTCCAATTTCTGACTGAACTAGATAAGATCCTAGAAGAGCATGGGTTACGAAAGAACACGGTAAACGCTCTTTTATAATATCGTTTCTAATTTGTAAGCATAATTGATATCGCGTAATATCTTCTTGTAACTGAGCTGGATCCGGAGGATAGAACTTCACCTCGAAACTAAACTTCCAGGGTTCGTCTGTGATGAAAGATATATAAAAAGAAATGAAATTAGAATAATTTTCATTAAATATCATAATCATTTGATCTTGTATTTGTTTTATTTCTTTATTCTTTCTTTATTTTAATTAAGGATCACTCACTCTTGACAAATTTGATAATTCTTTTATCTAGATCCAACCAGTTTCTTGAATCATCTTTATCCTCATAGACAAGACCGAAATAATCTTTCTCGAGTAGATTCATACTTTGACATATCGTATCAAGGAGATCTTGTCCTTTCGCTTTTCTCTGTAAAACGATCAAAGTTTACACGTTAATAAGATAGTTTTTGATTAATATTATTATTCATTTATATCGTCAACTTACATCGATATAAAAATCTTTCAAAGTGTCATCCAGTAAAGTGATTTTCGCCAAAGCCATTTTTCCTTTACTGACTGGACTTTTAGTTGGCGAATTAGTTCCGGTGCCATTTTCCGCGGTAACTTCTGGAGGTACTGCGGCAGGTTTCTGTTCTTCCGGCATGTTAAAGCTTTATACTGAAACATTCCATTAAAGAACATTTCTCATTTCTATGTAAAATCATTAATTCTCGTAAATAATATTTATTTAATTTTATATTTATTTAATCATGAACAAAATTACATTTTCGTGGTAATATCTTTTTATAAAATTAATTCTTTCCTCTATTTAATTTAATTGAAATGGTAAACAATTATTATATCTTTCATCGAATTTTATGAATAGACGTTGAAAAAAGTATACAAAAAACATGTTAGTATATTTGTTCGAGATATTTAAGTATAGATCCAGTCTAGACTAGAGGGTTGTTGCTTTGTAGAGAGAAATAATCAATATTTGTGAGAGTTCTCCTCTTGAATTGAATGTATGGTTCAGGCACCTTAGGGGATAAATATTGCACCCGTTGTGACTTATCCGACGAGAAGAAAAAAAGAAGAAATTATTCGCTTGGAAAAAAGAAGAAATTTTCTCCTTACACAAAATCACCGAGCTTGTATTTGTCATATAATAATTAATGAAATACCAAAAGAATGAGAATAATATTCATTCAAGAAATAACATCGATATTTCTCTATTGTAATTCGATGAAATGTGAAATTGGTAGAAAGTTCTAAAAGACAGGTGTACGTTTAGAGTCAATTTTTATCGATTATTAAGCTGTCATTAAAGTTTCCTTATCTCCAGACTATACTAAATTAGTTCTAGGATCTATAGAATGAAATAACTTCGATTTTGTGTGTGTAAGACTTTTAATCGAGTTAGTTTTCTTTCTTTCTTTCTTTCTTTCTTGAACGTGCGCGTAGTACGGTGAAACCGTTTCTTTACTACGGGTCATTGACCTTTTTTCAAGATAACAGGTATACGTTCAGTGTATATATGTATATGTTATGTATGTACGTGAGTATATACTTAATGTTTTTAACATAAAGGTATAAATTTAACGAGACAAATTTTGTAACACTATTATTCACTTAATGTGACAACATTAAACACCACACAATCATTTACGATCGTTTACAATTTAGACAACTCTTAAACGATTGAAAAACCAAATGATAAAATAGAAGAATCAACAACGACGTGACCGGATATCACATTTGAAACTTCAATCATCCTTGGTTGATCGATATCCTGTTGTTACGTATACGCGTACGGTAACTTAAGTAGACTTGTAATGAATTAACAACTGCAAATACGATTCCAATCGTGTGTGTTTTGTCATTATAAATAGTATCTTCAACGAGAGCACATGTTTCTTTTTGTTTAAATAAAAATTAGATAACCAAAGACATCATATATATAAATTTATAAATTATTTATAAAATATTAAAAAAATAAATTTCTAACAAAATAAAATATGATAATAATTATATATATGAATAATCGTATCGTTGCATTGAAATTTGATACGTTTAATATTCGAATAGAGAAAAAAAAAGAATAAATAGATGAAGGAAAAATACAAATTTTCCTTTTACGAGTTCTAATGCGGAAGAACAAATCCTAGCGGTATATCTGTGTCTTGTGTGCGGCCAACTCCGTACTACCGTGTTCGATAATGTTATATACGTATTACATTACCGCGGTGTAAATCCCTACAAATAAGCAATCGCACGAATTCATAGCAAACCACGAAAGAGAAAGAGAGAGAGAGTACTTGTCTTTCAGAATTTTCGATATCGTTTGTATCATCGTTATATCAGACTTTCTTGATTGGAGATTCATTTGAAACAAAATTCACAAAGTTATAGAAAATGACAAATCTGGAAAATAATAATTTAAATGATTTAAAAATATATATATTGGATTAGTGGAAAAAAAATATCAGATTTTAAACCACGATTCAACGAGAAAATCCGACATTTCTTTTCAACCAATTCAATATATATAAAATAAAATTTTCTATGGTAACACTCATGGTTTATTTCGTTAAAACAAATATCATTAAATATCTTATAAATGAGAATAATTCAAAATTACATCACGAAACATTATCGTGGTAACTCACTTGGTTTATTCGGTATTAGCAAATAACTTGTTTGATATTTTAACATTTTTCTTATTTACAAAATTGTCATTTCTTTTTTTTAAACAAACAGATTACGCTAGAAATAATTCTTAAACAAAATTTCACTAAATTCTTCACTAATTCTTTCTTTTTTTTATATAACGCGGATTTACAATAAACTGTTGTGAGAAGAGAACGGAGAAACTTAAAATGTCGTCATCACTGGAAGCAGTCGTCCTTTGCGTTTTATTCTTTTTTGCTAGTTGAAAACGAACGATGAGGTAATACACCGTCGTCGTGTGTGGATTAAAGACTAAGACGTCGACGATGACGTGATAAGTCACATAGGATTTAATGTATCGTAATATAAGCAGCGATGACCTTTGCTGAAACTTATCGATGAGTAAAAATAATAATAATCAAAATAAAAAAACGAAAGAATGTATAAAATTCGTACTAGGTTTAATTTATTCCTTGGTGGTTCTCTTCCCGTCTGTCTGTCTGTCTGTCTGTCAGTCAGTCAATCTATCCTTTTCTGTTCCTCTTAAAAGTTTAATGATATGGAAATAGTCGATGATCGTATCTTATCATATCGATTTGTACTTAAACCTACTATAAATGCGTTAAAATTATTAAGCTCACGCGAATCCTCTTCCTCTATTTCTTCTACCTACGAATAAGATTAAACTATTTTAGTCTAAGGGTAGTAGTGGTGGTAGTAGTAGTAGTAGTAGTAATAGACCTCCCCCAAATCCTCGAATAAGCATTTCTTACACGAATTTCTCGTAAATCCAAAATGAGTTTGCATGTATCGTATATAATCATTATTCGTTCTCTTTCTTCTCTTTGCTATAGCTCCCTAGTAGTTACGTTTAGTTGTTTTTTTTTTATCGAACTAAAGTTTAACACTGACATGTAAGAGAAATCAGTAAGGAGAAGAAGAACTATAGTTGCGAATATATCACAAAAACTAACACACACACACACACACGTGTATAAAAATACATAAGAATATGTACAGCTTTTTATGAAGAGACGACGTTTTTGATGAAAGTGATAAAACGATGATGAAGTTAAAAATATAATAATAATAATAATAATAATAAAGGAAACAAGAAAAGTTAGACTTTTTTGTAACCTACTCGAGAAGTATAGAGCTAAAGGCATTTTTTTTTATTTCTTTTTTTTTTTTAAACACGTTCGTCCCAGATCCAAGAAGAAAACTAAAACCGACGACTTTTTCAACGCTCGATGGTAAAGTTTTGCTGACGGGTTCGGTTTAAAGTTTAAAGGGCCTCATGAAAAGGGACACCTAGGGCTCTCCCAAGCAGCGTTGAAAGAATCTTTTTCTCTCGTTGCAAAAGCGCTTCTTTCATAGGCGCGTGGGCACCATTTGGTCGTGTGTCAAAAGGGCTGATTGTAAACGAGGGTCGCGTGATCCCTGGCACACGCCTACACTCACACTCACATTATTAACGTTGGTGTCTTACATGCTTCTCTCTTTCTCTCTCTCTCTCTGTCACTCTTTCTTCGTCTTTTCTTTAGTGCATCAGCACTAATGAAAGAATTTATGTCTTACGAGACCACCATCACTACCATGCACTACCGGTGATATTATCTTCGATGATCGTATATAAATTATTCAAACTGTTAAGTGTCTCGATTGAGTTACGACTTTTTATACGCCATTATAATACCGTCATTTGAATTTTGTAATTTAACTTCTTCAATAACTTTGGTGGTTAGAAAATTGTAACATATAACACATAATTAGCCTTTTAATTGTCTAGTTAGAACGACGTGATAACGAGTAATATTCATTCAAACATTGAATACATTCAGCTGCTGTAACATTGAATTAAATTATAATGAAATAAGACTTGATTTTGTCTTTTTTTATTTAACAATTATTATCGAGTGATAAATATACTTATGATAAATACATATGACAAATATACTTGCTATTTACAGTTTAAAGGTTAATGATTAATATAATTTTCTTTAAAAATCATCATAACATAATGTTTCATGTAATTTAACGTAACATACGTCCGACCGTTTAGTAAATGTCATTTCATTTGAACCTAAACTATAATAATTCAATTTTTCTATCATTATTCTCTCATTAAAATATATTTACTTTTCATGAATTAATTTTAATTTACTTCAATCTCTATTCACAATATCGTATATTATAAAATAATAGAAACGTCAGAATAATACGATGCTGTATAAATCACAGGAAACGTTATATTATTTATCAATAGGAACGTTGATAGACTTAAACAAGGAAGGCTAACGTGACTTCCGATAGACAGATGTATTCATCCGAGAAAAATCAATTATCTCTGCTATATTCTCGTTCATATTAAACGTATTAAATGTGATAAAAATATTCATCGATCAAATAATTGAATATTCAATTTTTTTCTTTTCACCCGTTTATACGTATTATTTTAATTACATAAAAAGAGAAAAAAAAGAAGAAAAAAGAAAGCTAAGAGGAATTTTATTAAACTCGTAACGTAGTTACATTATACAAATGTGATGAACGAGATAAACCAGCTGAGAAAAGATCAGTTCAATGCAGCAAATTGCAATCACATACGTGGTTATACATACACATTCATACATACATGCATAGAAATTTACATATACGTACGTATATGCTTTCTTGCATAGAGATACACATATTAATACGTACCTTACGTACGTACACAGAAAACACATATATAATTTCATACATACAAACACACGTAAAGCATATACGTACTTGCATGCATAAACATACATAGATACATTTATGTATACAAATGTATATACTTGCATACATAATACATAAATGTATATACTTGTATACATAATACATAAACAGACGGAATTTAAATGCACCGACGTCGTCGTCGTCGAACACTAATCCAAAGTACGACGCGAATAAGAGCGTAGTCGACACTCTCTTCGAATAAAGGAAAATCCGTACCACCCAGTAATTAGTCTTCCAAGCTTAAATGCAATGCCTCGTTGTTTCCTGATTTAATTGCGTCGATGATGAAACGCGTTTCGAAGACAATGGATGCAGTTAGATTCAAATGCAATGTCGCGAAAACGCTGAGAAATATCGAATGAGACAACGAGAAAGTTTTCATGATTCAAACGAGTTTCGTGTTTAACTAAAAATATCCAATAAAAATCCCTCCTCGAGAATATTCCATTCTCCCCTTTTTTTAAATTATTTTTATTTGTATTCTATCGAATATGATTTTCTAGAATTTTACCTGAGATCTCATTTAAAACAAAAACTGTTCATTTAAATATAATTATACAACTATATAAATATATTTTTTAAATAAAATTGACTATACGAATACGATCCAACCTAAAAGAGTGTTTTAAAAATAAATACGAATCATATACGACGACGACCTAAGTTTCCGTATGCTTAATTTTCGTTGAAAAAAGGATACACCGCATTACTGAAAGATGTTGAAAGAAGCCATAAGGGCAAGAGTATGATGATTCACAAAGACGAAAAGAAAGAGTGCTCGTTAAAATATAGTACTTCAAAGTCGCGACACTTGCCACTATACCGAGAAGAAAAAAATATATACCACAAAAACTGATGAGTGAATGAGAGAAAGAAAAAGAGAGAAAGAGTGTGTGTATGAGTTTTACAAGAGTGACAGAGAAGTGACACTAAATGACACCAAATTCTCATCGACGAAAAAGTTTATGATAGAGTATGATATCAGTGACATTTTAAAGAACGTTATAAATTTATATCAAAAACTAATTCAATATGGGAAGAAGAGGGAGGATGAAAAGAAGCTTAACACTTAATAAAATATGTCAAAAGATGTGTCACACCATGCAAATTTACTTTTTTATTCTTAAACGTTTATTGCAGTTGTTGTTGTTGATGATCTATTCTCCCGAGACAATACAGTTAACATTATTATTATAATTAATTAAGAAAATTACAAATCACAAACTGAACATTTAATTAATTAATATCAAGTTGCATATTTGAAGTATTTTATTGAAACATTGTGTACAATAATTGATCATCGTTTAGGAATGATTATAATTTGTTCTTTCGTTCTATCAGAGATCTATTTATTTATTATATTATAACATATTGAACTTATGAAATTTTGTTAACAACAGTCTTTGAAATTTCACAAAAATAATTGTTCTCTCGGTCTCGTTGTTCGTTTTTTTTCTTTTTATCTTTTGACCCACTTTAACGTTAAATTGCAACGATCGAAATTGTAGTTAAGGAATTATTTTCTTGTCGGACTGTTTATCGACAACGTCTGTTATTAGCGTTTAAAAGTAAAGAGTACAAATATATTATTAAAAAACCAAGGATACTTTTCGGATTGTAAATTTTGGGTAAACGTATGTTGCAGTTATTTATATTTCGTACATTTTACTGATAAAGATGCAAAATCCGAGAAAGGTTTCCACGATATCGATTTGACGAGATCGGCGTTAGAAAAAAGAAGAAAAGAGATTCCAGACGATGATCGGAATTTAGCATGCACCCCACCATCAGTCATGCTAACTATTATACTTTGACAATCGTTTGATCGATCGACCTTTTCCCCGTTTCGCTTAGAAACCCTTGGCCCGCGCAAGCTGACAATTTTCCGCATGGTGTGGTTCAAAACGTATAAATACTTCTTCTTTCTCTTTATGTTTAACATATAATAAACGTAGTATACACGGTGTATACATACTTGTACGTTTTTATTAATGCATTATTTGTAAGATGATATACGAGAGTAAATAAAAACATGTAAGAATGCGAGAATTTTCTTTCTTTAAGAGAAAAACTAGACTTGCATAATAATATCTGACACGATTTGTTTCTTTAGATTATACAAAGTTAAAAAACAATTTATATATAAGTGTGATGATAATAAAGATAGAAAAATACAAAACTATCAACAACAAAAAATATTTCCAACCATCTTGCACAGTTTGCAGCCACATATTTTTTTTCCTATTCTCTGATAACGAAACCAACATTATTCATGCACGGTTGCTCGCGTGTCTCTGAAAAAGCTCGACAATTCGAAACACGAGACACTTTTTATTTTCTCTTTCTCGTATACGATCCTCATCGTGTTTATGAATTTTTTAAACAATTTTTAAAAATAATTTAACGAGTATCGTCGTTGATATATATATTTGTATGTGTATATGTGTTGTTATACGAATACCAACGTTTTTGTTGTTCGTAGATTTGTAAAAAATAAAGATAACTAGGTTTTTTTTTTTCTCGATTAGATTGGAATTTTATCATTCCAGTTAAGGTATCGATCATTTGAATAACCAGTTTGATTCAACTCCGATCTCTTTTAACAAGAAAAATAAAACAAGAAATAAGGAAAATAGTAGAAATAGTAAAGGAAAAAAAATGATTTAAAATGCACAACTTCGTTGAGGAGAAGATAATAAACCGAGGATAACGCAGTTCGCTGTTTATCTCGTAATAATTTTCCGCCTAGGCATGATTATTTTAACTTTTCGCAAGAAGAATGAAAAAGAATTGTTCTCTTAGCTTTTTGTACGTGCTTCTTTCCTCTTTTCACCCAAAAGATCTTCTTTTCAAGCTTGAATAATTCTATGGTATTGTCAAATAATAGAAAATATCAAATATCAAGTATAAAAAGTTAATTAATAAAAAGGAAATAACTTATGGGACGACTTAATATTATATATAAATAAAATATTACATACACATACACACACACACATGGATAACAGAGAAACGCAGAGAAACGTAGAGAAAGAAAAGAAAAATATTTGTCATCGTCTATACAATTTCCTAAATGTAAAGAAAAAAAAATACAAGGGGGATGAAAAACAATCGAAATATTATTTTTCCGTTCGACAATCTCAATATTTAATATTTTAAAGTGACGTACGAAACTCGAGAGAAGAAAAGATTTTGGTAGTCGATCTTTCTAAAAGGGGATGTGTTAGTTGCTGTCTTTCTTCGCCTTACACATTTTTTTCCTTTTCCTTTGCATTATTTCTTTTTGTCAAGGAACAACCCTTCTTTTCATTCGCACGACCACGAACGCTTGCCGACGACGATGACGACGACTACGACGACTACTACGACGAAGGAAAGGAATCGTCGTCTGGGCGCCAAATTCAAAGCGTGCTCTTTCCGCGAGAGAGGGTTGAAAAGTATCCCTGGTGATGGTGGTAGAGTGGGAGAAAAAAAAAGGGAAGAGCTTTGTAGACGGAAAAAAAGGGGGAGGGCAAAAGCGATGCAACGATGGTGAAGGAATAAGGAAGGGTTGGGAGGGGTGGATGGAAAAGAAGGGAAGGGTAGTAGGCGACGACTCTTTGAAGCGTGAGATTAAAGGGTCCAATTCTGTAAAAATATACTATCGTCGTTGCGTTTTAACGACGATCATTCGCAAGTGCACGATCTCTATTTTTCTCTTTTAAGTTTTTATTTCTTTGTGTTTTTAACTTACGATCCGGACGATTTCCCACTACTACCCCTCCCGAGTTTCTTCTCTTTTTCGATCTTTCTTTCATTCAACATTACCCTGCGGTCAGAGAACGCTCGATAAAAAATACACAAAGAGAGAGAGAGAGAGAAGGATGAGAAGGGGAATAGGAGATGAAAAAGGATTTGAAGAAGTTCGTTAAAGTGGGACTATAATATTTATACCCATACAACACACCAAACACAACGATCGTCAATTCATCCCCCTATTTTTTTTGCTTTCTCTATGAACTAACCTCAAACGATTCGAAAGATATCTTCCCTACCCCACCCAGGAAAGATCGAATGATCCCTTCCTTCCTTCCATTTTCAATCTCGTTTACGTTCATTTAGAAATCGTACCCGTCAAATAGAATAACTGAAATTACACTACTTTCGTGATGGTATCTTCTTCTTCGTTATTTGATTGATCGGTTGCAATAGTTTCCATCTTTTATTTCTAACCCAATCTAATACTCATTCGACAGGATATAGATTACTCCAATGTCCCTCGGGAATAAACTGTCTCCTCTCCTTTACGTTTATTCCGTATTACTTTTCTTCCCTCTTCTTCTTCTTCTTCCCACCATTATTCTACCCTCAACGTTTCCTTTTAGTCTTCTTCTTTTCTCAGACTTAACTTTTACCAGAAAAATGCAATCTCCAAATGGCAGATTCGGACATATTTTCTTTCTTTTTCCCTACGTTTAAGCCCCTATTTATTTTCATTCTATTCTTGAATCGTTAATCGTTAAAAGGAAGAATAAACGGGGGAGATAGAGAGAGGAAAAAAAAACAAATGGAATTTGAAATATGTCGTATTTCTGCTTTTTCATATTACGTGATGCACTTCATATATATATGTATATATATATATGTATATGTATGTATATAATAGTATACGAAGGTTCTTTATATGTATATGTATATACGTTGTCTCGTTACTCCGCATTGTTACATGATACTGCACGGTGCTGTAGTTCTCTCGACCTTCCGAGATTCCCTCTTAACGATTCCAGTGTTTCAAATCGTTTTCGATAATTGCTAACGTCGGATTCGTGCCAAGTCCAACAAGGAACACTCTGTCATTTTATACACTGCATGTGTTTATGGATAGTTAAGTTATAACAAAAAAAATTAAATATCACGTAGAGATTCTCTGCTGACGTAATTTTAATACAAATCGTCTAAATTGGATTTAAAAAAAAAATAAAAAGAGTAGAATAGAAAAATACGATCCAATTCCTTACCCCTAGTCTAATATTTTATATGCGGATATGTTCGATTAATTAGCATAGAATTTAATTGGTAAATCACTGATGCGGTAGTTAAATGTTCAATGGCGAGATGAAAAGGAGAAAAAGGAGAAAAAGGAGAAAAAGGAAAAAGAAAGAAAAGAAATGGGGAAAAGATCGAAGCAACTCGTCACTCACAGAGTTTCATTCGTATGATTTTAATTAAAGACCCGTCCTTATAAGTCGGCCGTGTATTTTTATACGAGTCTTTTTTCTTTTTTCTTTTTTTTTCGCGTACAAGTGGTGCTGTGCCCGCCTACGGGCCGTTACGTGCGGATTAGAGACTGAAGAGTGAGGCTCGAAAGCAAGGGGAAAAGAAAAAGAAAGAGAAACGAACTTGGGGGTTGGAAAAAAGCGTGTGGTGCATGCGTTCGATAGCGTCACGCATGGTTCTCTTCTCGGTGAGTCATTATATTTGAAATATATCTATATATACACATACACACACATGTTTCTGTATATATATGTATATATCTCGCATATATATACAAGATACATAATCGTTTTTATGTATAAATGCATACACACACGCGTATGATGTGAGTTTTCGAATAAATGCATATTGCACATGCAAGAAGGTCTAATTTAAAATAATTTGGAAGGCGTTGTTCGCATAGAGAGAATAAAGCTAACTGAAATTGACTATTACTCTAAAAAAACTTTAACGTAACGTTTTAGAATGACATTACTCCAATCATTTCCTGTTGCTACAGGTGTTTCTATCATCTCTTCCTATATGCAATCGTAAAAATTCTTGTTTTACTTACGTAAGCACAAAATTGGATATCGATAGGAGAAGAAGAAGAAGATGATGATTTTGCCTAGATATCTTTGAAAAAGAAAAAAAAATAAATAAAGATTCCAAATGAATATTAAATTGAATTTTAAATTAGTCTCTCGAGAAGAGATTTCTTATTCTCGTTAGTGACTCCTATTTTTGGATAATTTAACCGACCAGATTCTATGTTGAAGAAGATCTTTGAAAGGCCTTCCGAACAAGAGAATACTTGACTCGTTGTGGCTGACTCGTAATACAGAGAGAAAGAGAGAGAAATAGAGAAAGAGAGAGAGAGAGAGAGAGAGAGAGAGAGTATAGATCGGACTTAATGGGTCAAAGAACACCAGCAGAAGAGTCTACTTGAAATTGCTACTAACATAAGTACCTGTGTCCTGCTTTAACACAACGACTATGTTCCCCCAACTTGCTCATTCATCTCCCTTACTCTCCTCCTCCTCCTCTCTCTTTCTCTCTCTCTTTTTCTCTGCACTTTTCTACTCTACATTTTTCAAACCTTGTATTTTCTCTTTTTCTTTTTCTTCATGTTAGATGTTAATAACTCGTTTTTACGGTTTAGAACCGATGAACATCGTGTTCGCGGAAGCGGTAAAAAGATGTCTCGCGTCCCTGATTTTGCACGGATTCTCTCGCTTTCGATGGAAAAAAAAAAGGGAAATGAAAGTATCTGTTGACGATATTAGAAAAAAATGAAATCACGATGTTGACTACTCCTTCCTTCGATAACCACTGTTAAAAGTAATCGCGATAAAATGATAATTGAATCGTGACCAAAATTCCGACTTTTCTTTTCCACCAGCCTAATATCATTGCAATATATACGTTGGAGTGAGTTGAAAAAGTTGTAAGAATGGATAAAACTTATTTTTATAATATTAAAAAAAAAAGAAAACAAGAAAAATATTATCAAGACTTAAATAAATTTTTCAATCTACTCTCGTACATGAATATATTTAACAATTTTCTATATTACTATTATATATCTATAATATATTTTATAAAAACATAGATAATAGTTTATCACACACATACATACATGCACACAGAGTGTATTCGGACAGAAAGATATGATAATACATAAAAATACAAAAAATAAGAGATATAAAGTTATGGAAAAGAAAAGGGAGGAAGATATAGAGACTAAGAAAGAAGAAGTGGGAGTTTGTAAGAGTCAGATAAGAGAAAGGCAAAGAGCGGAACAACGGTAAGACAAAGGAAGTGAAGCACTGACTAAGGATCAAGTCTTTCCACCTTTCCCCTCGTCCGTTAAAAGCGCGTCGAATCCCAAGTTCATTGTGAATATCCCGACTTTGGTTACGGTACGGTGCCACGTAGTGGTAGGTAGGTAGGTAGGTAGTTATGAACGTGACCACGCCTTGTCCACGTTTACCTTATAACTTTTGAAGTGCGTTGTACACATTGTCGCATCGTGGCTACTTCCGTCGATAATGCACACACACATATACACGAACACGAACATATGCATATTGTGCGAACACGTATGCATATGTATAAGATATTTTATTATGTTACACAGTGTCGATTAATAATCGTTGTTACTATAAATAATCCTCTGATAAACTATTTTCATTCCAAAAAGATTAGATGGTGGTTACTTCCGTCGATGATAGCGTACACATGTGCATATCGCGAGCACATGTGTATGCATATTTAAAAGATACTTTATTATATTACAGTGTTGATTAATAATTATTGTTACTTTAAATAATCCTCTGTTAAATTGTTTTCACTTGAAAAAGATGAAACGACTAAAAGCGTTATCGAATAATGATTTGTTCCAATCGTTGCAATTTTATTTATCCAATACATAGTTTGTTAGTGTGATTTTTTAACGATAATTTTTAAAGAGGATGAGGAAGGGGAGGGAGGAATTAATAAAAATGTTCGCGTGAAGTATTTCGTTGGAAATAATGGTTGATACAGGGGGTCCATACATATTCCATTAATAAAATAAATAAATAAATGTAATGTGTGTTCTTTTGATAGAGTAATTATTGACTTACTCTGTATATTATGTACATTGATCGTATATATATATATACAAATCGCCGTTACCTCGGATAACAGAGGAATTAAATGTAACTGAAAACTCTGGCCTCGCCTTCGACTCACCTTCGACGTTTGATCGTCATTCGATCAGTACCGACCGATAAGCATATGTACAGACTTTTAAACGAGTTGGTTAAACGAATGATCTCCGTTTCCGTTCTAGTTCGTGGCTTATTAGAAAATTGCCGCGAGTTTGTTCTTATCTCGTATATTCAACCGTGTTTAACATTAAACACAGTGCGAAACATAATTTCGATAAGTTTTAACTATGATTGAAAAAAGAAAATTAAAATGCATCTAAACGGAGAAGAAAGGTGTGCCAAATTTAAAACGTGATACATCAATTTGACCCTGTAAATAATTAGGGTAGGTATTTTAAGTATGATTAAAAGAAAACAGAAAATAAAGGTGTGTCGAATTTTAAATTCACTACTTTATCTCTGATATGTCTGATAAAATACAAAGAGAAGGAGAGAGAGAAATAAAATTATATCATCGAGCTGTAAAAATTTGATTCCATCGACGGTGGTGGCCGATAACGAATTTATGGAATAATTCGATGATATCCATCGACGAAGCACAATGACCATTATTGCATTAAATATTGATGCAACGCATCAACGCGAGAGAAAGAGAAAGAGAAAGAGAGAAGAAGAGTATCACCCCTTACTCACCGAGAGAACAAAGTCCCAACAAGCATGCACGAACTCCGGTGACTCATTTCCCGGATTGTTCTCTCACACTTACAGAGATTTATTCTCTCACCAAGAGAAAGAGGGAGAGAAAGGGAGGAAGAGTAACGGTGAGAGAGATGACACTATTAATAACTATGATAACTCTGATAATCTCTGAGGGAAATAGCAATTTAGATAAAGATTAGACGACGAGGGAGTTTCAACATCGCACAACCTTTACTCCCTCAATGCTAATTTGCTCATATTTAGTTATCATGTATTCTTCTTTAAATCATTATTTATTAAATCGACTAAAACAAAGTAACATTTTTTAACGTCACCAAATCGAAATATCTTCTTTCTGCATACATGTTGTGTGATTAGAGATTCGAAGAATCACCTTGAGAAATAATTCAATTTCTTTTTATTCGGATCACGTAGTAATACACGTACCACATATGCAAGTATGTATATATGTGTGATGATCTGCTGCATAAGATGAAACAGCAGTGTTCCTGATAATACTCCAATATTCACAATAAACACATCACCGTTCAAGTATATTTTCATAATGGAAATTGTAAGATATGTGTTAACGGGTTATGAACGGTAGATATGTAATATGCATAATACATATGTAACATTATGTTGAATAAGACTAGAAATAATACAATTTAAATGATTTTTATTAATTATAAATTTTAAATGAATCTATTATGAAACTTCTTATTATTTTGATGCAATTTCTTTTTTTAAATATCACACTTTCACGAATTATTTTCAACATAAATAAATAATCCAAGAATTAATGATTTTATGACGCGGGAAAGAACAAATTATTGACTCGTGAGTTCATATTGTATAGGAAAAAAAAAGAAAAGAAAAATAAAGATAAATTTCATTCCCTAGGGGCGCATTTTAAGTACAAAAGGAAGTGTAGAATCGGCCAGCCGTGTCATGCATGCTGTTTCGTACCGACAGGTGAAGAAGCCTTGTTTTCCAAGTTCATTGTAACTTTAGTTACTACATAAACCGGCCCAAAAGACCTGCTGCTCTTTTTACTGTTCGTGAAAATGTTTCCTTATTCCGGTAAAGGTTTAACATTTGTTTTGTTCATTTTGTCAAATTTATTTCGTGAAAAGTAACGATAATATATATATACACCATTCGAATGATTTTGATAACAAATAAATGTATTAAATGTATTTATTTTATTTGTTTCGTAATAATTTTATTTGTTTCGTAATAATTTTATTAAATTTCAGAATGTACGTTTAAAATAAATGTTCGAAACTAGATAAAATCTCGTATGTTAGCTTGACCGATATTTTATTCGATTTAGAAACACGAAGGAAAAATCATCTCTGGAAAATGTAACGTAGAGGTACTGAAATACACACACACATGCTCGAATAAACGTATATTTTAAATTTGATTCGGTATCTCGCGTGTGTTTTACTTACGTAGTACCATGCTAATTCTGCCATCTTTATCTCTATCGATTTCATCTCGAAGAATAAACGTAATATGAGTCAGAATAGAAGTCTGTTTTTACATCGTCCAAGAGAAAGATTACTATTCACTATTCACTACTACTACTAACGAAAGAAACGATCCATTATCTACAAAGCTTTTATATATCCTAGTTTTTTTTTTCTCTTTTTTTTATTGGTACAACCTTGGCGAGAAGAGATGACAAATTTCAGAAAATTTCTCGAAAATTCATCAAAGTAGGTTAATGGAGTAGGAAGCTTGATGTGCGATAGTTGGTTTTGTTTGAATGACGAATAAAACAAAGAATCCTTCCAAAAATAATATATGTCAGTAAAGAAAATGTAAGGAAAAATAGTTGAAATGAGAAAGAGAAAGAGGGGTATAAAAACTGAACCATCGATCAAAATTCCTCCCACCATATATATCCAGGTTAATGCGTCTTGGAAAATGTTGGCGTTGCTGTTTCCAGCACTAAAGCGTGTACAACAAATGACCTAATTGAAAGCTATTGGCTATAGTAAAAGCGTAGAACGAGAATGACAGAAGCAGGAAACACGTTTAGTTTCTACAAACAAACTTTAACGTTTTTCGTCCAATTATATACGATAAAAAATAATCAATAAAATGAAATATTAAACGATATCATTATTTTGTAAGTTTATATTAATCGATAAGATCAAATTCGATGATATAAAAGTAAAATACTTTTCTTGGAACACCTAAAGCCGTTATTTTTATCTTCTTGTTAATATGAATACTCCGAAGAAGTACCGCAAAATAAATTCTTCTTTTTCTTTCCTCTTTTTTTCTTCAGAAGAAGAATGTTATTTATAAAACTACTTGTTCGCAAATCGTATAGATTAAAATACACGCATATGTTTTTTCATTGAGAACCTCTTGTCGAGAGTACGAGGAGTTTAACTCTAATCATCCACGCGCGTAATCGTATTCAAAGGTAATAAAAAAAAAAGAAAAGGATTTATATGATTGTAAACGTTTTTGGCAAGTAATGTTACATTGAAAATTCTCTCTTTTCTATCTATCTTTTTTATATAGACTACATGTTGCAATATACTTGTTAGATCATGCGTGAAATAGGTCAATAACGAGAGACAATATCTGGAAATAAATGTAACATTCAAGAAGGTAACACTCATAAATCTGTCGTATTATCGAGATTAATTCCAAAACTAGGATCAAACAAATAAATGTAGTAAAAATATGCATTTTGGTTTTTACTCGTATCCTCTCGTAAACTCAAAGATTGTCTCATGAAAGTTGGATGTATTGCGAAAATGAGCACCGTCGATCGCATACTTTGTGATAATTCGATGCCAACGAGAATATAAAAAAGAAGAAAAAAAAGAGAAAGAAGAGAAGAAGAAGGTATTACGCGTTTTATGGTGCGTACACGAAGAGAGGCAGCAAGTGGCACACTTTGAATAAGAAGAGTTTCTGCCCTCAGGGTCATACGATTCTGACGTGAAATGAAACACATTATATATAAATATATATATACGTATGTGTGTGTGTGTGTGTGTGTGTGTAATCTTTGGTTCAGTTGGCGCGAAACCCTTTGAAGAATCGTGAAAATTAAAAGCATCGTTACTGGTTTGCAGGTTCGTTAACTATTTTTCTTTCTTCTGACAACGAGAGATTTTTATCCGAATAGAATCATGATAAATGAGCTTTCTCAGACGACTCTATTACTATGCATATATTCTATAACTAATATGCATGTATATGTATGTATATATGTAATGTATAAGTATGTTTCTTCGAGAACAAAAAAAGAAAAATAAGAAGATTTGAAAGAATCCACACGATCGTGATCTTTAATGCAATGTTAGAGAAGAAAGAAAAATTCTAAATTATAAATCAGATATTTTCTCTTCTTTTCTTCGAGTGCATCGATGCGTTTAAAAAGACGGAAAAGTTTTCTTCCTCCTCGTTATCTATTTCTCATTTTTATAAATTAAAGATTAAGATAACGATACTATTGCAGCACGAGTTTAACTTTTTTTTGAAATAAATAAAAGTTCATATTATATATTCATGGAAATTTTTAAATATTCAAAAAATAAAAAGATACAAATATGTATGGGCTATTCTATACTAAATTTGCCACGTTTTTAAATGACCTTCTTTAGATTCAGCTGAAAATTATATATGTTGTTGATATATATTATAAATAAAATAAAGTTTTATATATAAAAGATATAAGTTATAAATAAAGAAACAAATATGAAATAAAATTTTGCATTAATACAATTACGATAACGATATTATCAGCAGACAGACAAATCTTACCCATCAGATAAAAACATAAAATATATTCACACACACACAATATCTGCAGAAATGTTAGAAAATTACATAGCACAAGGTTAATAAGCCCTAATAAGCTTAATAAGACTAACTTGTAATTAATTTTTAATTTAAAAAAAAAAGAAACTAAAATAAAATAAAATTAGTAAGGTAAAAATAAAAATGATATTAGTTTTAATCATATTACATACATTGGAAAACTAATAAACTAAAAAAACAAAACAATTACTGCACATTAGTATACGATCAGATTGCATAAAAATAATAAATCCTGAGATTAAGTAAAGAAGAAAGATTAATTGTGTAAGCTGCTAAAAAAGGATACGAAGTTTTAATTTTATTATTCGTTATTGAAGAAATACATAACTGGATAAAAATAAATTTATACGAATGTAGGAATGTAACATAGCAAGGACGATTCTGTTAAAAGTTGTTGTATTAGCGATTTAGCACGATGACGTTATTTCACGCGACATTTAATAAATAGCACCAAGTCTTGTATCTTAGTGTCCATTAAACCTGGCATTTTTCGATTATTTATGTATGCATATCTGATTTCGTGAAAAGGTCTGTCAACTTTTGAACCAGATGATCACAAACCGCAACAAAAGTGAAGTATGCAATTGGTTAATAAATTATTCGAACTAACGAGGCGTTGTATTGTGGTTGTTGTTCATCTCATCATACTTTACAACGTTTCACTCATCTCAGAGAGGGTGGTGGGTGGATAGTCTGGGGTATACTTTAACAATAATTAATAATACAAAGTTAGTTAGAGAGGTATATGAAGTATCAAGGTAGTCTCACGAGTATCTCACATACATTGTTTACGTTATCATGTCTCTCTTCTCTCTCTCTGTAGTTTCTCGACAATTTCTCACGGCACACTACGATAATATCCGTGAATTGTCGTTTATTTAAAAAAAAGAATACTTTTATATCGTGACAATGACAATAATTTCGAAATTAACAATAAGGAGTTACTCGGTGTAACTATTCGAAGAGTTAATAGAAATAGATAGTTCTCGTGTATTCTATCAAAAGAAATAAACATTTTTGTTTGTTTTTCTCTTCAAATTATTATTTTATATAGGAATAATGAAAGTATATCTAATTGAGATTTACATCTGTTCCGCTAGATTTGTTCGAAAGCGTGTTATTCGTAAACGAACTGTACTAACTCGAACGTTTCTTTTATGAATAGCGAATAAACTATTTACTGTGTAAGTAAAAAAAAATAAAATTGAGAAATAGGATTGGTAAATAGGTCGAATTAATAATAACGTGATAAGAATGAGAATATATCAAAAGAATGTCAATATCGAATAGATACGATACTACTGTAATAATAATAAGTCATATTTATCTGTATGATGTCATTCTCATACCATCATGATTAAAATTATTATTAAGATCATTATCATTGAAAACAACGTACGAGACTCTTATATATATATACTTTATATGCATCATTATCTTTCATTCGTTGATTCATAGTATAGATAGGCACAATGTATTATACGACCAGAATAGTTGGATTTTGACTTTTAATTCAAAATAATCTTGCCATTCATTAGAGAATGGTATTTCGGTAGAATCCAAAGTAACACAGATCACGTATTAGTGTGTGTGCATATTTAGATTAAGTTACCCGAAAAGTTTGGCTTGATTTCTATAGATATAATATAATTGAATTCGATAAGTTCTTGTAACTATATAGAAATGAATTATTTCTTTTCTAAGACGATAATTTAATTACAAATTTATATATATATTTATATCTTGTATTGAATATCAATTCGATATTAAATATTTCAAAGTTATTGGTATGCGAGTTGATTGAGAAGTTTCCAACCGACGTATATAAATTGAATACCTATAGATTAATAAATATAAAAGTTTATTTAACTTTTGATTTTGTTCTTTTTTTGTTTTTTTTTTTTAAATCGTTATGAACTTTTTGAGCAACTTAATATATTAAAGGGGAAGCCGTGAATAGTATTTAATGAAAAATGAAATTTAATGAAAAATGTATTACGTTGACAATCACTATTTTCAATGATTTATAATATTACTAACTTAAATATTGCACATGCTTATTTAAAATTATTTTCTAAATTTGTCTACTTACGACCTTATTTCTATTGTTATAAATGTAACCGTTATCTTGCAATTCTCAAGTAAATTTCACACGTACCTGAAAACAAGATCTCTCGGTTCCCGTTTGTAACGTGTTAAGCATATTTTGTTATTATTATTATTATAAAAATGAAAATTAACACAATGAAAAAATTTAGATAATCGATACTAAACAAATTTATGTATGAACACATAAATATATAATAGCCTTGAGTAAATGGATTCGTCATTTTATTACCAGATAAATAATTAATGTCGAGATTATAAAATGATTCTACGAATCAAGATGAGCAATTTTCGTTCCAAGTCAAATAATAAATCGAAGTTTTTATTTACACGCTCGAATGGATACGCTTTTTTCTTTTCGATGAAAACTTTGATTACAAATGATTCACTAATAATCTCATCTTATATTTGTTGCTTTTATTTCTTTTTCTCTCTATGTAATTTCGTAAAGTTTCGTTTCGTTACAGTCCAACGCGATTTACCCGCGATTGTTAGCAACTTTTTCCCCGTCTATCTCCATTAAGAAAATCGCATTAGTCGTTTCATGGCAACCCACTTTGTTCATTCGTTCGCGTTCGTTACCCTTCCATGTGTGTCGTGTAAGTTCGTGTGTTCCCTTTATTTTCTCTTTCTTTCTTTTTTCATTTTCTTGACCACAGATAGACTCGTTCATAATAACAACAAATTGTATTTATGTCTGTTCAATACCGTTAAGTTCTAATGATTTATCTGATACCAACATACTACGAGAATTAATGATATGAAAAAGATGAATCGACGAATGGTTTTCGTTTAGAATTGTAAAATCTTATAAGAGGAGAAGAACGTGAAGAAATTCCAAGCAAATATACTCTTCCCTACCTTAGGTGTGCGTGCATCAATCGAATTTTGTTCCATGGTGTGGTCGTTCTCATAGAAGGGAGAGACACGCATACACAAAACTTACGTATATGTGATATATACATATATATACATAAAGAGAGACAAACACATATGAACAGCGACATGAGAACCAAGTATGGGATAGGCTCGTGCGAGCCCATCGTTAAACATCCATCCGAAACACAGAGAATGTGCTACGACGACCCACATTTAGCAGGTAGATAGTAAAAGTCAGAGTTCTTCTTATGTTAGTGAAACCTACAATGAGTAGTGTAACGTAAAATAAATGCGTGAACATACACCCGCGTAAACATATTTCTTTTTAGTACAAGTTTCTTACTTTTTTTTATTGCTATTAAACGATGAAAACAATCAAAGATAAGAACGGTATGAGTTTAATATGCATTTAATGAATCAAATACTTTAGCTTGTTATGTCGTAAATAAACTTTCTAATCAAACTCAAGAATCAGAGGAAATTCGAATTAAGGAGGAAGGGATGAGGTGTGGAAAGAAAAGGTACAAGGATTATTGGAAAATCAACTTTATTTTTTCTTTGCATTTTCTTACAGTTAAACATTTCTAGAACGTTGTATCAAAATTTCGAGTCAATCAGACCAAAAATCTCAAAGCAAAAATCTACAAAAGAGGATTGATATGAGTGAAATGTTAAAAATTCGATGAATAAAAAGCAAAGGATATTTAACCCTTATCGTTCGTAAGTCACTTCTCACGTGACGACAGTAATACTTTGTCGATTGTTTGAAAATATATATCGTACATTAAAAATGAATGAGTAATTATTTAAATCTCGTATAGAAAGTAATTTGTCATTTTTAGCTTGAAATAAACGTAAACCTAATATACGTGTAAAATAAATAACAATAATTAATATCTAACAAAAATGTTGTTAGTATATTTACTGGGGTACCAGTTACAATCTAGTGTGGGAATCATGTATAAAAAGCTAGTGACCGATAAGGGTTAAACTAAAAAAAAAAGGCGCGTCCTCTCAATCGAATATGATTTTGACATATGTGTGTGTGTGTGTGTGTGTGTATATGTATATATAGATGGGTACGGTATATATTATTGCACCAAACACGTTAGTCACGATAGCGTTGGTTTTTTTTTATACCATCATTGAAAAAGATTTCTAAACATTAAATTATGGTATAACGTTCCATACGCGTCACGAGATACATAAAATACCTTTCGTTTTTCTGCACGCAGCATTGACTTCCCTTTTTATCGTGACGACGAGAGTTCGATCGTTTTTTTTATCGTAACTACTACGAACCGTTATTTAGTTTAAAACGAGAAGAAACGCTAAAAAGAACAGAACAACAAAAAAGAAGAAAGAAAGAATATTAGAAGAATTTCTTAAAGAATATTCTTAATGACAGTTTAAACGAGCCAAGAAAAAATAAGAAAAGGGGGAAACGAGAGAATAAATAATTGAGATTTAAAAAGCTTACCTTTCTTATAACAGCAGGAACAAAGTTTTAGGCGTGTATATTCGATCCTCCAGTAACAACGACGTAGGAGATGGAAAAAGTCAACCGGCCAGAAAGAGAGAGAGGGATAGATCTTTAGTTTTCTACGTCGACAACGAGATGAAGGTAAAGAGACACGAACAATTGTCCTAGACAAAATTAATGGATCTCGTCGTAGTCGTCGTTGTCTGTCCTCTTCTTCTCCCAGTCGGCGTATCGCCAGGTGTCCAAGAAAAAACCCTTTACCTAGGGGAGTGTACACACAGTAAACAAGTCAGCGCGTTCCAATTTCACCGACTGACGAACGCGATACGACGTCTCCGTCGAGACCGCGAGACGACGCCGTTAGGCGGCCACTGCCCATGCACGCGCAATTTTCAAATAGTCCCACACTACTCTATTCTGCTTTCTCAACTGGGTCTTTAGATATATTAGAGAGAACCACTGATTGCTTCTCTCCCCTCTCTCACTTTCTTACTTTCTTTCTCTTTCTCTTTCTACCCTTCTCTTACTCTATCACCGTTTATTCCATTTTCTTCTATCAACTCTACTTTCTTGGTTCCACCTAATCCATCTAATTTGACACTTATCAAATACGTCTCTTCGATAATAATTCTTCGTTTATTATTGTTAATATCAATTAAATAATCGATTTTATTATTGAAACAACAAATTAACCCTTTCGGTGTGCACCTATATACCGTTTGGACTTTTAAACGCCGCAAACACGCTGGAACTGCTTTTGACGTATTCTTACGCGCGAGTCAACATGGCCGAATAGGAAAACTCGAGGTTTCTCTTATGACGCAATCGAACGAACTTGTCATCCCTCTCCACCCTTCTACAACCACCGAATTATATTCTACCTTGAAGCGGGCCGCGTACTTTAGTGGGTATTTTTTACGCCAGGTGGCATCACAGAAGGGGTTACCGTTTCAGTAGGTATAGTAGAGGCGGGAAAAAGGAGAAAGAGAAAGAAAGATTTTTATATATCTCCTATTTTTCCTGCAATTTGTCCAAGATGTATATTCGACAGATACATTTAGCAATTAATTTATTTATATCACGTAAATGTTCTCCTAGTAGATAAAATTTAAGAAAAAAAAGATGCATAAGATAATGCAACATCGGATCACCATTCTGATTTTGAATTTGAATTTGTTTCCCGCCAATTCATATGCGCATGTGCACCTTACGAATATTAAATAAAAATATAAATTATTTTTATTATAAAAGTTTACACTTACGTAATTGTTTATCTTTTGATCGATGATTATTGTTTATTTTTATTTGTTATAGTATATAAGATTATCTTATAGTAAGTTTTGTTAGCAAAATAGTTTATGGATAATAATTCGCGATTTTTCATCGAGAATTCTCCTTATTTCTTCGATTTTCGGATTGCGTAGTAAAGAAGAGCCTGCTTTTATCAATTTCTGTAAACTACGTCGATTAAAGATTATTTTCTTATCCAAAAGTATCCGTTTTCTGTTATCATTTTAAAACTGGACGTAAATGTTGGTTGTATTTGTTTTGACAAGCATACCAATATAATGATATTAATAGAAACTACAAACTTGAAGAAAATTTAGATCGAATTTATGTTAAACAAATATAACTAACTCTAATATCGAATCATTTTCAATGTTATTTAAAAATATTAAAATTATAAAACACATCATATATTGCATTTTATAATAAATTTAATAGAATAATACTGAGCCTTTCAAAACTGTATCTTTTTCCACCAATCATTCTCAGAATACAAATAACTAGAATAGTAAATAATATATTGAAATAACTACTATATTTCTCTCATACGAGTTCGATGTAATATCAAATGTTTGATCATAGGTAGAGAAGTAGGAGGCATATTCGATTGTTTACAAATCTACGTGGCGATGATACTTCGTTAGATGATGATAATAATAATAATAATACGTTAACTGCGTTATCAAATTTTTTATATGTATTTATATAACGTATATTTATCGATATATGTGGAATCTATGATCTATAGATCATGTTAAGAAAAAATAGAATTTATAAATACAACTTTCAAATAGTTTTGATCTAATTGTTGAAGTATTCAAATATTGATGATAATAGCATGCCCTTGTCTACTCTTATCCAATCCAGTGTGATGTGTCAATGTTATATAACTTTGTCACGAAAAGTGGCACCTTCAGTATTTTTAAATCTCAAGATACACTTAGTTTATCTCTGACCTCAACGAAGAAAGATTTATTCATTGAAGATTAATGAAAGGGTAAAGTAATCTTTCTCTCTTTTTAAATTTCCTTCTCTTTCTCCAATCTTATCCTGCTATTTTATTAAAACAACACAATAGATAAAATACTGCTATCAGCTAACGATTCTTACAGTCTTCAAATTATATTTCTTCTATCTGCAATACAAATTAAATTTAACTTGCTATAATATTAAGTTTTTATTCAAATTAGTAAGTAAGACATTTAACATTGAATATTATTAATCTTAAATCAATTATTAGAGAGTGCTACTGATAATTATATTCAGGAAAATATTAATAAATATTCTTATACTTATTCTAAAGTATTATTATTCCTACAGGCATCATTAATAATTTTCATATTATCTTTAAAGTTATATTCTGTTTTAATAAATTCTTATATTTGCATTATTGGTCTAGTCTCTCTTTTATTGTTTTATAAATTATAAAGTAGAGTATAGAATTTATAAATAATATGCAGCGTACTACAAAATCAAAATGGCAAATGAATCTTGGAATGTACTGGTGACGGGTGGTGCTGGTTATATCGGTTCTCATACTGTTTTGGAATTACTACAGGCCAACTTTCAGGTGGTGGCAATAGACAACCTAAGTAATGCCTATAAAGGTGATGTATAACTGAGTGCATTGGTTCACCATGTATATATAATTTATATTTAACCCTTCGCACTATAACATGTGAACCTTGTGATATATTTCATGTCCCACATATGAGAAATACAAGTCTTACTTATGAACAATCTTACAGATTAAACATAGAAAGTATGAAATATAGCACTGAATGCTGTATGCAGCTCAATATGTTAAATCGTAGTGTAAGGGGTTAATAAGAAAGTGCATGCTATAACATTAACTGCATTATTCTTCTTTTACAAATGCTTCCATTTATTTTTATATTATCTAAAGTGTAATATATATATTGTAAGATTAGTACGTTCATAAACATGCGTTATGTACGTAACGTTCTCATACATTTACAGGAACTACTGATGAAAAACCAGAATCTTTAGTAAGAGTTGAAAAACTAATAAATAAAAAGGTTACATTTATAAATTGTGATATAACTAATATAAATGAGTTGAAGGATTTATTTAAAAAGGTAAAATCTACTTAAAGATATTGGTTAATCGAAAATGACTATGATACATAAATTTCATTATAGCATGCTTTTCAATGCGTTATACACTTTGCTGCTCTGAAAGCAGTCGGTGAGTCTTGCTTAAAACCTCTAGAATATTATGAAGTTAATGTTGGAGGTACTTTAAATCTGTTGAATGTAATGAGAGAAAATGGGATCAAACGCTTTGTATACTCCAGTAGTGCTACTGTATATGGTACTCCAGAAAAACTTCCATTAGTAGAGACTATGAAAACTGGAAATTGCACAAATCCATATGGAAAAACAAAATATATGGTTGAAGAAATTTTGAAAGACCTTTGTTTATCTGACAAGGTATAAAACTAGATTTGAATGTAGACTATTTATAGAATTATATAAATTTTTGAATAAATTTATATACTTTTAGCAATGGTCAGTTATATCTCTCAGATACTTTAATCCAGTTGGTGCGCATCCATCTGGACAAATTGGAGAAGATCCCAATGGTATTCCAAATAACTTAATGCCTATAATAGCTAGAGTTTCGGTTGGAAAAAAAGAATCTGTTGATGTGTTTGGTAATGATTATGATACTCCTGATGGGACGGGTAAGTGAAAGATATGTTTGTTGATAATAGATGAAACATAATTAGATAATATTTTATAATCTTTATGGGATTGAAATATTATAATTTATTATCTAATTTACTGATTCTATTTATTAAAGGTGTTCGAGATTACATACATATTATGGATTTAGCTGATGGTCATGTTAAAGCATTGGTTTATCAAAAAAATCAAAGTCCAACTGGATTTAATCCTATAAATTTAGGTACTGGTAAAGGATACTCCGTTTTAGAAATTATTAAAGCATTTGAGAAAGCATCAGGAGTAAAGATACCATATAAGATAGTAGAACGTAGACCTGGTGATATATCAACGAGTTACGCTGATGCAAATACAGCGTTTAAAGTGCTGAATTGGCGTGCTGTAAAAAATATAGATGATATGTGTAAGCATATCTATTTTTTTTTCTTTTTTACAAATTGACACGTACGAATTATACCAAGTTTCATTACTTATAGGTGCAGATACATGGAAATGGCAGCAAAGTAATCCAAATGGTTACAAGCCTGCTTAACGTATGCTCATACATGCCATTGTTTAAATAATAAGTAATATGTACACTTTGTTTTTACATGCTTATAAGAGGGATGCTAGCAGTACGAAATGTCGGTGGTGTATAGTTACCAAAGTTTAGACCAAAGCCTAAGATGAAAACATATCTGTCATATATCTTGTTACACAAATTTTGATAAATATGAAAAAATCAATTGAATAGATTATCATGTTAATTTGGTTTTATATTTTGTCATAGTTTTTTTATGTTAAGTGCAATGTCAGTGTCATTCCTAATATTTAGTAATAATAGATATTTTTGTTCCTTTTATTCTATTTTTTTTTTGTAATATTTAGCGATAATTTAGATTTGTCGTACAAGTATAAAAGATATTTTTTATTTAGATTTCTAAATCGTGTGCCATGTGTTAGTTTAGTTAAAGAAGACCAAAATTTTTGTCATCAGTACAAATATTATAAATATTATATATCATTTGAAAATATGTTAATTATGTATTGTTATAAACTTTCAATAAAATTTGATTGTTAAAAAAGAATTATTTAATTAATATTTCATCTTATAATAAAGGATAATATCAATTTTTATAAATATGGTATTACTGATAATTGAAAATTTCGTAGCAATCGATAATCCACAACATGTCTGCCAGATATAATTCGTCAATGATTCATGATTTATCTACGGAGTAATTTGTCAATGACTTACAACGTATCTACGAAATAATTCATCAATGATTCATAACGTGTCTACGAAATAATTCGTCAATGATCGAAACTCGCCGCACATTGACGTACTTCTTCGTAGATATATGTTTCATGAAACTACGACCATGACGACAATATTAAATTTATAAATAATTATAAATATTTTATTATTATACGAGTAGCTCAGAAGTTAATACAAAAATTAATGTTTTGTAATACGCATTGGCTTCTTTGAAGACTAATATCAAAATTGCTATATTAATCATTGAAGCGTCAGTACCAGATTTACTGTTATCTCTGTATGTGTTTAACAGTAAAAAAAAATATAATTTTTAGTTAAAGACTGGTCGTTTTATTAATGAATATAAATAAACTATCGAGATGGATTTAATGTTAATCGTGTTTTAAACAATTTACATATAATTCAAGTACATTATCACTAATCATTTATCGGCATTAATCCTTAAGTAATTAATTATCGAACACGAGATATATTATTAATTATAATTATTGGTTATTAACGTAATTGATTGTCGAGATAGAAATAATAATGAAGATTTGTAGAATTTCTAAAAGTAGATCTTCAAATGAGATTTAATAAATGAAAGATTTATTGAAATTCGGTTTAAGTCGAGTATACAGAAGGGAAAGACCACCATAAATTGGCACAGGTGAAAAATGGATATCTTCTGTTCTTTTCCTGGACCGGTAAAGGAGGCTGCATTAACGGTGCATGGACAAGGTGTCCTCGCCGTTGCCGGCGTTGTCGCCGGATATCCAATGCGACCGAGTTCCGAGTAAAGTGTAAGAGAGACAAGACGTAAAAGTAAATATACTTCGTCTTCCTCTTACGATGAACAACTAAAGCCAATGTTCCGGACTGTTGAAAAATGTTTTTTTACATTAGAACTAGCAATAATTTACGTATACCTATTTCTACTGTACAGATCAGAATTACTTCTTCTTAACAAAAACTAATTATTTAGCAAACAAAAAACATTGCATTTTATATTTTTTAAATACACATTTCCTTCTTTTATTTATATAACAAAAATTACAAAATTTTAAACAATAATAAAACAATATAGTTGTATACGAGTATAAATTACATTACACGTTTCATATTATATCAATTTAATTTGGATAAAATAATAAATAAAGTATGATGTGTTAATAGTGCAAGTATAAACATTCTCATACTATGTTATTATGACAATATAATTCTTAGAAAAAAAATATAGTACAGTTATATATACAGATAGTTATAAATTATATTATTAGCTTCACGTTGTATCATTTAACAGTTCATATAAAAAATTATAAATGAAGTTATAAAGTATTAAAAAGCAGTTAGTCGTGTAATTTGATCGTTACCTAGATCATGATTAGGTATTAAAGAATGAATTGGAATCAATAAAATGTTTATTAAAAAAATACCGTAAGAAAGCAAACATACCGTTTGTAATGCGTTAATCTTCGAAGCACGTTGATGACGAGTATTACTACAGCTTGACCATTTCTGGAAATGTTATTTTTCCAATAGTCGACCTGTTAGTCGAGATCGTGTTACCGTCTAAGTTAACAGGGTCATTGGCTAGCTAGCGAGCCCGATAAGAGCTGAGTTTCACGCAATGCTTAAAACGAATGCCAGGAAGTGCAACGGTAAGAGTTTACGTGCATGTAACATTATAAGTTTTTATTATCGATCCACGAGCTTGGTACATAAGTCACGAAAAGATTTTTCCAAGTTCAATCATACTCGAGATAATTTATACGAGAAAGCTATGTTACAAACGAACGAACGAACGAACTAAGGGAATGAATAATGTAAGCTGATTGTAAAATAAGTAACAAGAAGGATTATTACGGTTAATAATCACACACGGCAGTAATTATTTACCTATTAATTTTTTTTGATTGAAGTAACCTTGAGAATTGATCGAGAATTGTTCTCATCAGATCGGGAGAGCGTAAAAGGAGGAAGCAAATAAAGAAAAAGTGATAAAGAGAGAAAGAGATTGAGAAACAGAGAGTACAAATAAAGAAAATGAGAAAAAGAAAGAGAATGTTTGTGGAAATGAGAGAATGAATGAATGAAAGAAAGAGAATGAAAGAGTGGGAGAACGTACAATCTGCTTGATGCAACTGC
Organism: Mischocyttarus mexicanus; assembly: GCA_023678845.1. Lineage (NCBI taxonomy): Eukaryota > Metazoa > Arthropoda > Insecta > Hymenoptera > Vespidae > Mischocyttarus > Mischocyttarus mexicanus. Next base: position 2,189,748 of record JACGTP010000013.1, on the reverse strand, counting down.
AAACAGCTAGGGCATTTTGAAATAGAATGAATTAATCTGGAAAGTGTTACTGTTGAGTTTGCACGCGTAGGACACGCGATGATTCTTTGGAGTGCTCGCGTGTTTCGTGTGAGATCGAACCCTTTGGATTCCTTCGACAGGGATTTCGTTCTTGTTCGATAAATCAAGGAACAGAGGATAATCGTATAAACGAATAACTCAAGGAAATAAGAAACTAAAGTTGTAGGTGCAGTTTCCTGTCAGACATGACACATTCCTTGGTTGTTAACAAGAAGGAAACGATGTAATCCGGTTTTATCGTCAAGGTGTCAATCGAATTACTCACGAACTACCACTTTCGCGAAAGGTATGAGCAAGATCCTAAGTTTCTTCTTCTTCTTCTTCTTCTTCTTTTTCTTATTTTTTTATTCCCTTTTGTTTTCGAACATTTTATCTTACAAGAACTCGGACAAGTATCTACCCAGATTTTTTAGAAACTTTACACACTTGTAGATGTTAACTAGTAATATTAACCCTTTCCGAGATATCGATCGATAAAATTTGAATAAATAAATAAATATTCATATATACTTGTTTACTGCTTCAGTTAACACAACTCGCCGATAGCCGAGTAGCTAAGACGAAGGGTCGTAATCGTGGTGTCACGTGTTTCAAGTCTTTTAAAATTCAATTTTGTTTTATTAATAAATAAAACATTATTTATTAAAGTTTGTTACAACTTTTGGATATCCTAAAGTTATAAATTTTAAATATTATTAATAAAAAATACTTTGGACCTGTAATAGTTTCTTCTTTACAAGATATAGAGATACGAGAGATATATATTTAATATAGATATCTTTTTTTAATGTCAAATACACTTTAGTAATTTTCTTTTTCTTGCATATAAATCACACGTGAAACAATATTTCAAAAGAAATTCTTTTAAAAGTACGGATAGGAGGACGTTTACTCGTGAAATTTGTTTGAAATTTGTATGAAATTACTTTTCCTAGAAGTGATTAATTTAAAAACGTACGTGGCCTATCTACCTGTCTACTTTTGACAGGAACAAAAATTAGGAGCTAGGCTCGTGATTGTTCAACGAGGAGAGGTAAAAGGTCAGAAAAAGAATTTAGCCGGTGTGTGCCATCGTCGATATCCAGACTCTTTTCCACATTTGCGTTTGTCCAGTTAGCGTATTTTACGAGTTTCCCTGTATGGTCCTGAACATGGGACACCATACGCGACGCCACCGTTCTTTCACATAGGCGAAATGTTTATTTCATACATGGAAATCTGGCGAGTCCTTTCTCGCACCGTTTAAACCGGCTTAAAAGCACCCTTGCCTTTTGCAATCTCCTATCGTTTCGTTCTTTTCTTTAGAAATGACGGTAGGATATATCGAATATTTTTAATTCTTTTGTCATAAAATAGGATTGGAAATGAGAGATATATAGTATCTCGAATGTGATTTTTTAATACTAGTATTTCCAAATTCGTTAAAATGACGGCTATCAAATTTCTGTATTTACAACACAATTATACTTGGATTATTTTTAATATTACAATTTAAGGATACTGAAAAGAGTTTGTTTTATAAAGGGATCATTATTTATTATATTTTGGATTTAATTATAAACTCTAAAGTAACTTTGAAGTGGATTATAACACCCTCAGATATCATATGTAATGTTAGTATTATACTACCTTTCTAATGGTTGCATATTTCAATATATTTCTTCAATTTAAAGTTTAAAAAAAGGACGATATTCTTCTAGTTCTGGTAGAAAGTCATAGGGTTAAGCGTAGTATTATCTTTGATTGTACGTGGCATTCAAGTTGGCGAACATTGTATGTTTCCTAGTCCGTGTCTACATTGTGCACGGTACGTCTTATGGATTAAGGCCGTCATAAGCACCGAGATAGAATGAATAGTTGCTGGTAACATTGAGAAACGATGCGACGAGTCGCGAAGGTACATTAGCGGTGCGTTATTAATATGCCAACATTTACATTGACTTGCGATAGGACATGCTCGATGAGTAGTATTCTTTGAATAACTAACTTCCTGTAAAACTTTCTAATCGTTATTGCATCAATGATATTTCCTTCTATGTAAATTCTAACTCGAAATTTATTTTTGATCGATATGTCATTACGAATTACACTTTTATTTCTATTCTTTTTATTTCTATAATCATGACATACATATATAAATATATCTCTGTTAACAATGAACGTTATACAGATGAAATTAATTGAGAAAATATCCAATTTTCAATGTATAATTAATTAATTAAAATAATATCATTATATCATGATAATTAATAATAATTTAATAAAATGTTCTTTGTTAGTCGTGCTCGATAATTTGTATATGAAATGAAATTAAATTGAGAGATATAAAAAATTGATTAAATAAATAAATGAGATTGAATTATAGTTTGAAAGAAAATATTCTAAAGAATATGATGTATAACAAAGGATTAACCTTGATGTAGTTTCGTTAGAGAGCATTAGCCCGGTTCAATATTTTCTTTTATACTCACGAAGATAGAAAAGTAAGTTAAGAAAAACGATTTGCTGAAACGAATTAGCGTGTCGATCGGATCTCACCGATCAAAGTCTTTCTCGTTCGGCTTCGATAAACACCTTCTTAAAAGGTTTCCTCCTTAAAATATAAAGCGAATTCCCACGGTCACGCTAATCTGCTTTCGATATCGACCTTTTATATTTCGATACTTCTATTTTCTTGTATTTTTTTTTTTGGTTATTATTAAATGGAATCTATCACTAGACACTTTCGTTGTTATTATCAGATTATTCGGATAATTTAAATGCGAATAATAATAACTATGATATTTTGTTCTTATTAATAAATTTTCAAATTGATTTAATTGACTATTTTAATCTTCATTTTAATTCTTAAAAGTAAGATTTTAATATAATTATTAATTAATTATTATTAGATGTTATTATAATTAATGTATTATTTTGATATACACATATGTTGTTTTCTTTTTCATTATAAATAACATCATTATTCTTGTCTTTCTCTTTTTATCGGTGTGATTGAAATAGATTTTTTTAGCACGTTCTCGGTGTAAGTTATAGAAAGTAATTAGCGATCGTGTGTAATGAAGAGAAGTTTCATGAGGTATCAGCCAAGATTACGGGATTTTCTAAGGTACTTTTATTAGTTATGCTATGAAGCAATGCATCGAGATAACGTTCACTATTCTACGTATCGTCGATGCACGATGAAGCGAAACGTGTTGAGCTATTAATAGAGCGATATCAATCGACTATACTTATATACATCGTCTTATTCGAATAACATCGCTCATGATAAAGTAACAATAATTCATGGTTACCGTGTTTGCTGGGGTAACTATATATGTATTACTTACATACTTCGAACGATCGCATAAAGTGGATCACCTTCATTACACTCTTCTGATGCATCTGATGCATTTGATGCATCTTGATCGTTCGAGTTCGTCAAGTGTTGTTTCTTTAGTTTGACCGGTTTCAATGATAATTTTCAAGTATAGATTTGTTTAAATAGAATACATTTTAAAAACAATTAATCTAAAATGTTTAATTCTGAATGTTTGAAAAATTGTTTACTTTTTCTTGTGCAAATCGATAAAAATATCATTGTTGCAATCGGGTATTGTGTAGGCGGGTTATTTCATAGGCCACTGTGCAAAGTGGTGCTGATTTATCGAAGAATTCGAACGGTGCATTCCATTCATGCTATAAATTCGTATAACGAGTCTTGTTTCGAACTCGTTCGATCTTTCAAGCTTTGATTATTCAAGCGTGGATTATTAATCGAGATGTCGATGGGATAGATCGATAACGCGAGAGTCGATTAATCCAAAACGTCGCGTTTCGTTGGAGAATTGGTAGAATTTTTATTCTAATCGAATGATATATTTGTAACGTTACATTTTTTTCTTAAATTATTTGTCTTTTTACAATATATATATAAATGTTGTAGAAACCATTAGAGAATATTTAGATGAATATTTATCTTACAATGATAGCTGAGCACGTATATGACCTCTTTGTTTCTATTTTTTCTTTTATTTTTTAATATATATTTCGTTCTTTTTATATCGTTTATCGTAATAGTAACACAGTTAGTTTATAGTAGAATAAATATCGCTAAAGATTTAAACCTGCAGATAAGTTTTATCTTCAAATTCTTGTTTTCTAACTTTTCTTTTATGTATCGAGTAATATTTTTAATTTTACTGATATTATTTTAAATTCAAATATAGAACAGAACCTCGTATAAGGTTCAGGGTTGTATGTATATGTATTGGGTAGCGGGTGGATACCCTTTGCAGTCCCAGCAAAGAAGGATCCACTTCAGGGATACGACCCTGCCCTACGCGAGTCATGATTCTCTCTCACCTCCTTGAACCGGGAAGAATCATGTCCTATATCTACTTCCTAGTCATAATCCTCATACTGTTACCCTTTTCTTTTATCCTTGAGGTGTGTTCGTGCTCAGGTATGGTGCCGGAAGATTGTTCCTAATGGTTACAGTTCCGTGTCCCACCCTCACAATAGATACGAAGGAAAGATGCTGGATGTTTTTTAGTAGCGAAGACCATTTTAGCGATGATCGAATCCAACACTTTCTTCGAGACTTGCCTGTGGGGATCTTACGAAGATTCTCTACCTTGTGGAATAGGTTGCGGAATATATTATATACAAATTTATATAATCTTATAAATATTTATATCTATTTTTTATTATGTTTATTTTCTCCATATTTTGGATTTTTGGTTTTTAGCAGATTGGATATTGTGCATAGTCGAAGTGTACTTTCTTTGAATCAAATATATTTTTATTTTGTTTTAAATTTTCAATCAAATACAACAATTAAATTTAGCATTGATGCGTTAGTATCTAAAAATGATCGTGTATAATAACTTTTATTAACACACGTAAAGATATTAGGTCAATTTTCGATGTATGGTTGAGAATTATTGCGGAAGAGGACCGATCATGGTTGATCGCGAAATTGGGTTGCGAACAAAAGATTTATACTTATTATAGCTAAGTCGGCTCACATGCAATGTGTAAGAAAGGCCAACTCAAGAAAGGCAGAAACGTAAGAGGGAGACATTTATTAAGGGAGATAATGAAACCATTCAAATTCAATCCGGTTGAAAGATATTTTGATTATACCGCCTAACGGTAGACGGTCACCAGGATACATCATCGTGTTATAATATAATGTTCATTGACTTTCTTTATACCATTTATTCAATCTCTTGTTATTATATTGAAAATATAATTAATTAATAAAAGAAATATTCCAAAGTTTTGTTATTTATAGATAATCAAGGAGAAAGCAAATGAAAATTAGGATCAATATTAGGACTTACAAGGAGCATACAATTCGAACGACATTACCGTATAATTGATTCGAGTACCTTTTCTCTCGGTTGCTGATCCAGTCTCAACTTGTCATTATCGTAATCATCCATAAGTAGGGTACTTTCCTCCTGGAGGCGATAATGCATCGACCGTCGAAAGGAATGAGCTTTCCTACCGTTGCATATTCGTGAGAGACCCGATGATCTTCTTTCGACGCGCATACACAGGTATATATTATATATACAATGTGCATAAATTCCAATCAAACCCACTTTTTGCGAACACTACTACGTTTGAATTAACTTTCCTACTCGATCTTTTCAACGTGAGAGCCTTTTTATATTTATATATTTAACATATAAATTTATTTATTATTACATATAGATTGTCTAAATATCTATGTCTATATATATATATATATATATATCACATCTAACAAAATATCGATAAATAATTCCGTAAGACCATATTTCCCTAACATATTTGAATAATTAAAAATAATTATTCGGAATACTTATCGTCGATTAACCAAATGAACGGGTCATCATGCGTGGTAACACGTTAAAGCCCACAAGTGGGTTAATAGCGGCTGAGCAGAGATGGAAAGAAAGAGGGGGAGAGAAAAGGACAAATATATACTGGCAAATCGGGTGTACATATTTTGCGGTTGGCCAGATACGCCTCGACGGTTATGTCTGAAGTATTAGGTATGGTATGGTTGATGTTGATGAACAATCCCCTCCGGGGTCCTCGAGGAAGCAACTATGGTTGTTGTATGAGGTACACCTCACTGTTCTGAGCTACCAAACGTTGCTGCACCTGTTTTTTCTCCTTTCAGAGTTGTTTCTTCTCTTTTTCGACAACAACCAAATCAACTGTACTATGTTATCATATTTTTCTTTTATTTGTTCTTTCCTTCCTCTTTACGTGTAACAACTGTTCGCTCCCTTTCGAAAACGATCGGAAAACGGGAGCACGGAGAACGATTTCGTTGAATCTAAGAAAGTTCGTATTAATGGAGATTGCCTACCTTTAAAGATAATATTAACGCTTTACGAGAAAGTTTACGGTAGTAAAAGGCTTCGGAGCGTGGTGATAAATATATTGGTGTGATTGCGATTAGTACGTTCTACTAGATAACTTCTCTTAACGTATACTAGTATCTATTTTATGTTTATTGATTCAAAAAGAAAATAACATGCATTAGTTTGACCTGGACTAATATTATCTTAATTAAATGTTTTCTATAATGATTACAATTATACATACACATATACATGAAAATTCACTTTTACGTATTTTTCTTGTCTAATTACGGTAACTATTATATTAATGACATTATACTAACGAATATTAAATATCGATAGACGTAACATGGGTTGATTTAAAAGCTGTTAAATGGTAATAGGTCTTTTAACGTAAAAAAGGAAACGTGTTGGCATTATCGATAACTATAGACACATGAATTTTTCATTAATTCATATTGATTCCTTTAATCTATACGCACAGATAAAGAAAAGAAAAAAAGAAATAAAAATAAAAATATAATAAATATGATTGCTCGGAGTGTAAAAGTAGGAAAGGAGACTAATGTCGCCGTCGTTAAGAAACGAATTCCTCGTTTCTCTTATGTTAGATCGTACGCTTAGAAAGTACATCTCGACTAATTGTAGACGATCGTACATAGATATTACATAGGATACTTATATACCAACATAAATGTGTAATACGCGTGATCTTTAGATGATTAGATGGTTATATCCTATGCATGTAAGTATTCGAACCGGTAAAATCATTTATTATCTTTGATTGTTTAACGATTATGTTGCCTTAACCCTCCCGATACGTGCCTTTAATCGTACATTTTTTTATTTCCCTGATGATTTTTCGAAGGAAAACGCGTTTCTATCTGACCGTAAGGCATACCGTTATCTAAGACGTATGGGTCTATCTAGAAATACTCTAAAATCATTCCGTCGATTCTTCATGTTATTCACTTTGAATACCAAAATATATCGAGCAACGATAGTACTTCGAGTATAACCACATTTAAACACAGAAAGTATTTTCTTCTTTGAAATATTCTATTAGAGAATGACTTTTCTTTGTCGTTAATTCTGTTGCTACTATAAATAGAATGTATCGGTATTTGCGAATTACGTGAATGGAGATGTAATTAATTTCATGCTTAAATATATATGGTGTTTGTTTAACCGATAGATACCATTTATCTACGCTCAATGTAATTAATCATTTACTCAACTAACGGTTAAATATAATATTTATTCAATCTCTCAAAAAGGTTCTACAAAATAAACAAATTATTTGAACACACTGTAAAGAATTTTTCGATAGATAATTAATCTTACTTAAACTATATATAATAACATTTCTATTTACCCCGAGATTAACGGATTGTATTCTGTTGGTATTAAATTTTAATCATTACAAGATGCAATATATATATATATATAATAAATAAGTAGCGATCGTAAATTATGATAATCAAGTTGAAATGTTAAAGATGACGATATAGTGATGATTATATTTGAGTATTATTCTTTGACAAGGAAAAAGAAATTTTAATATTGACGAAATAATGAGATATTAATTTGAGATGTAAGAATAAAAAAAAATCTTTGAAGTTTATTGATGAACGATGTTCTAGAAGTGGGCTACGTATTAGGAGAGAAACTAAAAGCTAGAGAAAGATAGATAGAGAAAAAGAGATAGAGAAAAGTACGGATGCTTTATCGAGGTCGAAAGGTTTGACAAATATCGGCAGTTTTAAAGGAAAGCATAGATCGAAACGAGCGATGTACCGTTCAGCAATAATCCTTTATATATAAACGTATATATATATATATACATATATGTACCTACTTGAATGAAAACGGAGCGAGTAATCGTAGATTTTTCACATCTACTAACATACGTAGCATGTTTACCAAAAGGAGATCAGTTCATAGATCAGTACGATAGTCCGAATAACCCTGAAATAAGGAAAACGGTTGAGAAATGTAAAAGGAATCAGAGTCATCTTCGGAAAAGGAAACATAAGTCCTCGTTATCGGTCACGATCGGTGTCAGGACATCGTTCTTTGACCTCCTCCCGAAAGGTAGGAAATATACATTACCCCGTTGAGAGAAATGGAAACGTGACCCTTTAAAGAAGAAGGATAAAGAAGGGAGATGGAAAGAGATGTTGGCCATTTTTGTCTGGAAATAAAATTCAAAATAAGAAGAAGGAAAAAAAAGGAAGGGTAGGAGGAACAAGAAGAAGAAGAGTGGGTATAGGAAAAAAAGCAAATGTCTTGTTCGATGGTGATGAGGTGAAAGAAAGAAAGAAAGAAAGAGAGGAAGAGAGACTGGCCTAGAAACGTGCCAAAGCGTTCTCCGATGCGTTCACGAAGGATCTCCAGAGAGGTTACCACCTCCTTTCCATCTTGGACACAACAGTAGCTCTCTCTCTCTTTCTCTCTTTCTGTTATTTTCTTTCTTCGTTTGGGGCATCGTCGACAACGATGGTAAATGGCCCATGGAGAGGCTCCGCGCCTCCAGTTGGAAACGGGAGCACGCCACGTGAAAGTAGGAAGGGGAGGCTATAGCCGGACCGACGTAGCTTCGTGCGCTTCAGTCGTTCGTGGACCTCGAAGGACGATAGAGGTCGAAGAGGACATTTCCTCCTTTTCCTTCCTGACTGGTGCTTCTTCTCTCTTTTTATCACTTTTCATCACTTTTCATCACTTTTTATCCAATTACAACTTTCTGTCATCGACTACTTGTCCTGTCTGTCTGTCTGTCTCTGCCTCTTTTTCTTGCTTGGTTTGTCCCCTGTTTTCTTTGACACCATCGAAGGTGATACGACGACAACGAAGAGACAAGGACAACCAACCAACGCAACCAACGATTTTCTTTAATTCGGTTCACCTGGATTCGTAGTCCTTCTTCTTCTTCAAGAGAAAAGGACGAAGAGGAAGAAGAAGAGGGAAGAAGAAATAAACGGAAGGATCCTCTTCTATCCCTTCTCATTCTCTTTATTCAAGTTTCAATTCTCCTAGAACGTCACACTTCAAGTTTCATCGACTTCCTCGGTCACATACTTCAACGATATTTTCTTTTTTTCTTTAAACGTCAGAGAGATATTTAACGGGAAGGATGCATCGACAGGTCTACCTCGTCGTTGGAGTCATCTTCTTGGGGTATCTTCAAGGTCGGTATTCATTGCAGTTTTTTATTAAACATTTCTTATGCATGCATACGTTTGCAGGCATTTAACATTGATCTCCGATCGTTGTTGTATTTTCCTAAAAATTTTATCACCTTGGGTTTAATTAATTAGGAAATTTTTCTAAACTTTAAATAAAATATTTGTTTTATTTATGAAACAATGAAAAAGATGATACTTTGAACCGATGATAAATAATTGATGCTAAATCATTTGAAAATGTCTCATTTTTTTAGTTTTCTTCATTTTCATAGTTCGATCCTACTCGATTGTAATCCAATTATTTTTGACCTTACCAAAAAGGATTCTTTTCATCCAGGAAGGACTTGTCTTCTTTCGTCTTCGTTTTTTACTTTCCCTTTTTTCGCGATTTTCTTGTTCTCATCGTCACGGTATATCAAGGTCGGTAATCAGATCCCTCGGTGAACTCTTCGGTTGTGGTCATCTCGTCGTAACTCGAGAAGTAAATGAAAGCGTGACCTTGACAAAAAAATAAAACGATAAAAAAAAGAATATATATATCATCATTATTCGAAGTAACCTACCGAAACGGTCGCGTCGATTCGAAGAATCTTGACAATGAATGGTGGAATAATTTTACGCTCTATCGATTTAGAATCGACGAAATCGATTTCGAGGTAACGAGTTTACAGGAATTCAACTAGAATAACGAAACATTAACAATTAACTCTCAGTAAAGAGTTTATTTATATTATCAAAGATTCATGTTACTGACTGACGAGTAAATCTGACGTTAAATCTGAGTCTTTTTACGTGGGTGTTGATGTGTGCAAGCACGTGAGAACAATCTAAAGAAACGGATATATATCCTCGAGTTACATTTGCGAGAAATGTTTATAGAGTTTGTTTTTACCTGGACAGAATCATACTCGTCGACATTTTTAGAAACGAGTTTTTCTTTCTTTATTTATTTGTCTTATTCTTAAAATACAAAACCTTTTTATAACACAAAGTAACATCTAGGATAGAAATTATCTCTTCGATTTTTTACTACTTATAGGCAAGTCGATATCAAACCTAGCTTATACCTAACTTTGTAAAGTAGTTGTTAAAAATTAACGACGAATATTTAGATTATTGGGCCAATTCATTCAAATCTCTCTCTCTCTATTTCTTTCTTTCTATATCCTTTCGTTTTATTTGAGAAACTTTTCCTCACAAATCATAGCAGTGATTTATTTTGTTCTATAATTATTTCTTATTGCTTTAAAGTTAATTAAGTTGAATCATGATATGCACCTTATCTTGGGTAGCATATATACATATATAATATGTATACATTTATATTCCCTATAAATATAATTATCGATGGTTCGATAAATCGTCAAGATTGTAGGCCAGGGAAAACTGTCACGAGAAATCAGAATGTAATTTTAGAACTGTTCTTTTCATATATGATAAACGTAGCGAGAAAGAGTAATGATGAAGAAAAGAGAGAGCAAAATGAGAGAGAGAGAGAGAGAGAGAGAATAAAAAAGTAGAGATGTACAGACAGAGAGCTTCCGAGTATCTTCTTTTCTCTTTTCTACCTTCTTCTTCGGTAAATGGCTTTGCTCAGGGTGCCCATTGAATTCCCTGCAGGGAGTCAGGATCGTTCCTTGGTAAAAGCGGTGTTCTTTCAACGAGGGAAGAAAGAGAGAACCATCGTTTTTCGTTTTAATCTCTCGTACGTTCGCATCCTCGTGCTCGAATCTTTGAGTAACAAAAAAAAAATATAAAGAGAGAGAGAGAGAGAGAAAGCGAGAGGAAGATACGAGTTTGTCTTTACTTCCTCTTTTTCTTTTCTTATTCCATGACTCTGATATGGACCACTCGAGATACATTCCCAATGGCGTAGATCTCATTTTCGAGAACAATTATTGTTTTATATATGTATATTTTATATTTTTACCATTTATTAATTTATATATTACAAAAATATTCTTACAATAGATACAAATTTTTCTTACCTAATTCTACAATATGACTGTAACAGTGCGTGTTTATTTCTATTCGGATAATCATCTTTTTTATTTTAGATAATATCAAGCAAGTTAGAAGTTGTTTCAACAGGGCAATAAAAATTAATTAAATACTCGTTCTGAGAGAAATAAATTACTCTCTCTTTTTCCTTTCTCTTAGGTAGTTTTGTATAATTCATTTTATTATATCAAATCGAGAAAAAATCTTTTTCCAGAGGTTGTTTAATCAAGATTCGCGAGGATGTACGCGTTCTGATACTAAAAGGATTGACGTAAGGTTTATACGTGTATCGAGAATGTTGACAAGTAGCAAGTTTTATCGCGAGTAAAATCTTATTTATTGTATCGTACTTTCGTTGGAAGTTTTGATATGCTTGTAAACTATTAGACATTTAGTTATATAGGAATGCATCTAATCAAATTGAACCACTTAAAAATAGAAACGTTAATATATTCTGATTTATTTCTACGATAGAAAGAAATTAATAAATTATAATAAATTTTATTATAACAATAGAACAGATTAAAGATATTTTTATAAATCGTCTTGATCTGATTGATAACTTTTGTATACGCTGTAACATCAAATTACAATTGTATAATATAAATTATACATATGTAAAAGTAATTAGGAAAAAAAAGAAAATAAAGAAGAAAATGGAAAAAAAGGAAGCATCTGTCAGACCAATTAAGAATAAAGTACGTTAAGGATTATATTTACAGGAAAAACGAGTTACACGTAGCTTTTTCTTTATTCGCGAATCCTCAATGTTCTTCTTTACATTTTACTTACGCTGCTGTACGAAAACCTTGTACTGTAAAGGGGTTATATACTTATATATATAAATATATATTATAAGAATATGTGTATGTGTGTGTATGTGTTGGTATAGGACCAGCTCGGTGCGTTCGACCAGGGCGCGTTACGTGCTTCACATAAAAGTCGTAAAAGTCGACGAGTTAGTCGAGCTGACGCGCCTAATTAAGTATGCTAATCGGCTTTAAAACTTGCCGTTAAGAAAGCGAGAAAGCATGGAAATTCAGGAGAATCGAAAATAGTATGTAATATCGTGTTACGTTAAGTTTTAAAACCGTGAGAACTAGAAGGAGTAACGAGATTCTATGAAAAATTCTTCACTATCTCGCACGTGTCTAACGCAACTGATTTACGACAATTGTGACTAGAACTATGAACGTGATTATATTCTTCTTCTTATATACCTTATAAGCTTTTATGGACGCTATCGGGCATATGTTACAATCATCTGCTGTGTAAATTGGACTCTCCTTCGAATAGTTATTTTCTAATATAAATCAACATTTTTGTTGATATTATTTTATCTTCCCTCTGTTCTCTTTAAAAAAGAAAGTAAATATTTGTTAAACCTTATTGTAGGTGATATTACAATTTTTTAATAATTAATATAGATCAACATATATATATTGTTTTTATAATCAATCTTTTCATTATTTCTAAATACATAAACCATACATTAAAAGCTTAAAATACGTTCACTGTCGAATGAATGTTATTTTCATTATTGTGATTTAATTAGAATTAAAGTATACATATAAAAATGTATTATCTGTTAGTTAAATATTCTCGAAATAGAAATTTCCAAACATTGTGTTAATTATTTTAATAATTATTTATAAAATGAGAGAGAGAGAGAGAGAGCATACACAGGTATTATCGCTTTTAGTCGATTATTCGAGCATAATAAACGGTTTACAAATTAAAACAAACGATAATTAATTAAACATTGAAATCCGAGTGATGATAATTTTGTCTTCTATGCAAAAATAAATGAAATTAAAACAAATACTTGTAGGAATGTAATGTCACTTTTCGATTGTTCGGGATGTTAATAAAAACAAAGTCCAATACAAAATAGTTAATTACTTTCATTATTATTCATATATATATAAATGAATATACGAGTCTCTTGCAAATTGTGCTTATCATCATCCGAGTATGAATAAACGTATTCACCATAGAATGCCAACGTCATTGAAATTACGGTACTTTTTTTCTTTTTTTTCCAAAAGGTAGATGGAGAAACCGTAGAGATACTCGTACACGTCTCATATAAGAACATCCTAAAATTTCAAAGATACTTGAAACGACCACACGTATCGTCTTATCTCTCTCTCTTTCTCTCTCTTTCTCTCTTTCTTTATTTCTTTTTCTACTCTTTTACAATGATTTTTGTATCGCCTTTTTCGTACACAAGGCATCGCTGTTTTCTTCGGCAAGCCTGATGCGACTTTAATTCTTTTCTTCATCCTACTCTACTATCTCTTTCTCTGTTTCTCTCTTTCTGTTCACTGAACACAACTTGTTCTCTGACCGTTTGTCGGTGCAATTTAAAGCGGGAGTATGCCTGTACGAAAGTAAAAGACGAAGAGAAAGAGAGAGAGAGAGATGGTTATATTCGACGAGGCCACACACAGTTTGAAAATTGTGTGCCTTTTTCGTTGCTTTTAGTCGTACATTGTCCACCTGATATAAAAGCAACCTATTTTATTTTATTTTATTTTATTTTTTCCTTTTTTTTTTATCTTCTCTGTTCTCTTTTCTTTTCAGTTATAGTCATGTGTTTTAACTCCCACACCTTTTAATTTTTTTTTACGTTAATTTACCAAGTTATCGATTATTTTTTTCCAATAAATATTGAATTGGTTTATAAATAAGTGGCATGTTCCATTGGGATCTATTTCTGTTATATAAAAGGGTGCTATAGAAAGACACTTTATTGTGGAAATACAAATAAATATGAAATATTCGCTATTGGGTTTATTAATAGAATTACAATATTTAGTTTATTATTCATTTCAAATGATGCATTTCTAATTACGTTATTGTTGGTAAATAAAAACGTTTATTACAATTTTATCAGTTCTTATTCTTTTTAATAATTCTATTTCGATGAGAATTAATAAAGTGTCATTTATATAACGAATCCATTCAATGGGAAAAGAAAAGTAAAATAAAAGTTGTTTAACTGCAACGTTAAAACTGCAATTTATTATACGATGAAGGTAACTCGAAAAATGCGAAGCAAGGAAGACAAAATAAAGGGAAGAAAATTGTTTAGGCAATAGGTCCATTATTGTTTCTTAACGAGATACGAAGGTCTCGTAAATATTGTTCCTCCCTACGTAATGATAACCAAGAGAATTAGAGAGATAAGTTGATAATAACTTAGGTTATAAATTAGGGAAAAAAGCAGATAGCTTGGGGGGTATGTATGCAAGCGTGCAGTCAATTTACTAGCCAAAGAAGAGTTTAATAGATGACGTTGGTAATTGAGCATGATTGTTGACTGACCGATTTGATAATGACGTCACGAAAACGATATTATCGTCTAACTTTTTTTCCTCGTAAGGATCTATTCCGTTGTCCTTTTATTATTTATTTTTTATTTTTTTTTATTCTCCCTCTCTCTCTCTCTCTCTCTCTCTCTCTCTGTGTATGTCTTGATTTTTTATTACGAACGTGAAACGATGAAAATTTATTGCCCGAAATGACGGCTGCTCGTCCATTACGCGAATTACGAGAGCACCACTTGCCGCTTTGTCGAATCGGACGTGAAGATTGGAATGTCTGAGGCATCGCCGAGTGCTTCAATAAAAGATGATCGCCTAAAAGCGTTACCGTTTCAGTTCGTTGACTTTTCACCGTCTTCAAACCCCGTGACCCTCTTTCGATTATATCCGCCCTGCAAAAGGTGCGAAATTTCAATGATCGAAAAAGAACTTTTCTTACCTTATGAAAAATCTTTTCATTCATAAATACCATTCGTTTAATCGATCATCTTCGATAGATCATATTGATTATCTAAATTCTTTATTAAAAAAATATTTTCTATTATTCTTGTTGCAATCAATTTAAGGGAGAAATTATAACTTTTTTCATATATATACAGTTTAACTAAATCTAATTCTTGATTGATTGATTAAACGTCATTTATAGCTCACGAGTCAGACTCTTGATTCATACATAAGGAGTTTATTAAATTACTTAACGTCACTTTACATATTTTGTCAGTAGAATAAATGATCTCATACTGTTTAAATTTAATCGGTTCATATCAACTTTCAAATATTTGTTAGAATTTTTAATGCATCGTTTAATATTTGTTTCTTTTTTTTATGTATAAATACAAACAGCAAATTAATGGAAAACTTGTATTATTTTAATTCTAAATAATTCTATTAAATTATATATTCAATATAAAATATATATTTTAAATTGTATAATTAATAATATTAAATATTAATGCATATATTTGAGGGTTACAAAATGAGTAATATTTAAAATTGTCATGATTGAACGTATCTTATTCAGGCTCATATATCTTGTGACCTTGCATATGTGTTCAAAGGAAGCACAATCGTCTTAGTAATACGTCCGGCGTGGTTCGCATTCAAAGAGAGAGAGAGAGGAAGAGAGAGAGAGGATCGTGCGAAAGAAACTCATTTTCAATTTAATCATCCCACCCGCTGTGTCGTTGATAATTAATTCATTACATGCCACGCTCACAGGACTCCACGATAATATAAGTATCAATTACAATCGACATTTTTTATATGATTCGAAGACGACGTAGTACGCGTGCCAATCATTGTACCGTTTAATTGATCTTATCTTCATTTCATCTTACTAATAGTTTATTTGTTAATATTAGAAATTCTATAAATTTGTTATATCATTTAATAATAATAATCATAAGATAATAAAGTATTGGATTCAACTAATCAATCGATTTTAAACTTTTGTTTATATTTAGTTACGTTTTAATTTATTTTATTTCAATATGCAATATTACTACACAATTGCATTTTCTCTCAAAATGAAATTTATAAAAGTGATTTATGCGAGAATGACTTGAGAAATACTTTGAAAATATTCATTGTTCTTTATTAAGACGAGTACTCTAATTTGACTTTTCTTAAGAATGAATTATTACCGTTACTCGAAAATACACAGAAAATATTTGTACGGCCTGGTTTATTGACACCGAAACGTAAGACTGCACAATGGGTATAGAAATGTTTACGGGACACGTTTCTATTTACGTTCTCTATCAACGTTTGATCTAAATGCATGATTGATCGACAATTGCTTCCAAGTATTTTTTTTTTCTGTCATTAAACGTTAATCATCCTTGTCATCAAACGGAATTTGTTCTATGCAATGAACATAGAAAATAAAATCGAACGTGACGATAGTGATCCAAACATGTCATTTATATGATTCGTATTAAACAAGTAACATTTTTGATAAAACAATTTCATATAACTCGTAAAGTAGTACCCTCGTTACACAGAAGTTTATGGTATTTTATATATCCCCGAGTTTTGAATTTAAATTGAAATGTATTTCAGTGAGAGACCTTGACTTGAAATGTCGTTGAAAGAATTTCAAAAATGTTGTATATTCTTTGTATAACGGTGAGATACCAACGGAATAAAGGAATATGATTTTATGCTAAATTCAGTAGAATAGAAGTTTGCTTACTTTTATGTTATCATTGAGTTGAGAACATGTAGGTACCTAACATAGAAGATGTTATCGAAATACCTTGTTCCTTCGTATCCTATCGGCAGTATTTACACGTACAGAAGCTCGTAGAAAATGTAAATTATTCATTAACCCAGGCCGGTGCACGAATCACTTAACATCACGCTTATTCTTCCTTTTCTTCTTCTTCTTCTCCTTCTTCTTCTCTTCTTCGTCTGTTTTATTCTTTTTTTTTTATATCCTTTTTTTTCAACAGGAAGATCTTTTCTTGTTCTGTAGCACAGTAGTATCTTTACGAGATGATTATTTTATTTGTATATTTATTATTTCTTTCATTCGTGACATTAATTATTAGATTTTCTGTCATTAATAAAGACAGTTTAATTGGTTCATTAGATACAAATTCGTTCAATCTTTTATATTTATACATAAAATAGAGTAGTTCAATTGATAGTCCATGAAACAAATCAGTTCTTTGAAAATATTAATAAATATCTATGCCAGTTATGACGTATTTAAATTTGCCTATGCATTAATTGTTGATGTAACATTAATTGACCCACGAAATGTTTACAACTAAAGAATGGTTTGCTGATTAACAATAAGAGAATTTCAATAGCTATGATATAATATATAATATTTATTGATATTGTATACTATCGTTAATATATCACATCGACAATTCATGGTTAGTTGTAACAGTCTAGATCTCTGATCGGTTTTCACGCCTAGAAGGATACCAGATGAAATTACATAGGCCACACCTATCGCTAGAAATTAGATTAACTGTAACTATATGTATATTAGTTAGTATTCTCATTTTATCTTTATGAATAATGCATCTATATATCTCTTTATCTTAAGATAATATATTTTTATCCATTGAAATAACATACTAACTTGTCATATTGTCTAAATGACTATACTAAATGAGAAAAAAAATCAAAATCGAGTGAAGTTTAATGAAACGTAACGTATAATTTCATATAAAGTTCTGTTTTAAATCTTTTTGTTATATCGTTTATCTCGTTTCATTAAATGCAATCCAATCGATTAGTTTTTTTAAAAAACATAAAAAAGATTGTCCTATTTTTCTTTTGCCATATTCATAAGTATAGTTTTACGTGGAAGATTAATCCAAACTCAAGGTAAATGCCATTCGCTTGTTAATGAACAGAATGAAAAACATTGAAATGACACGATTGTAATTATTTTATCTGAAGGTAACGAATCTTGTCCATAGGATGGGAAATGTGAAACTTATTACGATCTGGTATATAACGCAATAATGTTTCACATATGTATAAATTTCAGATGATCGTGGCAAAGTTTCTTTACGCTCATGTTACTATGTTTCATAATTCAAGATCAATTTCTCTGAGATACATTTAATAAGTACCTACCATCTTCTCATCATGCAGCTTTGTAATAAGTTCGTTAACTATGCGTGGCCAATAAATATCAACCGGTTGATATTTTCTCTCTTTTTTTTTCTGTTGAATTAAGAAAAACAAGAGGATATGCTGTATCGAGCAATTTAATTAAAAGTTTTCTCATTTGTGACGAAAGCATTTTTATTTTTCTCCCCATACAATTTTCATATCAGAGGTTCAATGATCTATTCTTTTTTTAATTATTCTCATCCTTGTAAATGAAATTATATTAAATTTGTTTTAAACGTTTAAATATATCTCTTAATAAATATAGAGAATAAAAAATATCTTATTTTACTTTGAATTTGCATGGTTCTATCAGCAAAGTGAACGTGCCAATTGGGTCACTGTTGTTTGCTCGGAGTACAACAAAAGAGAGCTTCGTCGATATTGAACAGATGTTTATTTGAATAATTGAACATTCTATTTGCTTTCTCTCATTCTCATTCTCTCTCTCTCTCTCTCTCTCTCTCTTTCTCTCATCGCTTTGTTTTGTATCCTGCGAACGACAACAGGCTACCAGGCAGTAATGTTTTCTCTCGTTCGCTTTGACATTAACGTTTCGAATCGATGCGTTTGATTAGACTAAGAGCCAAGCACATCTACGATACCCAAGCATAGTATACATGATGCATCTATCTCGCCATAATAATTACTAGCAACGCTTTGATCACTCGATGTACTCAGCCCAATTTAGACATCTCTCTCATTAGTCACGGGAATTTGCATGATGTAAACGCAAACTCGTATTGATAAATCGTCCGTTTCTCTACTTCGTGCTCCAAATCTTCTTCCACATTTTTTTTATTTAACTTTATTAACCGTGTTAAAGATTTGTACCGTTCCAAATGCATACTCGTATCTTAACTCGTTAATATGCTTTTTTTTCTTTCAAGTAAATTTACGCTCGTTTTATTCGCTTGCGAAGAGAAATGTGTCGGTAATTACGACATTGATTTTATGATTTTATGATTTATTTTTATAATATAAAACATTGTTATCAATAATAAGATTAATTTAAAAAAATCTTGGTATTCAGTACATTGACAAAAATATATTTTAAAAGAAGAAACTCTATTGGTTTATTTTTATTTACAGATTAATTACTGTTGTATACTAAATTAACACATGTACGATTTATTCGAAAGAAAAGACGGATAGATTAAATTAATTAAAAAAGAAAAAAGGAAAATGTTAATCGTTCGTATCGATCTTTTACGTCGTTGTCCATTGATGATCGATGTGCCATTATGGTAACCTGTAAAGGATCGTTATTCCAGAACGACGACGATTAAATCGTTAATCAATTATCAAAAGGACGTGTTAGTGTTAAAGGAGGGGTTATCCTGAATGAGCGGACAACGAGTCAATTATTTTCTACTGATCGATGAATAAAGCTATCAATCTTATATGTCAACAAATTTATCCAACCGATTTGTTTTCCTACGATATACATGAAAATGACAAATCGTCTAAATTGATTCTAGATAGAAAAGGTTTGTAGTTATTTTAGCAAAGAATAAAAAGAAAATAAAACAAAACTTAAGGAAAACCAGTCTTGTTTTTCTATTTCCCATGAAAGTCATTCTATAAACGATCGGTCAAGCGGTCAAGCATTTCTATGGTCATCCCATAGACCGTTAGAGTATCATTCAATTCATCGACTGACTCAATTCACCTTGTTTGACTCAGTTCGCTGACTCTAAGACCCAATAAACATGTTCAGCGATTGAATTTTGATTATACCATTCGTTGATTGCATGTAATTAGAAAATAAGAAGAAAAATAACATTCGATCGACTTCGATGATGATTTCTAAATATAACTCGCATACTTAAACACGTAATAGAGTATATTTAACAATTTTTTCTTGTTCTCTTTTATCGTATTATCATAGATGATACTAAAACGATTAACATAATTGAAAGAGAAAAAAAAAGGAATATTTCTCTATGAAACTAAATGAAGATATTGAATTAAATGATAAATAGATTATTCGAATCGATCGCAATTGGATCGATTTCTAAAGTAAATGAGTGTATCTAATTTCAAAAAATAAAATAAAAAGAAAATAGTTGCTTCAAAAGATACAATATATATCACACATCGTATAAACGCGTTTGGAAAAGTCTCACGACGTTGATTTCGATTAATTACGTGATTAGTACACCACCTGCGACATGATCTTACGGTCGTATCGTATACGGGACAGAACGGTTCCCTCGTAGTTAGCACGAACGAGAGCGTAGATTTTATCGTTTGGCAGACACCGTACGTGTCGTGCACGGAAGTTCAAAAAGAGAAAGATATTTATATATATCTCGTTTCTATTAACGAAACCTGCCTCTACTTGAAATCCTGGGATTAAGTATTTTTCATCTTAAAATAAATTAATTTTCTTCGATTAGTAATGATGATAATGGTTAATAGTGACAACGTCTTCGTAACATGCGTGATATAAAATTATCATCAAAGCTGCATTTCCTAGATCTTTTTATTTTTTAACATAATATCTTAATGAGAATATTAACGTCAGGCATTAGATAAATCAAATCTGTCGTTAGGACTGATAAAATACTTCTTAATAAACGCTTATGGTATTTCTAACACTTATAATCATACGATCGACTTACAATTACTTGAATATTGATTACTTGAAAGGAATTTTCTAATGGTACTCACAATTAGCTAATTTAAGTTTCTTAGTAAATATCTAATAATATAGTTTCTAGTATTCATCTCTCATAGTTGATCAAATCTTACAATAAATATATTTCAGGTGTTTTATTATTTTATTATTCAGATATTTATTTAATCAAAAACAATCATTTATATTTATATTTAATTTATAATATAATATGTGAAAGATTGTAAAAAGTTGATATCAAAATAGCTTAATACCATTGTCCGTATAAATTAGTATAGTTTCCATTCACTTTCCATCGTTTTGTTGAATGAAGAAAGATCAAGTGGAAAGTTAAAATGGAAGATAAAAAAAGAAATAGGAGGTACATGCATCCAAAAGTTAAGTACCGAGGTGAAACGATGTAACCTCGTAATTTATGCGCATAAAAGATTTTACGTATTCGTACTATGGGATTACTCACCGAAAACGGTACGGTATTTACGCTTGGTTGATAACACACTCGCATCACGTTTTTTTGATGTCACTAGACTCTAAAATAAGGAAGACAACGGCTATAAAAAAAGAGAATGAGACAGAGTGAGAGAAAGAGTTAAAAAAGAAAAAACAACTGTGAGTTTAGGCTGCAAAATGTTACTCAGACTTTCGACGCTTCGTTTACGACGTAGCCACTAAAACCTATTTGTTTTGTTCCTTTTCGGTTCCTTCACAATAACGGTTCGTTTCCTCCACAGCAATTTGCGAGATCCAAACCCTTCTCCTCTTTGTCTTGCCAGTTCGTTAAAGAATTTCGAAGGATCTAATCGTCGCTTCGTTCCAAACGAGATTCAAAAAAAGGGAACGAGAGGACGATTAACTTGATTCTAATCGGAACTCCACATTTCTTTTTCTTCTTTTTTCTTCATATCATTTGATTTTCTTTTAATATACTTTTTTCTCCTCAAAGAAAGAGTATAATCTTACCTAGAGTTACCTTAGAGTTTCTTGAACAAATATGAAATATCATTTTGTCTAACTTTAATCTAATGATAATACAAAACGAATAAATTATTACCACTTTCACATTACAACAAAAATCTAGCAAACGGGAACAAGAAAATCATGAAACTAAAGAATGTAGATTTAATCGTTCTCTAATCCGGTTGGTCATTTAATAAATGCTTGTCTAACTAACTCAAGCTAGTCACGGTTTACATGGAAAGTAAGAAAGAGAGAGACTCGTTGCTTATTTATATACTTACATTCGATACAATGATCACATGGTCATTTAAAATACGAAATTAACATGGAAACCCTGACCTAGACATAAAGTAGGTATGGAGGTAACACCGAACTCATCGTTAGATCGTAAATGCACTTGTAATTAATCGTAGGATAGGTAGAAAAGGTCAAAACCGTTCGTCTAATTTGCTTATTCATCGATAAATTATCAATGGAGAGAGAAACGTGTCTTAACGTATCTTAAAGTACGTACGTACTAAGATTATAATTGGTATATATGTGTATATATAAATAAAACTTATACAGTGTGTGTGTTGTGTGTGTATGTATGCATGCATTCGCATGTTGCGTTATCGTCGTCTGTTAAACACATTCAATCCTTGATCACGAAATCATTTTTTTCTTTAATAAATTATTCAATGAAGAGAGAGAGGAACGTGTACCTTTACGTTACGTATGAAGATCATAAATGTATATGTGTAAAAAAAAAGAAATTCACAGATATATGCACGTGATCCTTAACGTGTTGCATTGACGTTGATCCTTGGTCACGAAATCTTCCGTTTATTTTCTGTTAACTAGGTATGGAGGTGAAAGCTAAGTCACGTTTTCTTCTTCTTCTTCTTCTTCTTGTTTAT
The DNA here is from genome assembly GCA_023678845.1 of Mischocyttarus mexicanus. NCBI lineage: Eukaryota > Metazoa > Arthropoda > Insecta > Hymenoptera > Vespidae > Mischocyttarus > Mischocyttarus mexicanus. The sequence goes on along the minus strand of JACGTP010000013.1, from coordinate 2,166,693 downwards.
CTAACACGGGAAACGATTTGTCATAGAGTTATACAGTGATGAAAGCCGAAACCCCCGAAGACCTTACACTTGAAAGGTCGACACAGACCTTCCATGTGATCACTCATTAATGTAAAGGTCGTGTAGGAAGGCCGACTTGCTCGTTTCATTCACTTTCTTATACTTCTTTGAGATATTGCTAAAAGGAAGTAACATTGATTATACGGTTTTTTCTTTTTAAAGATATGCTGATATTTTAACGAATAGAATTCTATTTTAAATTATAGATTCTTTTATGTAGTGGGAGATTGGAATATAATAATAAAATGAAATTAAATTATTAGTGATATTATTTTTGTTAAATTAATTACGTGCAAGCTTGTAAGAGCAATTTAAAAATAATTAAAATTAAAGATTTATAAGTACATATATGCTTTCAAATTATATATTATATAGAGAGAGTTAAGAATGATTACTTGGAGCATTAAAATAAAATAAAAAAATAAAAAACACGTTTGTTTTTATCATGTTTAAGAGTTTACCGATAAAGTCAATCGTTGGATATGTTCGTGTTCGATCGAAGACCTTCGTTAATAATAATTCCCTTCCCATAGTTCTGTTTCTCTTTAACTTATCAATGTTCCCGTCATCTTACCTCGCTTAACTTTAATTAATCTTAATGTATTATCTCCCTCAAGCATGCGTGCAGCATTAAATTATTATGTTTATTGCTCGGCTTGCGTAATCACGTCCTGCTTCGTTTAGAATAGTCTAAAGAAGTTTAAGATTCATTGAATAAGACATTAGTTTAACAATGTTACATTAACGTTAAAATGATAGATCATTTTTGTAATAACATTTATTTTAAATATTTATTTATCAAATATACAAATGGTCAATGCTTTCAATTAAAGTCATATGCATTCATAGGTATGTTGTTAATAATGTTACAATATTTTGTTTTTAATTAGAAGATATGAATCTTTAATTACAGAGTTGTTAAAAATACATGGACCATCGAATACAACATTTCCAAATAATTATCAAAAAACTATTTATCAGTTTTATCATTTTTCAATTAGGTAAAAAATGTTTTTCTTACTATACCCTGTAAAATATCTTGTTATAAATATTAATAAATGGTTAATATTTATAATTAAATATATACATATATAAAATTTAAAAATATAAATAATTTATTACTGAATTTATAAGATTTTTATATAATACTTAGAATATTAAACATTAATAACACGACCAATAAGAAATATTACATTATAAATATATATATGTATAAAAATTTATATCAGATTGCAAGTGTATAAATCATTTCTATCATAGATCGTTTACAAAGTCATTAAGCGTGCACATGAACGGAAGATCGAGATCGTTTCATATTATACCCGGCATGTTATCCTTTGAATATTGCAAGGCCGTAGAAAGTGTCTGCGGTTTGCTATTCAATTAGGTCATCGGTGCATCCTTCGCCTCGAGCAAGAATACGAATGGCTTTCTATCGTAACTTGGAAGCGAGATCTATGTATATATATACATATATGTATATATATATCTATGTATATATACGAATGGTAGCGACTATAATTCTCCTTGAGTATCGTATTGAGAATTTTAATAGAGCTGTGTGTTTCTCTAACGTAATTAATCGTTCTTTAACGTATATATCAAACTATAAGATAGTACTATAAGATAGTGTCAAATAAAACTATAAGTATTGTATATAGAAATAAAATAAGAAAATATATACATACAGGTAGCCCTCCTCTAACACGGTAGATAGGTTCCTAGAACCTAGTGTTGTATGAAATCGTGTTTTATGAGACCCAGAGCCAGTACAAAAAGGTGGGTTACACTGTAGAAGTGCTGTACTAAGGTTTTTGCAATTTTCTTATCGTGTTAGAGTGAAACCATGTTATAATATACCGTGTTGTAGGAGAGCTACTTATATATATATATTAAAAGTATATATATCATAAATAAGTCTCCAGGAAGTTCATTATAATTCGATCGATTAATGAACGAACACGATTACCCTTCTTCACTAGACCAGAAACACTCTTACATCCATTATACTACATGGATGATTACAAAGAGGAAAAGATCTACGGGATATTATCATCTACCGGCAGAATTATGAGATTCACGACCCTAATGATTCTGAATATTCTCTCTCTCTTTCTCTCTAGAGCATTGTTTCGCGTGTTACTTAATCGTGTAGTCAATTTTACGACGATCAGGAAGATACTTCATTATAAAGCGATTAAAATTCGATCACTTTTTTTTTTTATATTTATTTCTTTTTTATACCTTTTCTGTTCTTTTTTTTCTTTCTACTTTTTTTTCTTTTTTTATAACATAAAGTCGAAGTACAGTTTCCTAATTTCATTCGTTCTCACGGATTATTCTCGTACAAAAAACCGTCTCGTGAGAAATCCTTAGACGGATAGTTTCACGGGAAAGAAAAAATAGAGAAATGTGATCTAGATACATACGGACGTATTACATTTAGACAGAGAGAGAGAGAAAGAGAGAACGAGGAAGGGGTAGTTAGATGAGAGAGAAAGAAATTAAATTATGAAAGGACTTTCTCTAACGCAAGAGGCATGCATGTTCGATGCAAATAGACAAAGTAACGGAGAAAACTATCGAATGGATGCATCATTTGGAGTAATAATTTCTCCCGTTACGGATGAGTGGAGAAACTGCATTTCTTGAAGAAAGAAGATAACGCGAACGTGATAGAAAAACTGTCCGGGTTTAGTATGGAAAGTATCCTATTTGTAAGAAGAAAATTAGAAAGGGAGTTTGTAGAAATGTTAATTGTTTTAACTTGTTTGAAATACATCTCTCGTAGAAAAATTGTTGCTTAAAATAATACAAAAAAAAAACAAATTAGAAAATGTTTCATTGAATTATTTAATTAAAACCGAAAGTCAACTAATCTATGATAATTTTATATAACTCGATTGAATTTCTAATATATATAATTAATTTCAATCATAGAAATTTCAAATATGCATAAACGTGAATGAAACAATTGCACCGTTAATTACAAACACAGTGTATTATAAAATAAAATATAGAATCAATGTGTTACTCGATTCATTCTATTGTAACAATTATCAATTGCAATTCCTTTCAATTTGTGATACTTTTCTAGACGGTAAAAAGATTAAAAAAAAGAAAAAAGAGAGAGAAAAGTAACGTGTTCAAAAAAAAGAGAAAAAAAATGCGAATACTTGAGTAAGTAGTGCGTGTTTGTAATACGACGTCAATCGATCGTTTCTTGGATCTAACGGATCGGCAGGTTCTCGCGATCTTGTGCAAAAGGGTATACGTAATATATAAATGTGTGTGTGTGTCTCTCTCTTTCTCTCTCTGTGTATGTGTATATGTGTAATGATGTACGTGTAAGTATCTCGCACGCACTCGTGGAAGATCGTGTGGTCTGAAAGGTAGTTTTTCGCCCCAGTACTCCACTTACCGCTTCACCACTTACAACCGAACGTTACGATTTATGGAACGCGACTCGTTTGTCGTGCTCCTTCGCGATCGATGACACACATACCGTACCCCATGTTACTTGATCTACCAGGATCGTGCGTGATGTACACGAGGTATTTATCTGTGTAAATATACATCGATTACTCTTTTACCAATTATTTGTTTAACTAATTATTATCTTTCTTTATTGTGTGTGTGTGTAAAATAATTTGCTGATTAACACTAGCACGTTAAAATCTTTATACAGATTAAATCATTATCGTATTTTTAATATATAATTAATATTATATTAATATATATATTAAAAATTGTTTGTGAGCGTGTGTTGTATAATAATCTAAATATTTATATTTATGTAGATATTTAATGTTGCATAAACGCATTGGTATTTGAAATATTTTTGTATACAACGTACGTTCATAAATATTATTTAGCCGAAATGGAATGATAATAAATTAAATGACCGAATCTTTTAGTCACGATTCGTTAATAAATAATCAATAGGAGATAATAAATCTCGATCGATGTTGACGTATATTGGCGTCGAAAGAACGCGTGAAAATATTTCCAAGCCAAGTTTGCATTCGCACGCTTTGCGGATAATCATTTAGCTTTGAGATGCTTGTGTTCTGGCATTTGGTATCTTTTATGCGGATCAGGTCGCGTTCCTTGTCAGAACCGTGGGCGTTGAATTGAATCGAGAAATACGATTTGCCTGTTCTTATTTTTTTTTATTCATCCAAAGTTTTTTTCAGCAAAGATAGAAATTCTTTAGTGTCGTAAACACGCGCGGATCTTATTTAAAATCTTTTAAATTCTGTTTTTACTATCCAACGTTTTAGAATTTATAATAGAATATATAATAGAACCAAGACAAAAATCTTTCCAGAGACGTGTAATTATTGACGTCACATGACTGGATTTAACGAAAGTGTGTCACTAACGTCAGACACGTTACTTATTTTTTTTTCTATCTTTCGATCTATCACGATAGACAATAAATAATTAAAATTCATCCCACGATTATTCTCTCTATCCTAGTGTCGTTCATCTTAAGAAATCCAATCGGCCCACACGAGGAACAAACTCACACGGATAAAATCTAGAAGTTCAATTATAGGACAGACAGAGAGTAATGCATCCGAAGATGATTTTTTTTTTTCCTCTCAAGCATCGATACATTCCGTTCTGCTCTCTTGATTCTCTCGTTAGTAATGTACCTGACTAAGATTACGTCGGCGTGCAAATGAATTTTTCAATTAACTTATGTAAATAAATAACGTTCTACCAGCCGTAGTAATTACACTCGTTCAAGTACTGTATATATAATATAAATCGAGCTAATAAATTTATCGATAGATCTTATCCTCTTTTTAGAGGTCAGTGATCCCAATAAAAAAAGAAACCAATTAACAGGTATATTTCTATTTTCTATTTATTTCTTTTACCTGTGAATATACATCGACATTGTTTCAACAAAAAATCTTTTCTTCATGTACCATCTCCATTTCGGAGATTGGCTACATCATTGCTATTCTTATTTTGAAAGTTACTGCTTTGAATAGGTCAGATTATTTGACTTTAAACGATTATTGCAAGTTCTTAAACCAGGATATTTTTTCTATCTTATTAGTTTTTGTAGCAAGGTGTTTTTCATGTCATTACATACATATACAGTTATAATAGATCTCACTGAACCGGTACTTCATGATTAGAATTCGAAACCTTTGTTACTTTTGATATCAACCGGCCACCTATAACTCATTTCACCTTTCTCTTTCTCTCTTTTACCATTCTTCATAAAAAGAAAGATGCATCGTCATGATGTTTCGACGAAACGAACCCACTTTTTTGATTAACAACTATCCTAGATAGGTGTTGTTGGCAAGATTATTAAACCAACGGGTTATTCTCATTTATTTCTAATCAAAAAGAATATACAAAAAAATCAGAATTTCTCTCATCTCGTTACGAGAGGATTAAATAGATACTTTCTTATTTGTACTTACGTTTTCTACAAGCACGTTTAAATGATTTCTAATGTAAGGAAGTTCAAGGTTGAAAATCTTCCTTAGATCGAGTTTAGTATCGTAAATCTCTGAAGAGACATAGTCGTTATCTGTTAGGTTTATCGGGTGAAAGTTCAGAGATTGGCTCGATTGGTGGCTTAGATTCAGCACGAAATCGATTAATCATTCTGTGTTTCCCATGTGTTAAGTCATTTCATGGACAATTTTTTTAAAGTTCGGAAAAGAGATTGTACGTAGTAGTAGTAGTAGTAGTAGTAATGCTGATATCTTTCTCTCTCTCTTTTTATTATTTTTTTTATTTCACTGGGATCATAGCGGGACAATACTATTCGCTACGAGTAAACGAGATCATTTTACTGAGATAATACTGAATCCGGTAACATTGAATATATCCTTTCCAAGTCAACGTCTGACGTAAGATGTTCCTGAGAAATTCTTCTTTCGATTTATTCATTCATTCATTCATTCATTCACAGTTGACTTTTTTTTCTCAATATCACACGTAGATCATTATAAGAATATAATTATTTTATTTGTGTCGACAGATTATGAAAATAAACTAAATTGTATAATTGTAGACAAGAAAAATTGATTTTATGATTTATTCTCTTCTCTGCACATTGTTTTTATATTACAAACAATATTTCTAATATTTGTTTATTTCGTACACTTTTATAATTATCACTGCACATTTATACTTTTGATTTATATCATCTGTGTAATCTAACATTATTATTTTGTATCTAATATTATCTGATTGTATAAAAGGTTATAAGTTTCCTACGCGAAAAGTGTTTATCTATTAAAATGCAAAAAGGAAAAAAAAGAAAATTCTTGAAAACTATGTGGAAAGAAAAGTATTATAATTAATTTAATTGGATGGATTATATTAATTAAGCTCTAATTATTAATATAATTAAAAACATTGTCTTTATTTTATGTTGTTTAGTTATAATATAAAAATAATAATTTGGTTGAAATTTAATTAAGTGTTAATTATGATCAAAGATATTTGATATACAACAAGTTGTACGTAGTTGATGTGAACGTATTTTATTGAAACCTCTGTTGAAATAGAACATGAGGTATCTAAAATCAAACTTTTATTATCATTTATTTTTCCAATTGTTTAGTGCATCTTTCAAATGGACTAAATTATTGTCATATTTGATAAAAATGACCAGACTTATGCGAAACTAAAACCAACTATCGAAAAACAATTTCTTTAAAGCAATATATTAAATGAAACCTTTATATGTTTCATATACAAATTATTTTGTTTTCTACAATAATTCATAAATAAAATATAGTACAGTATTAATGATTTCTTTTACATACATCTAACATAATATTTGTCTAACATCTATCATATCGATTAATTAAATCCTAACAGATCTGAATGTTAACAATTAGATAGTTTTATGGTGGCATGAAAAAACGAATAGAATAGAATAGAAAAGGAAAAAATATATTACGATCTTGTTGTCGAGGTATCGTGCTAAGTGAAAAATGTCGTTTTTAATTGACACGGAAGCTCGCGTGATTCCGCGCACGAAGTTAAGCCTCGTTAATGGTAAAAAGATTAAATGGAAGAAAGAGAGAGAGAGAAGAGTGCGACGCGTTATGGGACAATGCTGTGAGGAAGAAGAGATCGTTTCGTTGCGATTAGAGTCTTGGTAAGAAGAAAAAGAAAAAATGAGAACAAAATAGAAAGAAAGAGAGAGAGAGAGAGAAAAGAAGAGAAGACTACCCTTTCAAGTTCACAAAGTACGTGTCTCATTTTACCGATAAAATAACTAATATAAATTATATTATCTTGAAACAAATGAAAGAATAGAAAAGAAAATAACGTGGAAGGTTTCTGAAACCATGGAACATGGTCTCCTTTACTGATTTGGACATTATCGATTGTAAATGATTTACACTAGCATTTCTATTCCCCTTTCCTTACCACTCCACACTTATTTTTTCACATAGAATACACTGCACTCGGATATAATGTAGGAAAAAAAAAAAAAGAGAGTAAAGAACAAGAAGCCGAAGAGACACACGCGACTACTACGAGTTCTCTCGAGCAGATCGTGCACAAGGATTGTCGCGAGGATTAATGGATTGCTTATATTCCTAGAGTCCTTCGGTTTTATTCTCCGCGTGGATAAACTGGTCACGAAGACCGATTTACTCTTGAGAACGAACGCGCTTCCGCGGCTTAAAGATCGCGACAAGGATAACGTTCTATCTTTTTTTTTTCCTTCTCTCTTATATTTTTATACATTTATATATAATATATATATAATAGGAAGGAGAAAGATTGTACAATTGCGTAACATGTAACAAATCTCATAAATAAAATCATTTTTAAATATTACTTTAGTTCAGAAGAGAATAAAAATATATAAACGATATTTGTCGAATTAGTTCTAATATCTCATAAAAAATAAGAGTAGAAAAAAATCGTACACATATTCCATTCTAGAAAAAAAACTATAAACCTTGTGCATAACGTAACATTGTATAATAATAATAATAATAATAATATATATCCTAAGTGATCTCGAAAATACATTTTTCGATCGTAACATCGATTGGAACGAATTTGATGACCCTCACCGTAAAATTAATGATACCGATTCTGCGTTTGGAAAGATAATGCAGACCGCACGAATAAAGAAAGAGAGAGATAGATTGAAAGAGTGTGTGTGAGAGAGAGGAGGAGGAGGTGGAGGAGAAATAAAATAGAATAAACAGACATGTAGACGGGTAGTCGTAAAGAGTGCAATACCGTTAGACCTCTCGAAATACATATGGGTTGTACATATATCGTAGTCTTTTACCTATCTTAACCTACAACTTAGCTTTTCAGAGCTTTCAGGGAGGATATAAGAGGACCGATAGGAGAAACAGATACAAATCAATGATATTGCTGGATTACTTCGGTACCGGTGACCATTTCGATTTTGTTTGCAGTAAATAAACCGGTCACGAAGAAAGAAAGAAAAAAAGATAGGGACAGTTAAATCGGTCTCTCTTTCCTTTCTCTCTCTCTCTCTTTTTCTTTTTATTTCTCTTTTTCTCGTATCGCGAGAGAACGCGTTTCCGGAGATCGGATCGCATGGGGTTAGCGAGATCGTATCTCAAGATTACACGATTGTAATACGAGGCTATGGTTCGATTGCATTCCTGCGAATAGTTGTCAAAAATCAACGATCATTTACGATCGATATCGTGGAAAAATAATATCTAATGAAAATCTAGAATCGGAGAGGGAGGATCTATTCTTTATCTTTATCTTTATCTTTTTTCATTTTTTTGTATGCACACCTATTTACGGGTAAAATACTTAATCCTCTATTCGTATCTCTTTAATGTTCACGTAATATTATAAAAGTTTTCTTCTATTGGTTTTATAAATTTCTGTATGTATTATATCCAAGAACCACAAAACCGGTTGTTTAATGTAAAAATAAAAGATTCTAGTTGACTACATCGATGTATAATAATCTCGAAATCGTTTGGATAGAGATTAAACGATTGCTACTTGTTAGATTCTAGAATTCGTTATATGAGAGAAAAAGTGTCTGATTGTGATAGAGAAAAACAGGAAATGGTGAATTCGTTGGAAAAATTCCATCGATAATTTGATGTAATCGATTCAAGGAGAGAATACTCCAGAGAAAATTGAAAGAGTGAGAGAGAGTTGAATAAGCTATTCGTCGCTTAAATTCTTGGAATGAACGGTAACGAGTTGGCCGATGAGTATTCCAGATAAACGTGCTTTCTCGTTATTGAAATAGAAAGGAAAAAGGGAATGGAAAGAGAAGATTCTTCGATGTTCCGGATAATAATTTGTCGCACCTATTCTATTAAACAAGACTCCACACAACAGCGTTCTGTTAATACACAACCAAACATTTTATGAATATATTCTTTATTTTCTTTTTGTCAAATCCTTTCGTACACATTATTATCGTGATCTTTTTTTTTTAGAAAGAAGTCATATTTTCTTAAGAAAAAAATTGTATCATACTTTATTATACCATATGATTTAACATCATAATCATTTGAGTTGTCTCGTGAGACACAAAATAAAACGTTCTAACGAGGTAGAAACTTAGTAGGCTTACCTATAACTCTAGCAGTTTATTTTCTCTTGATATTAGAGTCTAAATTTACGAACATGTATTTATATGCATACTTAGAGTGGTACTTATGCTGGATCATCCATTATGGCACCAACCGAGTCGTTTTATCTTACCATTTCATTTTTTTTCTTTCTTCCTTTCTTTCTTGTTTTCTTGCTATCTCGCTTTCTTTATTCCCTGTAACACGTCGGAACTTTTATTCCCTTAACTTCAATCTAATCCTATCCTAGAACGACTTAGCCATTAAACGGTGAACACGAGATGAAGATTCTCTCGTTAACATTAACACCGTGCTGGTAAATTTATATTATCGTTAAATCTATCGTGAATAATATCGATATATTCTTTAACTTTTAAAATGTATATTTTTATTTTTCTATTTATTTACAATAAGCTTATTATTTATATGATAAGATATAACATTTAAGATCACATTCCGTCAATCATATTGATTCTTTTTGGATAAGCAGGAATACCAGTAACATTTCCTTTCTATTTTTTTTTTATTTCAAGAAACTTCTTCTTTGCCATCCTCGAGAGATCGAGTTTTATGTAGATGGTTATGCGAATGAAAGAGAGAGTGTGAATCATTGATGAGGGACGTTCAAAAACTTATTTGAATATTTACATATCTTTATATACTATACGTTCTTTTAATAAATACTTTCAGAACAAAAAAACAATCTATACGATTCGGAAATAAAAATATATCAGGCACATGATTATACGAGCTGTATTTTTCTTATTTCATTCTACCGAAATCAGTTGTCGATATTATGTTAATATAATTTGAAACAACCTGTATATACAATATCTACTCGAATAGGACTGATCGGTCTTTGTGTCACATGGATGTTATGTGCTTTTCTCAGTAAGGCTAGAGCATCAAGTCGGTACAATAAAATAGAATCCGTTCTCGCGCGTCCTAAGTCGAAGCATCATTCACTCTGGACGTTTCTAACGTCTCAGATAGCACTTGGCGCTCTAGCAACCATAAAAGGTGACGTACGGAATACGCATATGTATATATGTATTTCGAGTAAAATGGATAGGTCATATACATGATACGTACAGTATGTCGCAGAAATATTCTCTTGCGATTTTTCGCATATTTTTTAAAGGGAAGGAAACGATTATGCAAAAATTTGAAGAATTTCTGATGTAT